>OX411771.1:60638712-61171927 GCA_948252455.1 Acleris cristana
AGTTCATAACTATGCCAAAAAAGTTTGTTTTTACGTCGTACTTTAAAGTTACATACTTAAGCCGCCCTCGTCATACTCGGGTAAATCCCCAGCCAACCGGGATTCCCTATGATACATATTTATGGCAAGATTCTTACTTGCTTTCTAACAATAGGTTATTTCCGAAGTGAAGAAAGCACGTGTTACTACGTATTGTTTAATCTGTACAACTATTTAAACGGTAAACAACTGTATACATTTACGTAATTATCATTGTCAAAATTTGTATAAGTACCGACAAATCTGTATGCAAGTTTTAACATCTTAAACTGCTGTCTTCTTTTGAACGGACAGATTCATTTCATTACGTAGGTATGTAGTAATAGGTAAAATGATTTAAATACGTTTTGGTATAAATAAAAAGTAGCTCAAAGGAAACTTTTCGATTTAAAAGAATGGATATAAACGAATTAAACGTGTAAATTTATTTTTTCGTTGTAACAAAATAGTTTCAATAGGCACACAAAACAAATACAATTCAAAGAAAAATGGCACCACTCACAACGGTACATAAAAAAAGTTCAAGAAACAATGATTTAATTGACGGCGATATGTTTGGATGTTCAATGCAAAATGATTCAAGTGACAGCGATATGTTTAAATATTCAAAAGAAAAAGATTTAAGTGACCGTGATATGTTTGAATGTTTAAAGCAAAAAGATTTAACTAACAGCGATACGTTTGGATGTTCAAAGCAAAACGATTTAAGTGACAACGATAAGTTTGAATGTTCAAAGCGAAAAGATTGAAATGACTTTTTAGTACCGCACCTATAAGGGAAAAAAGGCCTAAACTACAAGTAGTTTAAAAATATGTTTTTTTAAGTGGGCACATAAGCCATGGTTGAAAAAAATACAAAAATTCTGTCACTTCACACCCTGTCTTTAAAAATGATACCTGAATCGGCAATGGATTCAAGCGCCAAAAAAGTGCTCTGATTTACTTCAAACCGGGCTCAAACGACGCAGAAAAATTTGCCGATTCCAATGATATATATAACTCAATATCGCCCAGAGTGTCGCTTGAATCAAGTCGCCTTTTAACCGTCGATATATCATTGGAATCGGCAAATTTTTCTGCGTCGTTTGAGCCCGGTTTGAAGTAAATCAGAGCACTTTTTTGGCGCTTGAATCCATTGCCGATTCAGGTATCATTTTTAAAGACAGGGTGTGAAGTGACAGAATTTTTGTATTTTTTTTCAACCATGGCTTATGTGCCCACTTAAAAAAACATATTTTTAAACTACTTGTAGTTTAGGCCTTTTTTCCCTTATAGGTGCGGTACTAAAAAGTCATTTCAATCTTTTCGCTTTGAACATTCAAACTTATCGTTGTCACTTAAATCGTTTTGCTTTGAACATCCAAACCTATCGCTGTCAGTTAAATCTTTTTGCTTTGAACATTCAAACATATCGCTGTCACTTAAATCCTTTTGCCTTGAACATCCAAACGTATCGCTGTTAGTTAAATCTTTTTGCTTTAAACATTCAAACATATCACGGTCACTTAAATCTTTTTCTTTTGAATATTTAAACATATCGCTGTCACTTGAATCATTTTGCATTGAACATCCAAACATATCGCCGTCAATTAAATCATTGTTTCTTGAACTTTTTTTATGTACCGTTGTGAGTGGTGCCATTTTTCTTTGAATTGTATTTGTTTTGTGTGCCTATTGAAACTATTTTGTTACAACGAAAAAATAAATTTACACGTTTAATTCGTTTATATCCATTCTTTTAAATCGAAAAGTTTCCTTTGAGCTACTTTTTATTTATACCAAAACGTATTTAAATCATTTTACCTATTACTACATACCTACGTAATGAAATGAATCTGTCCGTTCAAAAGAAGACAGCAGTTTAAGATGTTAAAACTTGCATACAGATTTGTCGGTACTTATACAAATTTTGACAATGATAATTACGTAAATGTATACAGTTGTTTACCGTTTAAATAGTTGTACAGATTAAACAATACGTAGTAACACGTGCTTTCTTCACTTCGGAAATAACCTATTGTTAGAAAGCAAGTAAGAATCTTGCCATAAATATGTATCATAGGGAATCCCGGTTGGCTGGGGATTTACCCGAGTATGACGAGGGCGGCTTAAGTATGTAACTTTAAAGTACGACGTAAAAACAAACTTTTTTGGCATAGTTATGAACTTTTATTCTATATCTAGACTCTTTGGTAGCTAGCTGTCTTTTTTTAAAAAGGTGTAAAAATAAAAAGTTGTCGAGTGATGTCAGTTGAGATAGGAAAATTGTTGGAAAATCGAGAAAAGCGAATTTTGTGTAATAATTAAAATTTTCTTTTTACGTGGGAAAACTATCAAAGAGACCGAAGACCGGCTCAAAAAATATTATGGGGAATCTGCTCCATCTCACGGAATGGTACATAAGTGATTTACAGAATTTCGTTCTGGACGTACCACTATCAATAACGCAGAACGCTCTTGAAGGCCGATTGAAGTGACCACTGATGATGTCGTGGATAAAGTTCACGATACTGTTTTGGATGACCCTAGAGTGAAGCTATACGTGAGATAGCTGAGACTGTCCTTACACATTTCATCTGAACGAGTTTTATATAATATTGCATAATATTTTTAGCATGAAAAACCTTTCCGCAAGATGGGTGCCGCGTTTGCTGATAGCCGTTCAAAAACGACATCGTGCATCAACTTCTGAGCAATGCTTAGCCAAATTCAAGCGTAGTCCTAATTAATTTTTACTTTGATTTGTGACGGTAGATGAAACGTGGATTCACCATTATACGTCAGAGACAAAAAATCTGTCAAAACAGTGGACTTCTGCTAACGAACGGGCCCCGAAGCTTGGGAAAACCGTTAATTCGGCAGGAAAGGTAATAAAAAGGTCAGCCAAGGGGTTATTTATATCGATTATTTAGAAAAAGGTAAATCAATAAATGGCCGTTATTATGCTACTTTGTTGGAATTTTTTAACGCAGTAATTGTAAAAAACGGCCAGATCTGGCAAAGAAAATACTATTTCACCACGACATTGCCCCAGCACACTCGTTAGCAGTCGCAACAGCTAAATTAGTAGAATTGCGTTCCGAAAGACTGCCCCATCCACCTTATTCTCCGGATTTGGCCCCATGTGTATCATGAAGAATTGGTTCGATGGGAAAAGGTTTTCATCAAATGAGGAAGTGGTAGCTGAAACTGAAGCATATTTTTCAGGGTTTGACGAAAACTATTTTTAGAGTGGTTGCAAAAGCTGGAACATTGTTGGATGAAATGCATTGAGTTGAAAAGATATTATGTAGAAAAAACAATCATAAAAATGTGAAAAAGCTTTTTTTTTACTCAGTCACTGACTTATGAAACCGCCCTCACTGTCATGATAAACTTCAACCTGAACAGCAAATGACAAGTATGGCAAATAACAATGGCACTCACGATGATAAGGTTCTTAGTATGCTCAACATTTTTATTGGGTGACTGGACGTCGTATTCCTATAATACGTACTAAAAAAACTAAGTGCTAAGGGCTGGAATGTGTAAAAAAATTAATCATCAGTGGCGGTACGAAGCCGGTTGAAGAACTTAGTTAGAACCTAGCAAGACAGGGAAACTTACGCGTACTGTTAATTCTGTTCGTCCGATTTATCAGTATAGGCTGCGGAGGTAAAAACTACGTTCATTGCCATGCAAAAACTACAAAACACCTCAACGCAGCACCCGGTATCAGTAGTTAAAGGTCTCAAAAATTGATGGCTTTTTTTGAAAGAGCGCTTCTTTACACTACAAAAAAAACCTACCAAGACACCAGGAATTTTACAAGCGTCATAGCATATAGCAGAACACAATTTAACTATTAAACATTTATATAGAACATTTAGCACAGTTGATAAAGAAAAATGTCCAGATTCTGAAATTGCCAAAATAGTACGGGCGGTAACGACCATCGGTAAAAATTTTGATATCGGATGAATTCACTTGGCATAGATGTATCCTAGGTCAAACTCAGCTGATTTAGCCCGGTAGCCATCAGCCACCCCCTGGTGGGTAGGGAGGGGGGGTATTCAAAGTTACACGCCGCCGCGCTTCAGATAAAAAAATATATCGGCTTCAGTTTACCTATCACCTCAAGTGTGGTATTATTTTCTGATAAACCATAGATGTAGCTTTCATTTTTGATATAATAATTATACTCCTTCATATAAATTTATTAAGATACATAAAGAAGTTTCACAACATCGGCTTATCTTTTTTGTTTCAACACACAATATTTTATAATATATGTAGAACATCATATTTACAAAAAATACGGTTGAACAGCCCAATTTAAGCAGATTTAAAAAACATATAGTTTTAATTTATACCATTTATTTGAGACGAGTAGAATAATCAAATATACCCGCGCGGCAGCGCGAATTAAGACAGCGGGCGGAACTAACTCAGACGAGAACTCGCCACGAAGCATTGAAATTTATCTACCACCTCGAGTGTGGTGTCATTTTTTGATAAACGAGGCATGAGGAATTCATTTTTGAGACATTTAATTTACAGTTTTCTAGAAAAAAATTAAAATATTGACGAAAATATCAAAACTGATTTTTATTTTTTTTATTAAATGGTCAGTATGTTTGAAAATACTGAAGATTTTGCAAAGAAAAAAATAAAATCTTAAAGAAAATTCATTTAGCTTTAAAAAAAAAAAATTTTTATATATAGTTATCATGCAACGTCTATGTGAAAAAAAAACGATAAACTTAAGGTGAATTGATTAAACGGAGTTATTTTACGACCCAAAACTAAAGAATATTCCGCCTACGGATGCCAGATTCCAGCAGCATCTCCTAAGAGCCAGGAGTCCTGAATCCTAGGAGCCAGGTTGTGCACGTATGGGGCCAAGCGATGGTGCCGATTCTTTATCCCAGTCCGGCGGATTGGGGATGGGAAATACAATCGAATCACAATTGAAAACCAATTCCGAATACTGCACCCGTTGCTGCTACAGCTTGTCTGTAACTAATTCGGTTCAAGAGCAAGTCACAGTGCGGTGTTAGGTGCAACTGTCGAATAAAACTATTAAAATGTACCGAATTAATGCCACTGTGGTGGAAAATGTAGTAATGGCATAAACGCAGTAATATCTATATAAAAATACTACTGTGACGATAGTCTACATTTCTAAGATTCCTAAATTTTTATGCTTATGGTTCATATTGTAATTTATGGCATTACTAGCAGGATGCCCGCGACTTCGTACGCGCAGAATTAGTTTCCCGCTACAAAATCACGATCGCATCCTTTGTGTAACGAAAGTTAGGCATACAAACTAGGTATATGGGTAACTTTCGTAACACAAAGGAATGAATTAAGTTTTGTTTTAATTAAACGCCTTAACAATGTATTTTTTTTTGAAAACGACCCTTTTAGTAAAGCCCTCCATTGCACCTACTTGCGGCATCGTGCCGAGGACACTCGCAGCGTTACTCCGCTGCACTGCGATGCTCAGTCTTGGGGCAAAAAAGGAGCCTTGCCTGTGGTCGCCAGAGACGCTGGTTAATTTATCTGACACTTCTATTATAAATTTATCTGTGTCAGATGACCACGGCCTACAAGTTTCTCTAGCAAACAACTACATAATTTGACTTTAAAAAAGCGTATTTCCAGCACTTGATGGTTTGGGCGTGATCTGCGGCGGTCCCTGGCTTGCGAGCAGAACCTTGCACATGAGACTTTGCTAGCGTATCAACTCAAGTAACATCTCACGCCAAGGGACGACCAAGATGCCACGGTACTAAAGTCCGTTCGTCGGGTCTCTTTTCATCTGAGGCAGACAGGCCAGTAGGCTCAAGCGAAGACGGGAATGAAATTGTGCTAAAGCCCGACGGATCAAAAAGGTTATCGATGCATGTCTTTAAACTCGACCAGCACTGGATTGGTAACACAGACCGTGGTGTCCTAGGTCGTGGACTGCATTTCCACAACGGCAACTAGGATGCGGCTCGTAGACTTTAAGACCGTGGCGGAGGCACACTGCTATCCTTAAAGTTTTAGAATCTAAAAGAGTCCCTCCTAGGGCTCGTGAAGGGAGCAACGGGCCTTCTCGGTTGAATTTTGACTGTTTTCAAAAGTTTGCGATGGCAAATTTAGACCGAAATGAGGTCCCATGCTGCTTGGTTAGCTTTTTCGACTGGCAAATTCACCCGAGTCACAGACACGCCAAGCATCCTCTGTATCGGAGAAACACTACTAATAGCCCAAATGCCAAGCCCACCGTACTTTACGGGGAGGGTTGCTTTAGATGAGACCCACTGTGAGTGAGTGTTAGATGTTAAAAATTTTGATAAATAGAATAGTTAATTTTAAAATATTGACTTGGATGTTCGATTTTTTTTCACACAGACATTGTATGATAACTATATATAAAATATATATTTTTTGAAAGCTGAATAAATGTTCTTTGAGATATTATTTTTTTCTTTGCAAAAACTTTAGTAATTTTAAACATACTGACTATTTAATTAAAAAAAATAGAAATCGGTTTTGATTTTACTTTTTACTTTTTTCCTAGAAAACTGTATATTAAATGTCCCAAAAATGAATTCCTCATGTCTGATTGATCAAAAAATGACACCACACACGAGGTAGTAGATAAATTTTAATGCTTCATGGCGAGTTCTCGCCCCAGTTAGTTCCGCGCGCTGTCTTAATTCGCGCTGCCGCGCGGGTGTATTTATTTATTCTACTCGTCTCAAATAAATGGTATAAATTAAAACTATATGTTTTTTAAATCTGCTTAAATTGGGCAATTGGACCGTATTTTTTTTTAATATGATGTTGTACATATATTATAAAATATTGTGTGTTGAAACAAAAAGATAAGCTGATGTTGTGAAACTTCTTTATGTATCTCAATAAAATTATATGAAACAGTGTAATTATTATATCAAAAATGAAAGCCACGTCTATGGTTTATCAGAAAATGATACCACACTCGAAGTGATAGGTAAACTGAAGCTGATATAATTTTTTATATGAAGCGCGGCGGCGTGTAACTTTGAATACCCCCCCTCCCTACCCACCAGGGGGTGGCTGATGGCTACCGGGCTAAATCAGCTGAGTTTGACCTAGGATACATCTGTGACAAGTGAATTCATCCGATACCAAATTTTGACCTCTCCATACATCGGGTGACACTACCGCCCGTACTAAAACTATACACTGTAGCAGACCAAAAACAACCGGAATACTGACTTCTGTCACATGAGCAACTGCCAAAGAATACCTTTTGATGTATATAAGACATAATCCCTTTTCTCTGCTAGTAGATGCAAGTACAGAAAGGACTATCAAACACATTATGCCTTGTTATCCGCTTTTTCAAAGATAACAAAAGTATTAATATAATATCTGGCAATATTTTGCAAAAGCTGAAAAATCGGTACAATGAAAATTTCATAAATTATTTCACCATTACAATGCAACAATATCTCTTAATAACATAATGCTATGTTTTATTTTTCTGTGCGGACGGAGTCGCAGGCAACAGCTAGTAATTAATAATTTTGAGCGTCCAGAAATTCACAATCTTCAGTAAAAAAATATGTTTTACTTGAATTCATATGGCAAAATTAGAATAATTCATTATTAAATGACGTCTACTTATTAAGAAAAACTGATTTAAAAGTCGTTGTACTTAAAAGTATGGTTATTTCATCAATATAAGTCATTTGTCTTTGAATTGATATGTCTCTTAAGCGGTTTTTTCTTATTCGTCAATTTTATTCCATTATCTTTAAGGTATTTTACCTACACCAGATTTCAATAAATCTTTCTATTAAAGCTTTTTGCCTTTAATCTGATGTAATAAATGTGTATTTTGAGTCATTTTGCCCTGCACAGTTAATAACTACAATGCCATCATAAATCATTTTTCTTAAATCCATCATAGGCTACTCTTGCATTTACATCCTTTTAACTTGATCGAAAAATTTGAACTCATTACCTTGTATCATGTTGCTTTGACCGGATAATTCGTAAACAAGCACTTAAAGCCTTTTACCTTGATTAGATAACTTGAACTCATGCACTTAATGTATTTAACCTTGATCAGAAAATTTGAAGTTAATTTACTTAAATCATGTTGCCTTAATTACGCAATTGTTCATAATGGCTTAAGTTACATCTAACTCTGTAAAAAAACGTTATTTATTTGTCATTTATATCTCTAATTATAGCGGGCTTAACAAAGTTTTATAATTTACGGGTGTGTTTACGATTACGCAGATGCATTAAGAGCAGTGATTTTTTTTTCAAAAAAATAAACTTTAAGTCGCTCTCCTGTACAGTTTACAAAATGGCGGTTGAATCAATTCGCCTTTTAACCGTCGATATAATGACTTTAAACTTAAAAACAAAAAACCAAATATTTCAACATAAATTTTATGTATTCCCAAAATTACCATTACAAGCTGACGGAATCATTGGACAAGATTTCTTAAAAAAATATAAATGCGTCATAAATTACGAGAAAGAGACAATCACGTTAAATAACAACAATACAATACCATTAACTTTAAAACATAATGATAATGAAATAAATAGTTCAAATCAAATACAAATACCAGCTCGAAGTGAATCAATAGTACAAGTGTCTACAAACTGTACAGAGGATTGCGTAATATTATCAAGCGAAATTGCTGAAGGAATTTTCGTAGCGAATTCCATAACTTGTAGCAAAAAAGGAAAAATAACAGTTAAAGTATAAAACACGCGCGAAAAACACGTAACTATAAACAATTTCACACCACAAATAAGACCACTACGAGACTATAATTGTTTTTCTTTTGAAAAATTTAAACAAAGTTCAGAAAGAGTAAAATTACTACTTTCACTTTTAAAACTAGACAATTTAAATAAGGAGGAAAGCAACTCTATTGCTAGTATTTGCGCGAAATACGCCGACATTTTTCAACTCCCAGGAGACACATTAAATACTACAAACCTATACGAACAAAAAATTCGATTAAAATCAAATGTGTCACCTATATATAGTAAACCGTATCGTTTACCTCAATCACAAAAATCAGAGATAAATAAACAATAAAACAAATGTTAGAAAATGACATCATAGAAAAATGGGCAAGTCCATTACTGCTCGTTCCCAAGAAAACAGACTCGAGTGGAGAAAAGAAATGGAGATTAGTAATAGATTATAGAAAAGTCAATGACGTAATTGAAAATGATATATTCCCCCTGCCAAACATCACCGAGATCCTAGATTCTTTGACCGGTGCTATGTATTTTAGCACCTTGGATTTAAACCAAGGTTATTATCAAATCAAACTAGATCCCGAAAGCAGAAAATATACCGCATTTATAGCAGATAAACACTATCACATGAAACGATTACCAATGGGACTAAAAACTAGCCCAAATGCTTTCAACAGAGCAATGACCATAGCTATGTCTGGACTAAACTACATACAGTGCATAGTTTATTTAGATGACATCATTATCATGGGTCGAAATTTACAACAACATAATAAAAACTTAATTGATGTTTTCGAAAGATTAAGAAAAGTACATTTTAAACTAAACCCACTGAAATGTAATTTTATGCAAAAAGAAATTTTATACCTAGGACATGTAGTAACTCCCGAAGGAATAAAACCCGATCCAAAGAAGATTACAATAGTTCAAAATTATCCAGTACCAAAAAACGCTGATGAGGTCAGACGTTTTGTAGCTTTTGTAAATTATTATAGAAAATTTCTCCAAAATAACCCAACCACTAACCAATTTATTGAAAAAAAATGTAGAATTTAATTGGACTAAGCAGTGCGAAGATGCATTAAAAAAGTTAAAAATAACCATCAGTACCCCACCAGTACTACAATACAAAATACAAAATTCTTTATTCATAAAACACATGAGGTACATGATGAGGTATATGATGAAAAAATGTTGCCTGTGTTGGGAGACACCGCTCTTCCTCCGACAATATAAGGAAAGATTTAATTACGCTAATTAAGTACAATTTGTTTAGTTCCTAAATTTACTTATCGATTTAATATACATAGATTTAATAATAAATATTTGTTTAGTTCCTAAATTTACTTATCGATTTAATATACATAGATTTAATAATAAATATTTGTTTAGTTCCAAAATTTACTAGATTTAGTTATAGATTTAATTTAATTTAAATTTAAACAGTTAGTTAAGTCAGTTTGCGTGTGTGTGTGTGTGTGTGTGTGCGTGTTATGTGTTTCTGGAATTGTTATCGTATTAAGGTCTCGATTTCATCATAAGATTTAGATTTTAACCATTTTATCAGGATCTTTTTACATTCATCGTAGGGTTTTGAGTGAATATCAAGTAGTTTATTTAATTTATTATATAAGTGTGCGGATTTTATGTTATACTGAGAACTTGCAAATAAGGTTCTAGTTATTGGTGACTTAGCTATGATACCTATTCTTCTTTTTGTTTTATAGCTCGGATTATATGGTAAGGACTTATGTTTTCTTAAAGTGCTATGCAGGACATACGATTTTCTGACAGACAGCAGGCCGCTGATTTGATACAATTGATCAGTTGGAAACCTTTTTATTTTAAAATACATAACCTTGACTAACCTTGCTGAGCTCGTTCAAGGTCTATTATACGACTTTTTGCTGCACCCCCCAAGGTAGATATGCAATATACCATGACAGATTGTGCCAGAGCTATGTATATTTCATTTAAAATATTTCGGCTATTAGAACTTTTAGTACTTACTTTTCCTGGCACAATATGTCTTAGTGTTTTGAAAAGTCAAAGCAGTTTTCTGACTTTACTCATAACTTGGTCAAGGTGAGGATACCAATTGAGATGTTGGTCTACCAGAACGCCAAAGTATTTTGTATGAATAGCTTTTTCTATGCTAGGACAGTTACAATTACAATTTATAGTGTTGAACGATTTACAGGAATATACTTGGAGATTTAAATCATATGTAGGTTGTGTACTTTTGTTGATACTAAAACAGATATAATTTGTCTTGTTGGTGTTTAATTCAATTCAATTCATTTATTTCATTCAAGATAACATTTGATCTCATTATTGTTAGTATAGTCTTAGAAATAATGTTAGTATTTAAAAACTAAATTGGATTTTACACATATTATTATTCGATTCAATATAGGACAACACACATGATCAGCAATCATCTTCAGGATGCTGTTCGGGCTGTCCCTCGTCCTGCCCAGCAGGGACGCTGCCTTCTTGCGCAAAATTGCTGCAAACCCGTCGGTTCGTGATTCCGCGAACATGGCGGATGCGCTGCAGAATTTGGGCAACCCCATCAGCATCCTGAAGGCGTTGTTATATTGTACCCTTAAAGCATTATATGATTTTTGGGTATAGCAGACCCACAAGCTGCTAGTGTAAAAAGATGAGCAGTATGCTTTAAACAGCGTAATCTTGACTGCACTTGAACATCGAGCAAACCTGCGGGCCAGCATGTTCGCCCTCACACACAATGCTCTGCGTTCTCTCTCCATGTGGGCATCGTCCTTGAGATCGTCAGTAACGATGTGCCCGAGGTACTTAAAGCGGGTGACTCTCGCGAGGGCGATGCCGTTTAGTTGGACGGGGGGTACAATTGTAGGGCATTTGTTTCCGGACTTAAAAACCATTACCTCACTCTTTTTTCCGTTATAAATCAAACCGTGCGAGGAAGCGTAGGACTCACATATCGCTATAAGTTTGCGGAGAGCATCAATCGAAGGGGCCAGCAGCACCATGTCGTCCGCGTAACTGATGTTGTTTAGGCACACGCCGCCAACATGGCATCCGACATGCGTGCCACCGAGCTGCTCGACCAGCGCGTCTACATATAGACAAAAAAGCAGAGGCGAGCTCAGTCCACCCTGTCGCACACCGCACTCCAATTTGTAAGGTTCCGTAGTCGCTCCCGCCCACCTCACACGGTTCTCCTGGTTTAGATACCAGTAGGTACCTGAGAAGATGGATTAGTTCTAGCGGTAGCCCAGACCTTTGCAATTTTTGCCATAGAATGTCATATGACACGAGGTCAAAGGCTTTCGTCAAGTCCAAAAAACAGGCATAAATAGGGGTATTTCTATCTGTATAGTATTTGACAGTGTGCTTTAAACTGAGAATAGCTGTCTCTGTTGACAACCCAGGTCAAAAACCGAACTGAGCGTCGTGTAGTGTTATGCGTGCATTAAAGTAGGAATTAAGTACACTGTCAAACACCTTTGCAACAATAGTCGCTAACGATATAGGCCTGTAATTTGTTCCATCGGAAGCGTCACCAGTTCGATTTTTGTCAATTTGCACTACCAGGGTCTCCATCAACTCAGGTGGCAAATAAGAGTGATTTAAGCTCAAGTTGAAAAGCAAGGCCAGTACACGAGGCAGGTGGACGCCAGCATGTCGGAGATGTTCGACGCTTAAGCCATCATGTCCAGGCGATTTGCCACCCGTCATTTTCTTTATTGCAAATCGTATGTCTTTTGCACAGACAAAAATCGACAAATCACTGCACTCAATGCCCCAGCCTCGAACTCCCGACACGGCGGACCTAAGGGCGAAGTGATTGCAAAGTTACTTTTAAATAAGTTTGCAATCTCCGCGGGATCAGAAACTCCATTGACACTCACAGGCACGCCATTCCTAGGGTTTAATTTGTTTGTAGCCTTCCAGAAAGCCCTGAAGTCTCCAGTAGAGTGATGAGATGCCAACAAATCCATTTTAATCTGTTCTTGATGGCCCTAACACCACACCAGCCTCCCTTTAAAAACCTTACGGGCGTTCATCATGTCATTATAAACTGTAGCGGATGTCGGTTTCCTATGCCAATCCCACACTTTAAATGCCAGCCTGGCGTGTCTGTGAGCCTCACTTACACGCTTGTTCCACCCGGCCAGAACACGTTTACGTCCACTCCTACTAGTTTTATGTGTTACGGTAGCAGCATGACACAGCACTTCAATTATATTCTTATACAATTTATCAATAAGATGCTTATGGCAAACTTTATCACAATGACTACCGCAACAATCTTGAAATTCCATTGGGAAGTCAATCTCCTTTAATTTAAAATTACAAATTTGAGAATATTCCATTATTTGGTGACTTTTTCTTTCCCCCCATTTAATTTTATTATATTCCAAGTTTTCTACAGTTTTCTTTTTACTAACTAAATTTAAATTACATCTTACTATGAGAGGAAAATGATCAGACCAGTAGGCAACGCGGCTCTAGTCACAATACAATGATCTAGCCACCGCCGGCAACCGTGCGCGTCACTTACGAATGTGAAAGTTCCCGGCGACTTAATCTTATCTAAATCTGCACATACCCAATCCTGGTCCCGAGCGAATTCGATGAGCTCATTGTAGAAGCGCTCCCCCGGATGCGCGTTAAAATCGCCAAGAACAAGCACAGACTCGGCATCATTCTCCTCTACAATAGCACAAATGGCACTCAAACAATCAGTAAAGAGCGCGATATTTTCTATCATGTCCGTAGGCATATAAACACTTATTAGCACAATGGGCCCGTCACTTGTTATTGCCCGTATTGCACACACACGAGGGTTAACACACGGGATCACTGCCACGCACTGGAAGAGAGACTTACGCCACAGCAGCGTGACGCCGCCGTGCGGCCTTCCGCGCAGAACACCCGCACCCGTGTCGACGGCAGACGTCCCGGTGCTCCCGAAGTCCTCGTGCATAGTCTCCAGAAACGGGAGGTCGTGCGGCAACAGCCACGTCTCCTGAAGCGCAATAACATCCCCGTCGGCGCATAATTGTTTTATTCCGTCTATGGATCTCTTAATATTTTTACAGTTGTATGATAAGAATGTTGTGTCAGTCATTGCGTATCCAAATTGCTATGCTCGTCCTGCTTTCTGTATGGCATAAAGCGTCTACACGTTATCCTGTCTGGCCATAACTTGTCATCCAGAAAAATATATATTTTATTGCTCTGGAAGATTACTTAAAATGCCTGATAACTTCTTTCATGTTTAATTTTTATTTTATGTAGACTAATCTTTTCACTTGTCTTAGAAAATATGTAGTCAGCGATATCCTTGTTGGAGGTGTCTTTGTGCACATTCGAGATGAATAAAGCAACCCTAAACTCTGCCGCTTTGAATCTGTCGCTTGCCAAAATCTTCGCTTTCCCTCGTACGCTGTCTAATTTATTACCATGTTTTTTTCTATGTACTTCATTCCATTTAACGTCCCGATCATTATTTTTCCATTCACCTTCCTGTCTTACTATTTCAGCTAAAGTCTTATTGCACTTGTTTACACTCGTATTCGCGCTTAATTGCGTAGAACTCATTTGCTTTTGTTGCAAACAGCTGTCCATTGTTTGCTCCGCGATCCCACTCGACCGCTTCGGTGACTCATCAGCACCAGCCCTATCTTGCACTGTAGCCGGGGGCGCTGAGCGCGGCGTAGTAGGTGCGAATGCGACCGCGCTATCATCAGTTGCGCCTGAGTGTGACTGCAATGGAGAGTGCGCGCGCGATTTGTTCTCGGGCGAGATATTTGCGTCGGTAGTTGTGGACAAATTCATAAAACCTACCGGCCCGCTATCTAATAAACAACCATACAATACACAAACACTACAACAAACAATATCTTCTCCTTGTATTAACGTTGCCATCGATATTTATTAGCGACGCATATTTTAAATTGTGGACTTCTGCACGTATGTCGTTAACCTGCTCAATCGTAGCGTAAGCTCCTTTTATGTCCGCTATTGCTGATTTTAGGGAAACAATGTCCTTTAAAAGTGACGTTACATCTACGTGGTCAAAGGTTACGGGTGGTAATTTATGCAAGTCTCTTGCCACAAAAATCGGGGTAACGTCAGGGTCTGTATCCTTAAAGGTGGTAATAATATCTGCAACGTCCCTCTGCTCTTTATTCTTGCGGCGCGAAATGTTTCGCTTAGATGTCGAGATTGAATTAGATAATAACACTCGCGACATCAATCTCTGCAGTGCTAAAAGCATTTAAACAGACGCGAATCAAGCCCTCTTCATCCATTACATCCAGTTTGTTTTATATAAAACATAACACTTCGTTTATAACTATATTGCACTGAACGCAATTAATTATTTCTGTTGTCATTTTTTCAACACCCGTTCGCTTACGCGTTCGCGCGGTGACTGCCTAAGGTCAGTAAGTTAATTTTTAACCATGAAGATACTTGAGCCAAACCTTGTACTGCATTGGATTTGACTTCATCCCATGACTTGCCAGTAAAGAGCACGGCGGTATCATCAGCATAGGAGAAGAGTTTTGCATTTGGGATGGTCATGTCACAGAGGTTGTTGATATACACTAGGAATAAGGTCGGTCCTAAAACACTCCCTTGGGGTACACCGTATAAAACTTCCTTGTTTAGGCTGGTATGACTGGAAAGTTCTTCCTGCCCTTTGCTTTGTGGTCTTTGCTTCCTGCCAGAGAGGTAGCTCTCAAACAGAGAAAGTGGTGTTCCTCTGACTCCTTTTTTCTCCAGTTTTTGTACAAGAATAGGGAGAGAGACGGTGTCAAAAGCTTTTTTTAAGTCTAGGAAGACTGCTAAGCACTTGTTGTTGTTTTCAAGATTTTCTACGACAAGTGCAGTAAAAGCTGTTATTGCATCTTCCGTAGAAATTCCGTGCCTAAACCCAAATTGTGAACTAGATAAGAGATTGAATGTATTTAAGTAGCTTAGGAGTCTGGTATTGAGAAGTTTTTCTAAAAATTTTGATATGACAGGTAGAACTGAGATTGGCCTATAGTTACTAACGTCTCTCTTGTACACGGGGGTAATTAGAGATTGCTTTAACAGGCTTGGAAAAACTCCTTGGTTAAAGCATAGTTTTGCGAGATGTGTTATGATAGGGACAATATCTTTTGTTATATATTTTAAAAAGCTAGTTGGAATACTATCCCAGCCAGGAGCACTACTCGACTTAAGATTTGATAGTATGTTTTTTACTTCTTCTTCGTTAACAGTTAAAATGGGCGTGCAGTGCTCTAGCACTACCCCTCCAACTAATGTTTAATAACTGCCTAGTAGTGGTATATTTCCGGAACAATGGGAAGCAGCCCACATAACTCCTATCCACAAATCGGGCGCTAAAGATATTGTGCAAAATTACCGACCAATCTCCATTCTGTCTTGTATCCCCAAAGTCTTTGAAAAACTGGTGCATAGTCGGGTCTCAGAAATGCTTAAAAATCATATACTGCAAGAGCAACATGGATTCGTCAAGGGTAAATCCACTGCTACAAATCTCACCATATTTGCAGACTCTATATTTCGGGCTTTGGATGAGAAGAAACAAGTAGACACAATTTACACCGATTTCCAGAAGGCTTTTGACAAAGTTGATCACTTAATACTCCTAAGGAAGTTGTCATACAATGGAATAAAGGGTAATCTCCTCAGATGGTTTGCCTCTTACCTACAAAACCGCACTCAGTCTGTTGTAGTTAATGGGCACATGTCGGCGCCTACTGTGGTAACGTCTGGAGTGCCGCAAGGTTCGATAGTGGGTCCACTTCTATTTACCTTGTTTATCAATGACATCTCATCATGTTTCACGAACTGTAACTTTCTGTTGTACGCCGACGATTTGAAAATCTTTAGAAAAGTTCGATCAAATGAAGATGCACTACTCATTCAGGCCGATTTAAATAGACTGAACAGATATTGCGAAAATAATAAATTATCCTTAGCGTACAATAAATGTAAGCATATTGTATTTTCACGAAAGCATAACGAACTGCGTAATTCATTTAGTTTAAACAATCACTTGAAACAGTCACAAGTATACGCGATCTGGGACTAATCCTCGACAAAAAACTTACATTGGATACTCATATTGACCATATTGTTAGGAAAGCTTACCAAATGTTTGGATTTATAATGCGCATTACCAAACCATTTAAACAGAAAAAGAGCTTAATTTACTTATACCAATCCTTGGTAAGGTCTAATCTCGAGTATGTCTCAGTGGCGTGGAACCCTTTTTATGATGTTTACCGTGACAGGTTGGAGATGGTTCAGAAAAGGTTTCTGCGCCGTCTTAATTTCAGAATGCGATCTCGGCGATGTTCCTATGACCAGCTTTTGGCCAAATATGGTATCCTTTCCCTCCGCGATAGACGATTCATTGCCGATGCTATCATGTTGCGTAATATTTGTGTGGGCGACGTCGATTGCCCAGAACTCCTGTCAAGAATTCATCTCCGTGGTCCTCTTAGATCAACGAGGTCTAAACACCTTTTCAGTCTTCCCAAAACTAAGACTAACGCCGGGAAACGTGCACCCATATATATATAGGCTGTGTGGCTATCACAATAGATTTCTTAATGACATAGACCTATTTTCACAATCCCGCGCCCAGTTTAAAGCTTCTGTTGTAAATTTACACAAGCATTAATATTTTAATGTGTTTCTGTTGTTTAATGTCTTTTTTTTTATCATTAAGTCTTAATTAAGTACATTGCATGCTGTAATTTTAACTTAGTATCTCTTGTGTTCATAGTGAGATACATTCAGGGAAGCATCTGTATTTATAGAACCAATTTACAAATTATGTTACACTCTATGTATGTTTCTGTGTTATCTCCTAAATAAATAAATAAATAAATAAATAAATAAATAAATAAATAAATAAATAAACAGGTGATAATACAAAAGATCCAGACTGTGAGGGGAGACTACTTAAAAATTGATGCAGGTCGTTATGAGAGGTTGGGGTAATTTGTTCAGCGAGCTCTTTTCCGATGTTAGCAAAGTACTGATTAATAAAATTAGCTGATTCAGTGCAAGTGGCTTTGATATTTAATAATTCAGTGTTAAGTTTTTTTGATTTGTTTGTAAAAGTTAGGGTTTTTACATTTCTCCACAGTAATTTATTATTATTAACAGAGTTAGCTAGGAGTTCTTTTTCATATTTTCTTTTCAGTTTCTTTATTATATTATTGCAGAAATTTCTGTAACGGATATACGTTAATTTTAAGATTGCATCATCGGGGTTGTTACGTACGTCTTTTTGTAGTTTATTTCGATTTCGTATACAGCGTAACATCCCAGGAGATATCCACGGTTTGATGATACGTTTCGCACTTGGTATCACAGTAACCTTAGTGTTAACTTTTAAGGATTCCATTAACATGTCTATCAAAAGGTTAGTTAAAACGTTAGGGTCATTGCAAAACATTAACTCCGGTAAGTTTTTTTCTTGAAGGTATTTTAAAGCATTTTCGTAGTCTATTGTTATTTTGGTTTTATTTATAAAAGACATTGCTTTAATTGTTTTAAGTTTGGACACAGAGAGAAACGTTGTACCTAAAATGGTCGGTTATACTGGTCTTTAGAATAGCAATGGTGGGAGCATATTTAGATTTATTTAATTTCAGGATAAAATGATCCAGACAGTTCTTTTCTCTGGTGGGTTTAGTGTGTCCGGCAAGAAGCCCAAATGATGATAGCATATTCAAGTAATTGGTTCTATTTTTATATTCATGCAATGGTTCTAGCGGTTTTAATTTTATATTGATGTTAATATCTCCCGCGATTATTAAACTATTTCCCGAATCAAGAGTTTCCAAAAGAGTTCTTAGAGAATCTATAAAACTATCAGCGTTGGTCATTGAGGGGGATCTATAGAAACCAAATATTGTATTATTAAGAACTTCTAGTAGAAGACAAGATGCCTGCTTTAATTTTATTTCTTTTACTTTGTGTTTCAGCGTATTTTTTACGTAAACAACCACTCCATCATTTTGGTTCAACTGACATGTTGTGAAATAGGAATCGTAGTCATCAAGTTGAGGTAGAGGCTTATTAGAATTAAGTCTACATTCTGTAAGAATGATTAGGTCAGGTTTAAAGGAGAAATCAGATATAGCAAGCGAAAAATCATCAAAATTGCAATAAATACTCCTTATGTTTTGTGAAATTATAGTGAGATCAGATTTATTTATGTGTAGCTGTTCCATTAACTCTTTAGCATCGTCACATACAATAGTGCGAGCTACCTCAATATCATCTATCTCGGAAATAGCTTGTAAGGTATCACACATTATCAATAACAGCGAGAAGACACATCATTGTTAGTAAAACGTATTGCAGATTACCATATGCAGGGTATGCAGGTCGCAATAAGTACCCTATAATATATGTTAGAGAACATGGCATGTATCTGGCATAAAATAATGTATATAGCAGACATGGAGACTTTTTGATTTTCTTTGCTTTTGAATTTCGAGTGTGTAAATAAGTGTGCGGATTGTGTAAGTGTGTGTGTAAGTGCAGTGTGTGTGTTACATTTTTTAAAAATAAGGACAATTTAAGTAATGACATAACTAGAACGAGTAAGTAAAACACTTCGAGGTTCAGTAGGTGATTTATACCATACATGAATTCGGTTAGTCAATCCTGTAATAATCTATGTACTTGCTCTTCAGAGTTGATTTGGATAACCTGCGATACATCGGATTTTCTTATATAGCCCTTACCGTAGGACGTCCAGCAATATTTATAACCTTTGGACTTCTTGAGGTCACGCGCCAGGAAGAGTAGAAGGGAGCCTTTGGATGTAAGATGCTCAGAGATGTATACCGGCGTGTCCTGGTTAGTGGTAAAGCCTAGGTTCCTAGCGCATAATTTGGATGAGTGCTTGCTATTAAAAGTTTTCACTGCTTTAATTAAGTCCAATTTTAATAGAGCAGAGTTGGTTTCAACTACAATTGGTGTGCTCTGGTTCTCTTGCCTCTTCCCACGTACCCTGTAGATGTCCTTAATATCTGATCTAGCTATCTTGCACTCTACACTATCAGACAAGCACATGGCCATGCTCAGTAAGTCCTGTTTAGTTTCATTATTCTTCTTAGGTACGTTTTTAACTCGATATTGGTCTTGCGAGTTCCTAATTGCATTTCTTCTATTTTATTTTCAAGGAACAATATGTAGTCACCGTCCTCTTTTACCTACCGCTCTATTTGGACTAATCTTTTAGTGATTTCCTCGTTTTGTTTACTCAGATCTGTGATAGAGGCCTCGATACATGTATTAGTGTGCTTATGGTTTCTTTGATTTCCCGTAGTTCAGCCGTCTGCTGGCTCGTGAAAAAAGTAATTAACTGCCTCATCTCCATTTTAAACTCCTCCAACTGGCCGCTTGCAAAATAATTTGGCTCGTCCTGTTCGTTCCCTTTTTGGCGTTGGGTGACAAAAACAGACGTATTAATGGGGGATATTGAGATATCCTCCCTCCGTTCCTGATCACCCCCGTCACAAATTGACATATTCGTTTCGCTCATTTTACTAATTCGGAACTGATGGAGTACCAGGGAATCAAAGTGCGATGACCACCCACGCCTCGAAGACACGGCGACTCACTGATTGGGCACCTGGGCGTGCCCTACGGCGTAAGATAGAGATATGGCGTCTTTGCGGTGCGCGCTAATTAGTCTAATGGCGCAGCGCTGATTGGTTGTAGATAAGCGCAGTGAGGGGGCGTGGTAACTATTGCGTACACGCAGAACACAGGAAGGGTGGATGACTCACATTTATCTCGGCGAAGTACCAGGCGCAGCAGGACAAATAACACGTCCTCAATGTTATACACTCCTATTATTTTTCTTGAATTAAATTTCTTAGATTTATTATTAATTTTGAAAAATAACTAATAGCAGGTTTAGGGACACGTCTAAACCTCGCGGTGGTCCGGGGGGAAGAGCAAAAACAATATCCGGACTTCTCAGATAACAACACGTTCACGATACACACAGACGCATCAGGCACAGCTGTTGGAAGCCTATTATCGAATCAAAATGGATTACCAGTAGCTTATGCAAGTAAACCTTTAAACAAAGCAGAGAAAAATTATCCCACAACGGATAAGGAATTATTAGCAATCGTATGGGCAGTGAAATATTTTAGACCATACATATATGGGCGAAAGTTTAAAATTATCACAGATCACCGTCCACTAATCTATTTATTTGGAATGAATAATCCATCAAGCCGACTCACCAAATTTCGTTTATGTCTAGAAGAATATGACTTCACGGTAGAATATTTGAAATTTAAAGACAATGTAGCTGCAGACGCGTTATCTAGAATAGAAATAACTAGCGAAGAACCCAAAAATATGACAAAACAAGTGGTATCAGTGATGACCAGAGCACAAACGAAACGAATGAAAGAGCAAAACATACAAAATGACTCAAGAAATACGGATTCCCACAATGACGAGTCAGGCCTACCCAGAATTGTGGAACTCCTTAAAAAACCAGAAGACTTACCTGAATTAAGTTTCAATGAGCATGACTATTACAAAATACTCGAACAAAAAGATTGGTGAGTGGAAGGTGTCACAAAAATAAATAATAAAGATGACAGACGTGTCATATTAAACGATTTTCATTTATTACCCACAAGCGGTCATGCGGGGATACGAAGAATGACCAATAACGTGAAGCGTTACTACTACTGGCCAGGAATGGATAATGACATTGTAACAATGCAGTTGTTACGCTCCTTACCTGTGTGCATTTTATTGACAAATTAGCTTTAATATCACTTCATTTTCACTTAAATTCACTATAATACAACAGATCTTATATTTGTTGTTTAGTAATAACTGATAACTGTCAAACAGACAGCCATAGATTGTTAAAGACGTTTTTCATCAATCGACTTTAGTCAAATGTTAGCGGCAGTAAGCCGACAGATGGCGTTACTAGTCATTATTTATTAGCTTCAGTAATATTTAAATGTTTTAATAATTAACAGTCTACTTTAATCTAAATAATCTTCTAATAATTAATTCATTGTAATTATAAATAAATATCGTATTTAATTATTTTCATTCAGCGCATGAGGAAAAAATTGAGGGTATGTTGGTGTCTCACGTACACGACTCCAGTTATTTTCCACTCGTGACGCGAGTTGCTATCTAGCATTTCTTTGTTCGCCCTACTCATATTCGAAATTAACAGAAAGGGGTGAAAGCTTATAAATAGGCCACGCACCCTTCATTCGGCCTCTTTGCCGCCTCAACTACTTACTACTTTGGAACAACTTGACGTGTTAACGTAATAGGTACTAAATACCTAAGTTCTTATTATATTCGGTGCATTTCCCCAAATCGGGTAAGTTCAGTGCAACGAACTAATTATCTATCCTATCTCTATTTTGCTGTGTACTGTGTTTGTGTTTTATACTTATTGTGTTCTTCTAGATTATTCCAAATTGTTCTTTTAACCTTTTTATTTCGAATAACCGACCGTTACTTCATAACGGTCGTTAGTTACTATTAATTGTTCTTTTGATTTAGCTTCTTCTTGTTTAAATTGTAACTCTGTTCCGGTAGTTCTTGCCACCGCCAATAATTAACCTTGCGCTATTCCCTCGGGGCTTCACCCCTCAACGGCGGCTGGCATGAACTATCCCAATGCTGGACACCAGGCTTACACAGCCAATGCTTGGGTTTTCCAGGGTCCACCGCTAGGAGCATTCCACGGCTTGGAGCATTCCACCGCTGGGAGCATTTCACCGCACCGCTAGGAGCACTGCACCGCTAGGAGCACTACCGCTGGGACAACACTTCTTGTGTCTTGGGATCGGGCTCTAAACCCTGTCCACTTCTCTTCTTGGCCGGAGCGGCCTCTAACCACGGTGACCAGGATCGTCGAGTGGGTTCCGGTGCTACACACCGGGTGCTGCCCCCGACGCCAGGATCCTGTCACCGCACACCGTCGGGCTGCCGTCGGCTTCTTCACTGCCGCTCCACGTCACCTACAGCGAGGGAAGTGCTAGCTCGCTTCGCAGAACCAGACCACACCCTATGAACCTACCTACCCTGTTCTGATCACACTACCGGCGTTCTTTTAAAATAAACTATTTAAACTTCTCTTGAGTTTTTACTTGCCACCCGGTAGGACGTAACAGTGGCGCCCTTTACGTGGTCTTAGTCTGGTTCTGTGTAGTGTTTAATTATTGGTGTGTGTGCTTAATTTGTGTTTTTTTTGTGTTTTTTTGTGTTTTTGTTTTTGCAATTCTCAGCAAGCTTTTTATACCCGTGTGGTGTCTGGGTCTAGAATTATGCCACCCTCTCTCTATCCGAGGTGTTGTAAAAGGCGACTAAGGAATTTTTGGGGCCGTTTCTTCTAAACGGTCCACTCTAAGCTCACATCATAACACCCGATGTGAGCAGACGCGCCGCCTTCTGCGGAACCTTTTACTTTGGGTGTCGCCTCTGCGCACTTTTAACTTACTACCTACCTAACGTTTTTTTTCCCTTCTGGTTTTTTTTTGTGCTAACTTACTTGCTGCGGGTTGCAATAATAAATACTATTTCTACTTAATCGTCATATTTGTAACGGAACAGAGAGTAGTCTCTTTGTTCTAATTGGTTCGTTGCACTACCCACTTACATTTTTTATTACTTTTTAAATCTACCTATATTTTTTAAAATCATTTGATCATGATGGAAGTATATTTTTGTCCTTGCAAAAGGATGAGCTCACCTGGGAGGTGGCCATCCACGGTTCTAAGCTGGCTGTTACTGTTTCATATTGTCAATTTTTTTTATACTAAAAGACATCAACTCTTAATATTATTTTAAATACGTTACTCATTTAAGGTGTTGACTTACGGTGCATTTTTAAAATTTATCCTAAATACCTCTAAAGTATTAGGACAAATTAATGTGCCAGTAAGCACGCAGAGTCACAGATTCCGGAAGTTTACTACATTATTAAATTCTAAAATTATTTCTGTGCTGGCAGAAATATTTATCTCTTTCCGGAATAATTTTTCTTATTGATTTTGATTTAATTTGCATATTTTCACCACCTAGTTGTTAAACTTAAAAATACTCTTTACTAGTCGAACTACAAAGCCTTTCACTCAAGCGGTTGGTAACTTGAAAAATAAGCACTACCTTGACCACTACTTAAGATTGCAGCTATGCTTTCTTCATCTAACATACGTGCCCGAGCGGATAGTGACTCGTAAAATAAGCCCTTGCCCTTCATGTATTGTTAGGTGATTTATATGTATATAGGACGGGTGGTGATCCTATGACGATGTTTTGAGGAAGGTTTAACAGTTTTTCCTCCAGTTCCATCTAGCCATTTTATTTTTACGTCAGGGTCAACTAAATTGCCTAAATAGTTAACTCACTTTGAAAGGTAAGTCTGTAAGTAATTTGTATGCGTGATGTATGAAAGAAGTTTAAATGTGTAGGCGTAAAAGTTTTTCTTAGGCGGATTTTTCTCTTAGGATCAAAATCCTTACTGGAGAAGGGGGGGTACTGTAACAATGCAGTTGTTACGCTCCTTACCTGTGTGCATTTTATTGACAAATTAGCTTTAATATCACTTCATTTTCACTTAAATTCACTATAATACAACAGATCTTATATTTGTTGTTTACTAATAACTGATAACTGTCAAACAGACAGCCATAGATTGTTAAAGACGTTTTTCATCAATCGACTTTAGTCAAATGTTAGCGGCAGTAAGCCGACAGATGGCGTTACTAGTCATTATTTATTAGCTTCAGTAATATTTAAATGTTTTAATAATTAACAGTCTACTTTAATCTAAATAATCTTCTAATAATTAATTCATTGTTATTATAAATAAATATCGTATTTAATTATTTTCATTCAGCGCATGAGGAAAAAATTGAGGGTATGTTGGTGTCTCACGTACACGACTCCAGTTATTTTCCACTCGTGACGCGAGTTGCTATCTAGCATTTCTTTGTTCGCCCTCATATTCGAAATTAACAGAAAGGGGTGAAAGCTTATAAATAGGCCACGCACCCTTCATTCGGCCTCTTTGCTGCCTCAACTACTTACTACTTTGGAACAACTTGACGTGTTAACGTAATAGGTACTAAATACCTAAGTTCTTATTATATTCGGTGCATTTCCCCAAATCGGGTAAGTTCAGTGCAACGAACTAATTATCTATCCTATCTCTATTTTGCTGTGTACTGTGTTTGTGTTTTATATTTATTGTGTTCTTCTAGATTATTCCAAATTGTTCTTTTAACCTTTTTATTTCGAATAACCGACCGTTACTTCATAACGGTCGTTAGTTACTATTAATTGTTCTTTTGATTTAGCTTCTTCTTGTTTAAATTGTAACTCTGTTCCGGTAGTTCTTGCCACCGCCAATAATTAACCTTGCGCTATTCCCTAGGGGCTTCACCCCTCAACGGCGGCTGGCATGAACTATCCCAATGCTGGACACCAGGCTTACACAGCCAATGCTTGGGTTTTCCAGGGTCCACCGCTGGGAGCATTTCACCGCACCGCTAGGAGCACTGCACCGCTAGGAGCACTACCGCTGGGACAACACTTCTTGCGTCTTGGGATCGGGCTCTAAACCCTGTCCACTTCTCTTCTTGGCCGGAGCGGCCTCTAACCACGGTGACCAGGATCGTCGAGTGGGTTCCGGTGCTACACACCGGGTGCTGCCCCCGACGCCAGGATCCTGTCACCGCACACCGTCGGGCTGCCGTCGGCTTCTTCACTGCCGCTCCACGTCACCTACAGCGAGGGAAGTGCTAGCTCGCTTCGCAGAACCAGACCACACCCTACGAACCTACCTACCCTGTTCTGATCACACTACCGGCGTTCTTTTAAAATAAACTATTTAAACTTCTCCTGAGTTTTTACTTGCCACCCGGTAGGACGTGACAACATTATGAAATTCGTAAAAATATGTCATATATGTCAAACACAAAAATATCATAAAAATGTAAAACAACCACTATGTATTACTAGTACGGCCACAGCTTCTTTCGATAAGGTATTTTTAGATGTATGCGGACCCCTAACTAAAAATGTCAACGGGTATTGCTATGTACTTACGTTACAGTGCGAGCTCACAAAATACGTAGAGGCATATCCACTTCTAAATAAGGAAACAGACACAGTCGCGAGAGCATTAGTTAATAATTTCATATTGCGATATGGAATTCCAAAAGAAATTGGAACAGATAAGGGAAGTGAATTCATTTCATCAACTATGCGCGAAATATGTAATATTTTAGGAATAAAACAATTGCAATCAACCAATTACCACCACGAAAGCCTTGGTTCTTTAGAAAATTCACATTAAGCTTTAGGAGCATTTTTAAGGATACACACGGATAACCAAGCTCACCAGTGGTCAGGTTGGTTGCAATATTGGTGTTTTTCATAAAATACGACAATGCATTCAGCAACTAAATATACACCATATGAATTAGTGTTTGGAAAGTTATGTCGTATACCAAATAATATTATAACTCAAGTAGATCCAATGTATAATTATGACTCATATCCAATAGAATTTAAGTATAGATTACAAAAATCCCAAAAGGATGCTAGAAATAATTTAATTAATTCAAAAATAAACAGAAAAATAAGTTACGATTTAAAAACGAATCCCATAAAATATACGATAGGAGATTTAGTATTAGTCAAAAAAGAAGATAGAAATAAAATGGACCCAGTGTATAAGGGACCATATACTGTAATTGAAGATCAAGGTACGAATATAAAAATATTAGTTTTAGGTAAAGAATACATTGTGCATAAAAATAGAACAAAACCCTACAGCACATAAATTAAACAACGAACACACAGGAAAAAAAATTAGTAATTAATAAATAATAAATAAAAAACCCTTATACACTAAATAACACCATCACTAACAAAATCACTACCACAATCATCTAAAACAAAGTCCGCCATCACTTCGTCGAGCTCCAACCACTCCGCAGAACGCCACCACACATGCCAGTACCGGCCATCCGGAGTGAGTGCGTAGTCCACAAATAGCACTAAGCCATCTGCGTCCACAGCACTCAATTCCACGCAAATCGTGGACAGCAGGTCATCCGCCGGATGGAGTGGGCACATCAAGGGATGGCTCACAGCCGCGTCAAACACGCTCACCCACTCAGGCGAACCCGCCACAGTCCGCATGGTTGAAAAATAAAAAGAAACACCATGACGGACACTAAAACTCAGAGACAAATCAAAAATACGAACAAGTGTAGGTTCCAAAAAGTAAACTGACATGATTTAAAAATAATAATAATAATAATAATAATAATAGAACAAAAACGACTTCTCAAAGCAGGAACAGAATAGTGAATAAATGAACCACAACACTTAACATTACAATAATAAAAATATATATACTAAACCATAACAAAATCAGACTATCAAATACCATTACCAAACAAGGAACAGCTATCCTCAGATATAAACAGAGTTTAAGAATACGAAACCAATAAATATCATAATACTAATTAATTACAAACACATAAATGCAACAATGTACTTCATAGCCATATAAGGAACATGTAACATACACGTAAAATAAACTGTAAACAGATTACATTAAGATAGTTTAAGAATTTATAATGTATACCATAGCCATAAGTAGATTAAGTAAACCTAAGCCAAAAATTGTTTTGTTACAATTTTTGTCTCAAAAAAAAGGGGAAAGCTGTAGTGAGGTCACCAATGTAACAGCTGATATCTACCTCTTGTCTAATTATTAGTTTAACGATGCTTTAAAACTTTATAGCCTCTATTAAGTTTTATAGTTTAATTCCGCTGACAATGCATAACCATTAGTTCCACACCATTAACCTTAAGCCCAGATAATGACTAGAAACCATAGTATATAAACTGCACAATTTTACCAATAAAGCATCAGTATTCTCCAGACTCTTGAGTTGACATTATACCTCTCACCCTTACACTTCAGTTTGGAGTCGTTCCCGGGGGCCATCAGGGTGGCGCTGTGTTGCTTGATGGGCTTCGGAGGGTGAGGTGACTTTTTAGTCCTCCGGTTTTCCCTGAGCAGGACTGGGCAGGTCGCGCTGTTAGCGGTGTGCTCACCGCTGCAGTTGACGCACGTGGGTGGCTCCTCCCGGGGCCTTGGGCAATTGCTGGCTGCGTGTGGGCCTCCACAGCGCACGCAGGCTATAGGGCGGTGGCAGTGGTGAGAGGAGGGGGCGAAGTTTTGGCAGCGGTGGCATTGCGCGATGCCTCGCTTACCTCTCCAAGGCTCCACAATGACCCCTGGCATGCAGAGGATCTCCGTGACGCGGAATATAGCTGCATTTTTAGTGACCGGAGTGTAAGAAATACACCCAGGTCTGCCGCTGCAGGCTCTGATAGGCCTGACGTATTCCACGGCGAAGCCTTGGGAAGTGAAGTCATTGATGATGTTGTAAGGGCTGGTGTCCACAGCGAGGCCCCTAATGGCCACCTTTTGGTTGCGCTCGGCGGGCAGGGAGTAGGAGTACCACTCCAAGCTGGAGTCCTCCTTCTCCAGGTCGGAGAGGTCCCGCTGTATCAAACGGAACTCCTCCTCACCTGCCGAGGAAAATCGGACCCCGTTTCTAAACGGGCGGGCATTAGGGGCGCGTCCCAGAAGTCCCTTGAGGGCTCGGAAGTGCTTACCCCAGTTGGCAATCCGCTGGCCAACCAGCGGCGGGTAGCGGATCTTCTTACCGGGCGCCTGCGCTGTCGCCGGTCCTTGTCCGCTTGTTGCGGAAGGAGATGGCGGTGAGGTGGCTGCCGCGGCGAAAGAGAGTGGCGGCGGTGGAGAGTGCAGCTGTGGTAGCTGTTGTACAGATGGTGGTGACGGCCCGGTTGTGTCCATTGGGCACAAATCGAGTCGGGGCAGTGAGCGCGGTTTTTGCGACGTCGCAGAAGGGGTTTTGGCAATCCGTTTGTTGCTCGACGTCGCTGCGGTGGAAGACGCAGCGGTGGCGGCAGGCGGCACTGGGGTTCGCGGCGCGGCTCGCGGCGGCGCACTTAAGCGCGCAGGCGCGATGATCGGCCTTGCGCGGAAGGGTGGTGAGGTCGCGGGCGCGGGGGCGCTCGCGGAGGCAGTCTGGGCCACGCGCGCGGGCGTGGCTGCAGTTGACGCGCGGATGATAGGGGCGGCAACTTGCACGGGTGCGAGGGGTGCCGCCATCGCGAGCGCGGGCGCGGGCTTCGTGCGGGCCACGGTGCCGCGGCGCGGGAGGCTGCTAGGGTACCATACCCTCTGAACTCGTGGTCATCTCAATCCCTCCATCTTTGTGTGGGATAAGGAGCCGGTAACGGGCCTTTTGGCCCCCGTCCGGGGTGTTCTGCGCCGACCGTTAAAACGGTCGGGTCCTAGGTAAGCAGCATGCGCCGAAGGCGCAGGCTGCGGGCTTGTGGGGTAGGAAGGGGATTTTGGGTAGGTGGGTAGGGGGGGCGTCAATTTTGGTGTTACGCTGCTCGCGAGATCAAGTCAGCCGGTTGGGACCCCATTGGGGGAGGCCCGGCTAGCGACCTACGAGCTGAGCAGCATCTTCATGGATTCTGCATTGTGTTGATATCGTCGCCGTGTCGAGGTCTCGGGGATAAGCCTTGCCGTCGGGGGGTCGCGCGTGCTGTGATGCGATATCCCTCAGGTGGGGGAATCGCGACGCTTCTGCTCTCGCGAACATCGACGTGGCAAGGCGTTTGATGAATTCGTCCAGGCTCTCGACCTTAAGGTCCCTCTGGATCGTGGCATTCCTTATGTAGCGGGGGGCATTTGTCACGACTCGCAGGCACAGGTTTTGCTGGGACTCCAGCTTCTTCCTGTGCGTTGCGGCCAAGAGAGCGTACCACGAGGGTGCGGCATACGTGAGGCGGGATCTGATGTAGGTCTTATAGACCTCGAGCTTCACATGCAGAGGGAGGCTAGATCCGAGCACTGGACGCAGCAGGACTCGTGCTGTTCTTGCTGAGGCAACAACGGTCTTGACATGGGGGCCCATGGATAGGCGTTTATCAATCGTGATCCCCAGGTATTTTACAACCGGGGACCACGAGATGTCTTGTCCGTGGAGGGTGAGTGGTGGGATACGGCGGAGGCAGTTGCTTATGAAAATTGTCTCGGTCTTGGTGACGTTCACGGTCAGCCTTCATCTGGCGAGCCATTCTGGTAAGGCGTCAATTTGTCGCTGCAGCTTGACGGCGGCAAATTCTGGCTTATAAGAGGAAGCATAGAATGCCGCGTCGTCAGCATACAGGGCCGGGTGGAAACCATCAACGACCGGTATGTCATCGGTGTAAAAGTCGTAACATACCGGTGATAGGCAGCTGCCTTGAGGGACTCCGGCTGCTATGGGGCGACTTTCGGTGGAGGCGTCTTCCACCACCACTCTGAAGGTGCGATTCGTCAAAAACGACTGGACCACCTTAGTCAGTCTGCGTGGGGCCGAGGATTGGGACATCTTGTAGACCAGGCCTGAGTGCCAGACCCGGTCGAAGGCCTTCTCCATGTCCAGGAGAACTGCGGCCGTGTGCTCGCGTTTGTTCGCGGCGACCGCCATGTGGTGCAGAACTCTGGACAGCTGGAGCGTGGTACTGTGTCCGACGCGGAACCCGAATTGTTCTTGGCAAGGCGTGATATGTGGGACCAGTTTGGTGAGCAGCAACTTTTCGAACACTTCGAGATGCACGGTAAGAGGGTGATTGGCCGATAGCTCTCGGGCTTCAATATGTTCTTGCCCGGTTTGGGCAACATGATCACATTGCCGGCCTTCCAGTTGAGTGGGAAGTTGCCGGTACGGAGGACGCTGTTGAAAAGGTGCGTTACCGCCGCGATAGCGCGCGGCGGTAAGTGGCGAAGGGTGGCGTTGGTGATACCATCCGCACCGGGGGCCTTTCTGGGCTTTGTTCTTGCGATCATGCGCTTTACTCTGCCCGGGAAGAAGAAGATGGGATCTTCATTGGGAGCTATCGGGGAGGTGAAGTAAGTACGAAGGTGCTTTCCAACTAGCTTTTGGCGGCACAGACGATGAATGGAGGTCCAGTCGTCCGCCGCGTCAGCTATCATTTTTTCCCACGACACTGCTCTGTGGTCCTCCAGAGCTGCCTTGACCCTCGTTGTCAGGGCGTTTAACTGGGTCTTCAGCCTCGGGCAACGGGTTTCTTGCCAACGCTTTCGGAGGCACCTTTTGTCCCCTATCATCTTGGCGATGTGCGTTGGCAGTGGAGGCAGCTTGTAGGTATGTCGTCTAAGTGTTGACGCCGCGGACAGAGCTTCTCGGATGCGACTAGTTAGGTCCATCGAGAATCTGTCGATGTCCGCGGCGTCGGAGAGTGACTGCTGTGGAACGAGGACATCCATGATCCTCGAGAACTCCTCCCAGTCAGTGGCGGGTCTGGGAGCTCTCGGGGTGAAAACTGTGGGTACCGCGGTCAGGACGAGGAGCACCGGCTGGTGATCGGACTGGACTTCGTCGTCCAGGGTCTCTTGGGTGAGCTGGCCTTGGAGTCCACGGTGCACGGCGATGTCCAGGACGTCCGGAGAGTGCGCAATATTGTAAGGGTAATGCGTGGGTGTCTCATACCCTCTGTCGTCGCGTAGTCATCTCAATCCGGCCTTTTTTATACAAAAAGGGGGATGAGGAGCCGGTGCCGGGTCGTAAGACCCCCGACCGGGGAAATCTGCGCCGGCCGTGAAAACGGCCGGGTCCTTGGAGCGCAGCCGGCGCCTAAGGCGCAGGCTGCGCGGTGGAGGGGGTAGGTGTTGGTACCTACGCAGAGAAGTATGTGTTTAACCATTTGAGGGCTGCTGCGGGCATGGGTTCGCCGTCCAGTCTGGCCCTTACGGCCTCCTGGACCACGGCGAAGCCCTCCATCAGCGCCTCTCTTTGGATGCTGGCTTCAGATGTTGTGGTCGGGAGTGTACTGTCACGTCCTACCGGGTGGCAAGTAAAAACTCAAGGGAAGTTTAAATAGTTTATTTTAAAAGAACGCCGGTAGTGTGATCAGAACAGGGTAGGTAGGTTCGTAGGGTGTGGTCTGGTTCTGCGAAGCGAGCTAGCACTTCCCTCGCAGTAGGTGACGTGCAGCGGCGGTGAAGAAACCGACGGCAGCCCGACGGTGTGCGATGACAGGATCCTGGCGTCGGGGGCAGCACCCGGTGTGTAGCACCGGAACGCACTCGACGATCCTGGTCACCGTGGTTAGAGGCCGCTCTGGCCAAGAAGAGAAGTGGACAGGGTTTAGAGCCCGATCCCAAGACGCAAGAAGTGTTGTCCCAGCGGTAGCGGTAGTGCTGTGCAGTGCTCCTAGCGGTGCGGTGAAATGCTTCTAGCCGGTGAAATGCTCCAAGCCGTGGAATGCTCCAAGCCGTGGAATGCTCCCAGCGGTGGAATGCTCCTAGCGGTGGAATGCTCCAAGCCGTGGACCCTGGAAAACCCAAGCATTGGCTGTGTGAGCCTGGTGTCCAGCATTGGGATAGTCCATGCCAGCCGCCGTTAAGGGGTGAATCCCCGAGGGAATAGCGCAAGGTTTAATTATTGGCGGTGGCAAGAACTATCGGAACAGAGTTACAAATTTATAAGAAAGAAGCTAAACCAAAAGAACAATTAATAGTTACTAACGACCGTTATGAAGTAACGGTCGGTTATTCGAAATAAAAAGGTTAAAAGAACAATTTGGAATAATCTAGAAGAACACAATAAGTATAAAACACAAACACAGTACACAGCAAAATAGAGATAGGATAGATAATTAGTTCGTTGCACTGAACTTACCCGATTTGGGGAAATGCACCGAATATAATAAGAACTTAGGTATTTAGTACCTATTACGTTAACACGTCAAGTTGTTCCAAAGTAGTAAGTAGTTGAGGCGGCAAAGAGGCCGAATGAAGGGTGCGTGGCCTATTTATAAGCTTCCACCCCTTACTGTTAATTTTGAATATGAGTAGGGCGAACAAAGAAATGCTATATAGTAACTCGCGTCACGAGTGGAAAATAACTGGAGTCGTGTACGTGAGACACCAACATACCCTCAATTATTTCCTCATGCGCTGAATGAAAATAATTTAATACGATATTTCGCTGCCTATCAATGATAAAGGCATAACTCAGAAAAGCATTTTTTTCAGGAAAGCCATTTAAAAAAAAAAACATTTTGAAATAACTTTTGACCTCCATAAGATAAAAAGATACTTGTTTTTGTCGTAATAATTATTATCACCTCCCAGTTAATTTATTAAACCAAAAATCAAATACAAGAGACGCAAGTCTAATTTAATATCTTTACAAATTGTAGATCTATTCGACATGCTTCTCAAAACCTTCGTCGTGATTATGTGCAATAAGGACACAAGTAGTGAAACTACAAAATTATACGTGTAATCTTTTGGACAACAACGATGCTTTCGTGTTAAACCCTAGTATTTTTTTCTTTTTTTGATGACTAATGATGCATATCGTTTTATACCTAAAAAAATATCAATAAATCATTTTTATGTTTATTTTATTTTATTTTATTTTATTCGGAAAACCAACGGCTTTTGATAACAATTTTAGGTTAATTACAATGTATAACTGCATAGCTAATTACAGGTTTTCACAGATAAATTCGAAATTAAACAGAAAATAGCACAAAGAAACAAAGAAAAGGAAACAGCAAAGAAATCAGTCACACTTTTCGTAAGGATTAGCCAAATTAATGTACGACGGGATGGGGAGCAAAGAAACTGGATGCCAAACGGTTTTTGACTGCAGAGGGTTTTAGTTGATATATATCCAGATCATTATTAGGTTCATTCATGGACCTCACAGCCCGACAAAAATACGAGTTATTTCGATATTTCGTTTTCGCTTGGGGCGGCGCTAAAGGTCGGTAATGGTTTCTTATAGGAGCTCTGGGAACCCGAAAGTTAATATTTCCAATTAGTTCAGTATTGTCAACAGCCCCTGACAAGATTTTTGTCAGGTAAACTATGTCATTGATTTTTCTTCTCAATTCGAGGGGAAGAAAATGGAATTTGATACATCTATCATAATAATTTAGATCATTAGATCTAGATTTAAACTGAAGGTATTTTAGAAATCTTTTTTGAATAGCTTCAATACGATTGACGTTTATATAATAACAGGGATTCCACACTACGGACACATACTCGAGGATAGAGCGCACGAACGAACAATATAGTATTTTGATTGGCTTTAATGTTTTAAATTTAGCCGTGGATCTAATTATAAAACCAAGGGACCTGGAGGCTTTTTTCACAATTTTGTCTATATGAATATCAAATATTAGTTTTTGGTCTTGGTTCAGACCCAGGTCTCTGGTTGAGGCTACATTAGGGATACTCGATGAATTTAGGGTATAATTGAACGATATTGGATTAGGCTTACGAGTAAAGGACATCGAGAGGCATTTTGCAACATTTAGGTCTAGTCTGTTATCCATACAATATTTATTAAAACTATTGAGATCGTCCTGTAACAGTAAGCAATCGTTATCGTCCTTAACAAACTTAAAAATCTTTGTGTCATCTGCATATAAAAGAAAACGAGAGTGTTTAAAAATGGAACGAATATCGTTGATAAAGATAACAAATAGTAGGGGGCCTAACAAAGAGCCCTGCGGTACGCCAGAAGAAATACTGAGCCAGGCAGAGGTGAAACCATTAATGGCCACTGCTTGAGTCCTATTTTGTACATAAGACGTAAACCATCTAAACAGATTACCATGTATTCCAGAATTAAATAGTTTTCTTAGTAATATGACGTGATCAATTCGATCGAATGCCTTGCTAAAATCTGTGAATATGGCGTCAATTTGGCCACCAGACTCCATGTTACGGGTTAAAAACTCATTAAATAGTAAGAGGTTCGAATCAGTGGATCTTTTCTTCAAGAAGCCATGTAGTTTAATAATAAGACTACTTTTAAGAGAAGAATAGACTTGAGTATGAACTATTTTTTCAAAAACTTTGGCAAAAATGCACAGTTTAGAGATAGGTCTATAGTTTTTAATATTGGCACGATCTCCACCCTTATGTACCGGGGTTATAAATGCAGACTTCCACATTTGAGGAACCTTGCCTTCTTCTAGTGAACGTCGGAAAATAATGCAAAGAGGTAAAACAAGGCATTCTACACAGTTTACAATTAGAAAAGGAGGTATAGAATCAGGTCCAGCCCCTTTATTGAGGTCAACAGACTTGAGCAGCGATTGGACCTCAATGGGGTTAATCTCGATGTCGCCTATACTAATATTTGTATCGCAAGATTCTGGCAAATCGGATTTGCGGCTCGTGTCCCCGCCGAGGAAAGTGGTTTGGAAGTATTTAGAAAACAAGTCACAGACGGATTCACCAGTATCCGCCTGAGATGACTCGTAGGTCATGACCGCTGGAAGGCTCTGAGATCCCTTATTCAGTGACTTGGTGTAAGACCAGAAGCTTTTGGGGTTATTTATTATACTATTTTCAACCTTATTAATGTATTCGTTATAACATAACTCTTCCAATACTCTAGCTCTGCGCCTAAGCAACGAAAAAGTTTGAAAGTCAGACAGGGATCCATATTTATTGTATTTGATTAAATATTTATGTTTCTCCTTTAAAACTTTGATAAGGGCAGGACTAAACCACGGGGGGTACTAAGACGAGGAAACAAATCTATTTGGTATAAAACTATTTCTTAAATTATAGATGACAGAGTAAAACATTGACAGAGCTTCATCCAATGAGCCCTCATAAAGAAGTATGTATGTATGTATGTATGTATGTATGTAAACACTTTATTGTACAAAAAACATAAAATCAAATACAATAATTACAAAGTTGGAATGTACAAAGGCGAACTTATCCCTTTAAGGGATCTCTTCCAGCTAACCTCCCAAACCAAAGTACCTCCCAGTTCGTAGCCGAAATTTCAGAACAGATCTTTTCATAGTTGCCAAGTTTGTAATTGTATATTTGCTTGGGGTTACTTCTTAATGGTATCGGAACGGAAAGGCATAGTTCCAGGGTGATTGGCTTGTGATGTGGGTCTTCAGGTTCAGCAAGGGGGCTCAGACAAGGACGTACAATAAGCGGATTGTTCGAAAATGCTAGATCAAGAATACGATTATAGGAATTACGAGTTAAATTATATTGGTCTAGATTGCAGTGATAAATGGTGTCAAAGAAAAATATTTGAGACTCCCCGGCTATGCCACTCGCCTCAATGCGACCATCCGGAAGCAACTGCCAATCTATGAGTGGTAAATTAAAATCCCCTAGTACTATAAAAATTTCGTTAGGAGCAGAAGTTATGTTGTCGTTTAGTTTATTAGAAAAGTTAAGCAGTTGCGTATTAAATGAATAACCATCATTCTCTGAACAAAGGTATAATGTACATATGTTAATAGTAATACGATTACTACGTGACCCCGTCGAGATTGTGACCCAGACGTCCTCCGCCGAGGAGTGCCAATCTGGTCTACCCCGTGCAATAAGCTCCTTTCGAACCGCCAGTAGCACACCACCCCCGTAGATCTGCTTAGTACGTTTGTAATCCCTGTCAACGCGCCACACTAGGTAACGATCATCAAACAATTCACTATCGCTAATTCCATCGAGTAACCATGTTTCTGTTATGGAAATTACGTCATATGAATTTAAAAGAAGATTCCTTTTAAATAAGTTCGTTTTAGTGCGTAATCCTCTAGCATTTTGGTAATAGAAATTTAGATTAACACCTGCAAGAAACTATAAATACAATAATAAGTTAGACGAATAAAGTCCGTAGCGCGATACTCTGCAAGTCGAATACCAACAGACGTAATAGATATTAAAAGTATGTAAGAACAAATCCATTTTTCCCCTACGAATTGAGGGTAAATTTTAAAAAAGGTTTTAGATGAATTAACATTCATAGCTGAGACAATTTTTAATCTATTAAAAACTTCAGGCAAAAATTGCCTTAAAGCCCCAATTATGACTGTAGTAGTAAACCTACGGCTCATTATGTTAAGATTCAAAACAATAAATCGATAATTTGCGACGGGTCGGAAATCAATGAATGGACCGGCGATAAGTAATACAAAAGACAGTGCGCACAAAGACATACCCGTTGCAGTGCTCCCCAACCGACGGGCCGCTAAATATTTGAAGTAATTAAAAACATAAAATAATCCGAGACTGTTAAGTATGTCTAAGTGGTTCTTGGGATCATTATTTTTTCTTGGATTTATATCTTTAGAAGATCTTCCTTCACTTTTATTCGAAAGATTGGGGAGGTATCTGTTTTCCGAGCAAGGATTTTGCAGTGCTTGATCCAAACATACTTGCAGTTTTTTTCCTTTGCTAAAGTTTTAGCCTCACTAAGCAGCGATTTATTGTGAAGGGTCAGGTGGTCGTTCACAAATATCTTCCCATCGTCCTTGAGCCCTATATCCTTAAGAGAAAGACCGCCACGTCCACGAGAAGCGGCAATATAATTTTCTTTAGTTTAGCGATTGTTTAATGCCATAATAATATTTTTCTGCGCATTATCCTGGAGATTGGGAACTCGGGCGATGTAATTTATGTCTTCTCGCCGTACTGGGCACTGAATGACTTCCGAGATACGAGACACAAGCTCATAGAGATTTTCCGACCGCTTCACAGGTATTCCTTTTATTTCCACATTATTAGCGCGGGCCCACTGTTCCTTCTCGTGCATGTCTCCATGAATCTTTGAGACTTCCCCTTGCAATTTCTTGAGGCTGGAAATCTCCTGTTCAAGGCCTTTGACTTTATTGCTCAGGACTTCGAGCGAGCTCGAGAATTTGTAACGAGCGCCGGCCGGTCATCGAACGGGCGAACGGTCCGGCGTGACGTCACGGCCATACGCGCGGCACCGGTGGCGGCGCGCACTCCGAGCCCACTCCGCCCGCGCCCGCAAATCCCCGCGGTCGTCACCGGGGCCTTTATATACCGCGGCCGCGGCGTCCAAACCAGCACTGCGTGGTGTGCTCTCGAGCTGACAAGACGTTCAATAAACGCTCTCGAAGCTAGGAGCACATCAGGTGGTGCTCACCCGACTCTTCTCCTCCCCCTCTCGCTGTAACAGGGCGGTGCGGTTCCCCTCGCGTCGCGCTGAAACAGCTCCCGGCATCCTCATATAAAACCCTTGCTGGTCCAGGGCGGTGCGGTTACCCTCGCGTCGCGCTGTGAAGCAGCAGCTACCCCATAACAACCCCTTGCTGGTCCAGGGCGGTGCGGTTACCCTCGCGTCGCGCTGTGAAGCAGCAGCTACCCCATAACAACCCCTTGCTGGTCCAGGGCGGTGCGGTTACCCTCGCGTCGCGCTGTGAAGCAGCAACTACCCAATAACAAATCCCTTGCTGATCCAGGGCGGTGCGGTTACCCTCGCGTCGCGCTAGGCGGCATCCTGCTAGGCTATATACGTCTATCAATCATTCAATCTTAAGTTTAAGCACTAGGGATACCGTTTAAGTTATAATAAACAGGCATAAAGCCTCAGTATATTATTAGTAAATCTTGTTGTTTATATTTCAAACCTAGAAACCCTGATCCTCCTGAGCTAACTGAATAAAACATCTCCAGTCCCTCAGTACCAATACAGGGGACGAGATTAATGTTAACAAGGGACGTAAAACGCCCCGTTACATTTGGCGCCCAACGATAAAGACTCACTTCTAGAGTCTTCTTTGCTCAGGATCAGGAATATAACTAGATTTATTTGAAATAAAAACAAACCGATAATATCCGTTCACCATTATAGCATACCGATAAAACATACCGTAGTCATTTTAAGAGTCGTTTTCCACCATAGCATACCTTTTGATAAACCATACCGTAATTACTGTACCAAATGCCCACCGCTTGGGTATATGAATTAAAGAAACCCGAATTAATCGTAGAATCTCAGAAGAGGGAGCTAGGAACCGAGAACCTTACCGTAGATCAGCTTCGTAAAAATCTAGTAGAATTCATACGTGACCAGGAGTACCGAACACCTACGAAAATGTCAGATACAGAATTAGATAACAGTAAGTCCGATGGACAACCAGTGAGGAACCTAGGGAAAATTATCAAAGAGTGGAACATAACCTTCGATGTTACGGATAACGCAGTAGAGTTTCACGAACGGTTGGAGGAGCTCATAGACGCGAGTAGCATTGAGGGGGATGATGTTCTTAAGATTTTGCCTAGATTATTAAGAGGAAAAGCGTTGCTATGGTACAGGAACAATACAGGATCATGGGACTCGTGGGACAGCTTCATGAAATTCTTTAAACTTTGTTATTTCCCCAGCAATTACGAGGCTAACCTCATTGAAAAAGTGATAGCGCGAAAGCAAAAGTTTAATGAGAGTTTTATGAGCTATTTAACCGATTTGCAAACCTTAATGAGGAGGTACGGCAAATTAGGAAACCAAGAACAAATAGATAGGGTTTACGAGAATATGCACCCCAATTATAAACTTTACGTCCGTAAACAGGATTTTAAGCATTTACAAGATTTAATACAGCTAGCGGCCGATTACGAACGAATCTCTCAGGATAGGTGGCAAAGAATGTCATCTGGAACGGCAGACTCAGAACCGGGAACCAGCGCGCGGACGCAGGCATCCGCGAGCCGCTATAAACCGAACGCACCTACAGAGAGGGGAAAAATAAACAAAGTACACCCTGAATACATTCCGAAGGGGAGTTGCTGGTCGTGCGGGAAACCGGGACACAACACTAGGGATTGCAGGGGAAACAAGCGGTTGTTTTGTAGTACGTGCGGGAAGGTTGGAGTACTGAGTAAGAACTGTTGCGGAATTTACAACTCAAGGAACAAAGGGGGAGAGGTAGGCTCCGCGAACGAAGAACCGAGAGAGGATAACCGGTTGTATATAGATGTCGTGATTATGGGGTTTCATATAAATGCCTCGTGGACACGGGATCAACCAATACTTATATAAACGAGCAAATATATAAAGAATGTACCGCTAAGGCCGCGTTAGAGTCAGAAAAATCACGGAGGATAATATTGGCAGACGGCACCAAAATTGAGATAAACAAAAATATATTAGCAAATTTAGAGATACAGGGATCCTCCATTAAACACTGGGTAAGGGTGCTACCGTCCGCGAGATACGCGATAATCGGGATGGATATATTACGAAGGGTAGGCTTTCAACTACTGTGGGGCCGGCAGGGGACGGCTCTGAATAGTGTAACCGAAAGGCCAGATGCACAACCAGTGAACACACCGGTAGGTGAGGAAACCGAGCCGAGTTTAACGCCGGTATGCACAACGCAAACGGAGAATCTAGGTTGGTACGAGTCCGTAATGGCGGAGATACGAAAAGGTGAAGGGCCGCAAACCGGGTATTGCATAAAGCAGGGGCAGTTATATAAAAAAATTATAAACTCGTCCTACGGAGTAAAGGTAATGCCAGGATCCGAGTGGAGGCTATGCGTACCGAAGGAAGACAGAGACAACATTATCAGTCAACACCACGATACACCAATGGCGGGACATTTGGGTACTGCTAAGACATTGCAAAAGGTAGCGCAGAGGTATTACTGGCCCGGGATGTACAAGTCAGTAGCAGGATACATAAAGAAGTGTGTGGCATGCCAAACGCATAAGCCATCGCAACAAAAAACACCCGGTTTAATGCATATAAATAATGCGTCGGTACCATGGGAGGTAGTGAACACCGATTTAATAGGCCCTTTACCAAGGTCGTCAAAAGGTTATAACTGGCTAATAGTGTTTCATGACAAATTCACAAAATGGACTGAGTTACGCCCATTGCGGACGGCAACGGCAAATACAGTAACAAAGGCATTTAAGGAATGCATAGTCATGCGTTACGGCTGCCCACAAAAATTACTAAGTGACAATGGAAAACAGTTCACAAGCAAGTTATTTACCGACACATTAAAGAGTTATGGAATAGAACATCGCCTGACCGCCCCGTACACACCGCAATGTAACCCAACCGAGAGAGTAAATAGAACTTTAGAAACAATGATATCCACATTCATAACGGACAATCATAAAAAATGGGACGAGTATTTACCGGAATTTAATTACGCAATAAACACAACAGTACAAGCATCCACATCGTACACACCCGCATTTTTGTTGTTTGGCAGAGAACTCCGATTACCGGGGGATCAAAATACATTTCCCACACCGCAAATAAAAGAAATAAGAAAAATAAATGAAGTCTACGACATAGTTAAAAAACAACAAAACAAGGCCTCCGATAAGCAAAAACAAAACTACGACAAAGGTAGGAGACAATGGGAACCAAGGACGGGCGAGCAGGTGTTAAAAAGAAACTTTGTTTTGTCCGACGCAAGCAAAAATTTTTGCGCCAAATTTTCAAAAATTCGCCAAAAATTCCGAGCAAGGATTTTGCAGTGCTTGATCCAAACATACAGTGCGACAGAAAAGAGTAGAAATTAAATAAAATGGAACTAAAAAAATAACATACTAAATTGTTGCCATGTTTAAGCATTTTACGTCAAAAATGTGACAGTTACATAGAAAGTGGCGCCCTCATTTAATTTCTACTCTTTTGTGTCGCACTATACTTGCAGTTTTTTTCCTTTGCTAAAGTTTTAGCCTCACTAAGCAGCGATTTATTGTGAAGGGTCAGTTGGTCGTTCACAAATATCTTCCCATCGTCCTTGAGCCCTATATCCTTAAGAGAAAGACCGCCACGTCCACGAGAAGCGGCAATATAATTTTCTTTAGTTTAGCGATTGTTTAATGCCATAATAATATTTTTCTGCGCATTATCCTGGAGATTGGGAACTCGGGCGATGTAATTTATGTCTTCTCGCCGTACTGGGCACTGAATGACTTCCGAGATACGAGACACAAGCTCATAGAGATTTTCCGACCGCTTCACAGGTATTCCTTTTATTTCCACATTATTAGCGCGGGCCCACTGTTCCTTCTCGTGCATGTCTCCATGAATCTTTGAGACTTCCCCTTGCAATTTCTTGAGGCTGGAAATCTCCTGTTCAAGGCCTTTGACTTTATTGCTCAGGACTTCGAGCGAGCTCGAGAATTTGTAACGAGCGCCGGCCGGTCATCGAACGGGCGAACGGTCCGGCGTGACGTCACGGCCATACGCGCAGCACCGGTGGCGGCGCGCACTCCGAGCCCACTCCGCCCGCGCCCGCAAATCCCCGCGGTCGTCACCGGGGCCTTTATATACCGCGGCCGCAGGACGTCGCCACCATAGCCCGCAGAGGGATGGCTAAACTAGCCGGACTAGCATAGCAACCCCCTGCGGGCCCCACTTTGAAACGCCATGGGTATCAGACCAAGAACCCGCCCCTCACCGTCGTCGTTAAGGCGACAAGGTTCTACGCCTACCACCTTTTACCGCGCAGCCCGCGCCTTCGGCGCCGGCTGCGCTCCGAGGACCCGACCGTTTCTACGGTCGGCGCAGAAAACCCCGGTCGGGGGTCTACAGACCCGATACCGGATCCTCTTCCCCCTTTTTGGAATAAAAAGGGTGGAAAGAGACGACCATCGAGGAGACAAGACGTTCAATAAACGCTCTCGAAGCTAGGAGCACATCAGGTGGTGCTCACCCGACTCTTCTCCTCCCCCTCTCGCTGTAACAGGGCGGTGCGGTTCCCCTCGCGTCGCGCTGAAACAGCTCCCGGCATCCTCATATAAAACCCTTGCTGGTCCAGGGCGGTGCGGTTACCCTCGCGTCGCGCTGTGAAGCAGCAGCTACCCCATAACAACCCCTTGCTGGTCCAGGGCGGTGCGGTTACCCTCGCGTCGCGCTGTGAAGCAGCAGCTACCCCATAACAACCCCTTGCTGGTCCAGGGCGGTGCGGTTACACTCGCGTCGCGCTGTGAAGCAGCAACTACCCAATAACAAATCCCTTGCTGATCCAGGGCGGTGCGGTTACCCTCGCGTCGCGCTGGGCGGCATCCTGCTAGGCTATATACGTCTATCAATCATTCAATCTTAAGTTTAAGCGCTAGGGATACCGTTTAAGTTATAATAAACAGGCATAAAGCCTCAGTATTTTATTAGTAAATCTTGTTGTTTATATTTCAAACCTAGAAACCCTGATCCTCCTGAGCTAACTGAATAAAACATCTCCAGTCCCTCAGTACCAATACAGGGGACGAGATTAATGTTAACAAGGGACGTAAAACGCCCCGTTACAAATTCACCAACTGAGTTGTGAGCTATTTCCACCGAGTCCTTGAGATGGGATATGTTAGCCTTGACAGTTTTCATATCTTCAACGAGGGAAGCCAGAGGCTCCAGTTTGAGTGTGATATTTCTGAGGCAGTTCTTCATCTCCTCTAGCTGAGCCACCAGCTGTGGGTCATTTGTACTTGGCGAAGATGAGTTGTTCTTGCAGTCAGAGCAGCGCCAGGCACTCCTTCGTTCGCCGAGTTTTCGGAAATTGCCCTCGGAGATACCGGAGCAGGGAAAATCAAACTGACGCTTACACCGACTACAGGTTGCTCCGTCCGACGCATTGTTGTGACAACGTGCACACGAAAACATAATCAGATATTCCGATGAAATATTAAAAGCGACCCACGGTATGAGTAGCCCTGACTAGATGGGAGACGTGCGTTCTGCTAACGATCGTGATAACAACTCGTTAGCAGGAGAAGAAGATCATGGACAAAACCGAAGAAATACGAATTATGTCTATAAAAATATTAATTCTTTGTCATAAATAAGGGCATATTTTGTGATCGCACACCTCTTTTTTTATATTACAAAGTAATGATTTACCTTATTTGACGTGTGACACCTTAGAAAACGCATTGGTCGAACATAATAAACCCTGAATTGTTTTGCTAACATAATATCTAAGACAAACTGGAATAAAACAGCGATCAGGGGTTCAACGACGCGGTTAGCCTAGTTGGTAGTGACCCTGCCTACGAGGCTAGCGGTCCAGGGCTCGATTCCCGGTAAGGAAAAATATTTGTGAGCTGAGCGCAAGTATTTTGTCCTAGTCTTTGAAGTTTCCTATGTAAATAAGCATTTATTTCTCTATTTAAGTATGTTTATCGTTGTCCAGTACCCATAGTACCAAGCCTAGGACATAGTTTGGGACTAGGTCCATTTGTGTGAGATTGTCCCATCGATCGATCCTGACCGATTTCGGCCACAGCGACTGGGAGTCGAATATTTAGAGCGTCGCTCGTGAGCTCTATGATGACTGACATAGCTGATTCTTGCATCAAAAGTTCGACCACATTCGATGCAAGTCATCCCTCCAATATAATAGGGTATTTTCCTTATGTTTTATTAGTATTTAAATTGAAGCTTTTTTACCTTCCGAATAGCCTAATTTAAATAGTTTTTTAATATCTTTAAAAATACAAAAGATATAAATGTTTAAAACTTGCTTTTAGAAAAAGGGGAAAATACCGTAACATGACGTCATATTACTCAACCGCCATATGAATTACACGCACAACATCGTTTTGTGAGAAAGAAATAGACAAAAAACTTTATAAGGCTATAACTTTCTTTTAATTAGGTACCAATTTCAAATTTGATTTTGAATTATTTTATCATACTACGTATGTTGATATATCATCCAAATTAATATATGAAATGTAATATCAGGCAAATAAATACCCTATTGTAGTGAATAACCGCAGGTGTACGGGCCTTGAGCTCGTCTCGCTTAACATCGAGCACCTCACGTCTCTTCCTTTCGAACTCAGAAACCTTAGTCCTTAGTGCTCACTGTATGCCTCCAAGACGGCCGGTCTGCTGCCATTGCCTCCCATGGTGACGGGTCGACGTCACACCGCTTCATATGTCGCTCAAGCACATGTTTGTACCGCAGGAATTGGCCGCCTCGTTTCCGCTTGCCAGCCTGTAGTTCTAAGTAGAAGATGCGCTTTGCCTCTCTGTCATCTGACATGCGGGAGACATGGCCGCCCCACCGCAGCTGTCGTCGCATTAGATAGGCCTCTATTCCATCGACATTAGCTCTTCGTAGGACTTCCGTGTTACGAACACCAGTGCCGGATTAGCCACGTAGCAAGAGTAGCAAATGCTGGGCCCCGCGCATTGAGAGCACCCGCGCACCCACATCTCCCTGACATGGATTTCTACCAGTTCTGTTTTATTTAGCACCCTAGACTTAAGAAATAACCTAAAACAAACCAAGGGCCTCTTTATATATAGAACTTACTACGGGCCCCGCGCTGGCTTAATCCGGCACTGACGAACACGGTCAGACCAACGAATGTTCATAATGTCGCGTAGGCATTCTAGGTGGAATCTATCTTATGTTCGAATATGCTTGCGGTAGAACTATCGCCATGTAAACAGCTATTTTCTTAGAGCTTTTATGTAGTGTGAGCGAAACACCTTGGAACGAAATTTGCCGAAGGCTGCGGCAGCTGCTCCAATTCTGCCGTTGATTTCGTTCTCAAGGAGGCACCGCGATATTATGGTGCTACCCAGATATTTGAACTTGTCTATCTGCTTAAGCGAGTTATCACCGAGTTTGATGTCAACCTGGGCCTTTTACTTCGGTCTTTTTCACACTGATTTTCAGGCCAAATTTGCGACATCACTCATCGAGACTCGTCATAAGCCTTTGTAGATCCTCTGGGGATTCCGCCACAAAACCTCATAAATAGCATAGATCAACTCCGTAATAGTTCCGTGAGACACCTTGGTGCCAGCTTTTAGTATTGCAAGGTTGAAGACTCCGCCACCAGCGGTACGGAAAGGAATACGAATGCCCCCTAGTTATTCTACCTAGATAGGATACCTACTGATATATTTTTTAACTTTAATTTTATTTTTTGAACGCTCTAAATTGAAATGATTTTTTTGCCACAAAACATCGAATTGCTGAATATGCAATGGCAAGATGTGACACAAAACGCAATATAAGCCTCACAAGTACACACTGTATCCACATGCAAAAAATTAGCGACTTTAGAGTTTTTGTAACTTATTTACTTATAGCGTAGAAGTCGTCTATTGCTGCTCCCGCAATTAAACAATATCCTATGTCATTTCTCGAGACTCAAGCAATATCCATACCAAATTTCATCGAAATCGGTTTAGCGGTTTGGCCGTGACGTAAGCGGTTTTGAAAGCGTATCAAACAGACACACTTTCGCATTTATAATATTAGTAGGTACCTATAGATAATTCATCAGCATAATTGACGGTAATTTGTATTTCATCCCATTTAAATAACGGAAACTGGTTAAAAAATGGCTAGCAATGTTGCTTGGCATTTAACAATAATATACTTAAATACTAACATTCAAGTTAACTAAATAAAGGGCCTTTAAAAATTAGTTTCATGCGCAAATAATCTTTTTGAAATACTTTGAATCTACTTCTTATTTAGATTTTTTCACTAACAAGGTAACATTTGGTTTCCGAACAAATTATTTTTCATAAAATGTATCGAAATGTATCGTGCATAAAGATTGTTTAAGTTATAGGTCACAATTTTATTTATATATAAATATTGAATGTAGGCATATACCGAAAACATTATGTACCTTAACGACTATTATTTCATGACTAAGAGCTTAATTTGACATGTTACAAAAAAAAATACTTACTTTCTGGATGATAAAGTTGCAACTAAAAATTAATCACTATTGCACAAACTATTTTGTAATGTATCGATGTTACAAATATAATCAGCATTTTTTTCTGAATTATTTTGGGGTGTGCCTGTAGTCATGATAAAAATTTAGCATCTTTGTTGGTAGTTGCGGCTCAACTGGCTTACCTACGCTGTTGCCCACAATATGGCGTCACAATTGGACCAATGGCATAAGGGCACAGTGCTGCCACGTAGCTGTTTTTGGAGATAATGCAATGGGTGTCTTAGTCATCATAAACTTTTGAATATTTCACGCGTCGTGTTATACTTATCTCAAAAACGTAGTATTTCGTGTTATGACACTATCATCGATAAGCAGCGATTTATTTACAGTTACAATGAATTAATTATTAGAAGATTATTTACATTAAAGTTTACTGTTAATTATTAAAATATTTAAACATTAGTGAAGCTAATAAAGAATGGCTAGTAACGCCATCTGTCGGCTTACTGCCGCTAACATATGACAAACGTCGATTTATGACCACGTCTTGGTTAATCTATGGCTGTCTGTTTGACAGTTATCAGTTGTTAGTAAACAACAAATATAAAATCTGCAGTATTATAGTGAATTTAAGTGAAAATGAAGTGATATTAAGGCTATTTTGTCTATAAAATGCACATAGGTAAGGAGCGTAACAACTGCATTGTTACAGTACTCACCGGGGTGTCGGTTTGCGTTGTGGTGGTGGTTTCGGTGGCAGCTTGCGCGGAGGGCTGCGGGCCACGGTTTCGGGCTCCGCGCCTCTTTCCGCGGCGGGTGGAGGGTGGCTGCTTGGGGTCGTTCCCGGGGGCCATCAGGGTGGCGCTGTGTTGCGCCGCCTCGACGGTACGGGTAGTGGTGGTGGGCTCGGGGCCCTGCTTGGTGGGCTTCGGAGGGTGGGGTGACTTTTTAGTCCTCCGGTTTTCCCTGAGCAGGACTGGGCATTTGGCGCTGTTGGCGGTGTGCTCACCGCTACAGTTCGCGCATGTTGGTGGCTCCTCTCGGGGCCGTGGGCAGTCGCTGGCAGCGTGGGGGCCTCCACAGCGCACGCAGGCTATGGGGCGATGGCAGTGGTGAGAGGAGTCGGCGAAACTTTGGCAGCGGTGGCATTGCGCGATGCCTCGCTTACCTCTCCAAGGCTCCACGATGATCCTTGGCATGCAGAGGATCTCCGTGACGCGGAAAATGGCCGCATTTTTGGTGACCTGGGCGTAAAAAATACACCCGGGTCTGCCGCTGCGGGCTTTGATGGGCCTGACGTATTCCACGTCGAAGCCTTGGGAAGTGAGGTCGTCGGTGATGTCGTCGCGGCTGGTGTCCACGGGCAAGCCCCTGATGGCCACCTTTTGGTTTCGCTCGGCGGGCAGGGAGTAGGAGTACCACTCCAAGCTGGAGTCCTCCTTCTCCAGGTCGGAGAGGTACCTCTGTACCAAACGGAACTCCTCCTCACCTGCCGGGGAGAAACGTACCCCGTCTCTGAACGGGCGGGCGTTTGGGGCGCGTCCCAGGAGTCCCTTGAGGGCCCGGAAATGCTTACCCCAGTTTGCGATCCGCTGGACAACCAGCGGCGGTCCTTGACCGCTTGTTGCGGAAGGAGATGGCGGTGAGGCGGCTGCCGCGGCGAAAGAGAGTGGCGGCGGTGGGGAGTGCAGCTGTGGAAGCTGTTGAGCACCTGGTGGTGACGGCCCGGTTGTGTCCATCGGACACAGATCGAGCCGGGGCAGTGAGCGCGGTTGCTGAGATGTCGCAGGCGGGGTCTGAGCGGCCCGCTTTTTGCTCGGCGTCACTGCGGTGGAGGACGCAGTGGTAGCGGCAGGCGGCACTGGGGTTCGTGGCGCGACTCGCGGCCGCGCGACGGCCTTCGGCTGTGGCGGCGGCGCACTTAAGCGCACAGGCGCGGTGGTCGGCCTAGCGCGGAAGGGTGGTGAGGTCGCGGGCGCGTGCGCACTCGCGGAGGTGGTCCGGGCCACGCGCGCTGGCGTGGCGGGTGTCGAGGCGCGGCTGGTAGTGGCGGCAGCTCGCACGGGTGCAAGGCGCGGCGGCTCGTCCTCGGGCGAATCGCGGGGCGCTGCGTCATCGGGCTGCAACGACATTTGAGGCACGGTGCCGCGGCGTGGGAGACTGCTGGGCAGTATAAACGACGTGCGCGCCGTCTGTGGGCGCTGCTCTCGAGGTTTGGAGGCAGAGTGGGCCGGTGGTGAGGCGGCGGCGGCAGCAGCAGTGGCTGCGGCGCGAGCGGCGGTGATCCGCGCGAACGCGGCACGCAGTACAGGCGGAGCGTCTGCGCCGTCCGCGAGCATCTCGCTCAACGTGAGCTGAGTGCCCGGGGAGTTTGCGAACTCCAGGTCGCAGGAGTGGCCCGGGGACCGAATCCGCCGGGGTCGTCCTGGGTCAAGGCGGGGGTCGCGCTGAGGCGGCACGCCGGCAGCCATCTGTACGGCCAGCTCGGCAATAGCTTGGCCGTCCGGTGGCGGGGTGTTCGGAGCGGTCGTCGGCGGTGTTGCCTGACCGGCCGCTCGCAGCAGGTTGATCGCGCGCACGACACGGGTGCGGTCCTCAGTAGAGATCGGGATCCGTCGGGTGTTGCGGAAGATCCGCGGGCGCGTCTGCCTACGCGCCGTTGGATCACTCCGGGATCCAGGCTGCATGTTGGGGGTAGCCCTAAAAAGGGCTTTTACAAATTACCCCACCTTTGCGGACTCGCACAAGGTGGGAGGGACACAATGTTAATTTGGAGGGTAGATATATTTGCGGAAAAAATAATCTACCCACCCAAATAAAACAAAGGATGACGTAAGATGAGGCAGTGACTCACGCGACCATAACGCACCGCGGCCTCACCACTCCCCTCCCTTTTCCCCCGTCCCAAGGCTCCCCCCGCAAGTGAGAGGCCGAGACTAGTGTAACGTTGTATATCTTGCGTGATACGGAACCTAAAGACTGGGGAAATATTTAAGGTGTTAATGGTATTACTGTTCAATACTTTTGATTGTCAAACGTCAACACCATAGATTTGTAGGTTGGTGTTGCCGCGTTAGGGTAAAATACCTTGAATTAGGGGAATAATAAATATTTGTAATTAATCAATAAATGGAGTCAATAGTTAATTACATTTATTAAGTAAATAAAACAATACAAAGATTTCTTTTGGCAGTAATTGTACATACAAGAATTAAACAAACACATTTCAGTCAAAAGTTAATTTAATGTAGTACTTTCATGTAGGTAATATATTAATTGGGTACCTAATTACCCAGACTACCTAAATTGTATAGCTACATTGTATGCATTTTGGTTGCATCTATGTTTTGACTAATTATCTTTCATCAAGATGTCCAAGATGATAGCCCATTATAAAATCAGACTTAAGCTGAATGACAGCGGAGGAGCCATCCTCGATAATGTAACCAGCACCTGCTGTGGAGAGATAGTACATACTTTCAGTCATATTTCGGTGAAAGGAACTTGTAAGTAATAATTAATAACATCTTTCTGATGGAGGCATTTGTTGCAATTTAATGTGCAATTCTCTGACCAAATGGTGAATTTTCAGTTATTGTTTCTCACACGTGGAAGAGGAGGGAATGTCTTAGCGTCGAGATTACCAGGGGTTTTCCTTGAAGTTTTCCGGTAAGATTCATAATTTTGTTAACCTTAAATGTCAGCCCACATGTCTTATATATTCCTTAATCGTAGTGCTAATCAGAGCAATTTATCTCTGTCTTTACAGCTGGACTGGGTTTTCATAGGTTTTCAGTTAGTGTCTGGATATTTTCTAGTTTTCTAGTATTTTCAGTATTTTATAGGGCTTCGCTTAAGTTTCTGGATATTTTCAGTATGTACTGATTTAAGTTTCCGTCTACATAGTTTCTGTTTTCTGTTATTCTGTTTAGATACTTTCAGAATAATTTAGCCTTCTGATTTGCCTTTATGGTTGGATGATTTATTTTGCATTCCGTTATTCCGATTCAGGCTCCAACTATATTCAGGTTCAGTAAAGCTATAAAGTAGCTTATATAGACATTTAGTATTTGGCAGGAACTCTCTTTAGATCTGTAAGTAATAAATTCATGTTTAGGTTTCTGATCATTCAGAAAACATATAAGTAGTAAAATAGGATATAAAGGTATAAACCAACCTTTAGTAGGCGTGCTATAAGCACGAGGATTCTGTACACCTTCACAAGCTGCTGTGAGCTGACCGAGGATACTGTGGCTTGCGACGCAGTATGCTGGGACCGCTCCACCAGTCTGCCGACCTGGGACTACATCGAGTCGATCGTCCAGGAAGGAAGGTTTTCTTCTTAAACTGAAAATCTTTTTAGGGGCACGAATCGTCTTGACTGAGTTCACTGTGCGTGTAGGCTCCACAATAACAAACTTGGAAAAAGAGCCTGTCACTACGAACATAATTATATTGATATCGTTTTTTAGTTTTCCAAAATGGTCCAAGGTGATCAATATGTATCATTTTCATGGGCTCTGTTGGTTTAAATAGGTATGGGATGTAATGTTCCCCCGTTTTGTTTCCGTATTCACCCTTTCCATACGCACAGTGAAGGCAGCACGAGACGTATTTCCTAATAAATCGCGACATTTTTGGAAACCAGTAATCTGACTTGATAAGCTCAGAACATCGTTTTAGACCTACGTGCCCGATGTCGTCGTGGTGCATCTGTAAAATTTTCCAACGCGCAAAATCCGGCACTACAATACGATTACGTGTCTTGCGGTTAAGTCTGTTATCAATTAACATGTAATTTTTAACTATATCAGAGTCCGTTCAACCACTCTTTATCAATTCTATTACTGGCAACTCTATAACTAGGGACTAACAAATTACTATCTAAGAATTGTGAATTATAACATAAGAACCTTTACTTTTGTAAAACGACCAGCCTTCCGCTGAGCTAAACATATTTTCTGGTAGAGTAAGAATTATGAGCAAAGTTATGTTCACAATTAATTAACATCATGTATAGAGCTGCATAGGAATAAAGACTGTGATATTTACTAACCTGTTTCATTGAGCTCCTCATCATACGTCCTAGAACACTCCAATTCTTCAAGTATCTTATTCTACAACTTTCTGTTACGTTTCCGTCTATTTCGTTTTGTCACTTGGTAAAACCTAGCCGGGCATTTAGCAACGTGACAAATGGCGCCCACTTCCGTATAATTTTGAGCATTTTTGAGACCTTTTTTGATCATTTTGTGGAGTTTTCTGAGATTTTTATAGTTTGCCACCAACTGTCCAAATAGCTTGAAGTTTCTAGTCTAGAGACCATATTTATGTTCTGTCGTGTTTTGTTTACGTATTTTACACTGTATTTGTCGATAATTTTGTGTATTTAAGTTGTTTTCAGCTTATATTGATAAAATATGTGAAAACTGTTAGGAAATTTGAGGTTAAAACACTTGTCAAACTTGATAATCTTGAAGTCTAGGTCATTAACCTATAGACTACGTACATTTTTTATGTGAGGGTTGCTGTGCTTTTATGGTATTGTTGAAAGCACGATATTTTTATCTGTGCTTTTAGAAATACTGTTGAGATACTTTTTATTAAATTAATAAAATTTAAAGCAATATTTTCGAAATCTATAAACAAAAAATTATAATGTTAATTATAAAAGTAATTTGCTTTGTGCATTAAGAAAAGTTAAATTTGTATTAAAAGTTTTCTTCTTTACAAACTTACATTTGAGTATTTATGTCATATTTTGACAAATGGAAGGCCATATACCTACCTTTTGTATTGAAACTTTTGTTTGGCCATAGTAAATTTTGAAAAACAAATGATAATTTCACCTTACAGTATTGTATCATGAGAGTTAAAAGGAAAGAAAAGAACACATTTAGTAATTTGAAAATATTTATTAAGTATAGCAATAATTCTAGTATAATTATACAAATTGTAATAACATTTAGCTTTTGCCAACAATTCTGATTTGGAGTACTTCATACAAATACAAACATTACAAAATGTATAGGAAAAGTTTTAGTTTTCGCTTCAAAACAAGTTCATTTAAGACAGTGCTTAATTAGGTGTGAAATTCCATTAAGTTAACATTTAAAACATTAACTATTAATGTCTATCGGAAACAGTTTTTTCACAAAACAGACTTTATTTAGAAAATTTATTTACAATAACTTCAGACACAGTTGATATTTGATATTTTGGTAGACAAGTGTTATAGAAACAATATTAGTTTTCACACAGCAGATTTTGGAGCACTTGTTCGCAGTTGTAACACTTTACAGGCAGTCAATGGTTCGGGTTGATGAACTTGATCACAAGTAGTTGGTAGAAATTCTTTCCATTAAGTATCATTGCAGGTTTTGAGGATATTAAAAGGATTTGATGGAAGTTTTGTTGCTTCAATCCGTTACAAGCTTGAAGTAGGATTATTCATCATTATATTATTGCATCTTCTTCTTCAGTTTAGGTTTTTTTTCTACCATTTACAATTCTTCTTGCTTGCTTCGCCTGATCTAATTGACGCTTTATTTCGTTCTTTAAACATTTAGATTCCTTTTTGCTTGCTTTGTTGCAACTGTGCAAGTAGCCAGTGAATATTTACTTGGGTATTCTGCTAACATAGTTTTCACATATACTTTCCGCTTATGAATATTTCGAGTACATGTGCATCTCGTACATGTATTGTTTTGTTTAGCAGTGAAATTTTGGTTGCATTAAGAGTTTATTTTGATATCACTGCTAGTAAATTCAGGTTATTTTGTTGTTTTGATTTATGTTTGACACAGATTAATTATGCAAGTCGATCGAACACGGGTCGATCACAGATAAGGTAATGTTACGTTACGGTTGTCGAACATCTTTAGGGTCCGAATTGGACTACAAAATTATAAAGGTAGCTGCACATTGTATTAATTTTCCGTATTGTTTTCTAAAAACAAAATATTTTTTAAATTCAGTAGGTGCAGACGTTTTGTATGTATCCGACTTCGGCACAATGAGGACTTGTAAACTTTTGTTACAAAATTAAGATTATTTATTTCGTTTCGAGTGTCAAATATCGCATCAGATATTTGATCACGATTCTGATTGGAGCGTGGTGAACAGGGAACTGGCTGGCTCACTTACAACCTTCTGATAGATGATGTATGACCAAGGAAATGAAAGAATGATGTAGGAATGAAAGAAATGATTATGAAAGGAATATTAGTTACGTTTTGATCTTTAGCTCGCTTTACAACGGAGCAGTCCTTAGGGTGTTAACGAAGTTAGGAATTTGTGTTGTGATGTTTAGTTTTGTTTCGTGACCCCGTAGTACTAGCTGCATTTCTGTTGGTCCTAATACCATTGCACTAGGGCTACGGAGGTTACGTTTGTTGTTTCGTTTTGTGTAGTTCCCCGCAAGCGCAAGTTGCATTTCCGTTGGTTAAATACCATTGGAAAACACAGAGTTTAATAATCTAGGATTACACCAGTTTGTTTTAGTTGTACCTATCTTTTTAGCACATATGCCAACTCAAAATTTATGTTATATTATTTAAATTAAGTTTTAAGTATGTTTTATAAACTGTTTATAGTAAGCGCAGGTTGCGTTCGCTATTTTAGAATGTTCACAAAATGCTTTTTTTTGTATTTAAGTTAATTTATACTACTCTAGTGAAACATTCCGTTTGTGAACCAATAAACTAAAAAAAAAAAAAAAAAAAAAAAAAAAAATAATGCACTAGAGCTAGGGATGTTTTGGTTTCCCAAACATGACGATTGAACTAGGTTCATAGTGTTTGGGGTATTTTGGCTCAGTCAGAAATGACGGAGTATTTTCTGATTCTGCTCAGATAGACGTGTCTGGGGTATTCCGGTTTCGGACACAAAGCGTGTTCGGAACGATTTTGTCCTTAGGGTGCCTTACGCTTATGGCTTTGCCATTAGTTTGGCTCTGCCAGTGCGATGCCCAAGGAATTTTTGTGTTTCATCCTTCAAACACAAAGTGTTTAAAATGACATTAGTGTTTGAGGAGTTTGTGTTGTTGGAGTTTTAGGAGGAGGTTTTAGGGAAGTGTTAGGAGGAGTTTTGGAGTAGTTTTGGGAATAAAATTTGGGGGGTATTTCAGTGAAGTTTAAGGAGGAGGTTTGGAAGAATTTTTTTTGGGGGGAGTTTTAGGGAAGTTTAAGAAGGAATTTATGGAGGAATTTATGGAGGAGTTTAAGGAGTTTCAAGAGGAGTTAAAGGAGTTTTGGAAGAAATTTTGGGGGGAGTTTTAGAGAAGTTTAAGAAGGAGTTTAAGGAGGATTTTATGGAGGAGTTTTGGGGGGAGTTTTTGGATTTGGTTATTTTGTCGAAATTTTAGCCCGGACAAGAAGGGAATATTTTGAGGAATGCTGATCATCAGTCCTGGCTGTTGGAATTAGCTTTTACAACACAACATTGCCGTTGTGCTGGAAAAGCTAATAGGTTGATTATCAGATAAGATAGGTTTCTGTTGGAAGTTTTGATTGTAACTTGGATTGTTACAATGTTTTGGATTCATTTAGGATTTTAGAAGTTTTCGGCGTATTTCTTCAGTCTTTAGGGGATGTTGTATGGTATGAAGGTCGCTGAGGGCAGCGATCGGTTTACCTACGTTAAACCTTTCATTGGGAAGGGGGGTATTGTAACGTTGTATATCTTGCGTGATACGGAACCTAAAGACTGGGGAAATATTTAAGGTGTTAATGGTATTACTGTTCAATACTTTTGATTGTCAAACGTCAACACCATAGATTTGTAGGTTGGTGTTGCCGCGTTAGGGTAAAATACCTTGAATTAGGGGAATAATAAATATTTGTAATTAATCAATAAATGGAGTCAATAGTTAATTACATTTATTAAGTAAATAAAACAATACAAAGATTTCTTTTGGCAGTAATTGTACATACAAGAATTAAACAAACACATTTCAGTCAAAAGTTAATTTAATGTAGTACTTTCATGTAGGTAATATATTAATTGGGTACCTAATTACCCAGACTACCTAAATTGTATAGCTACATTATATGCATTTTGGTTGCATCTATGTTTTGACTAATTATCTTTCATCAAGATGTCCAAGATGATAGCCCATTATAAAATCAGACTTAAGCTGAATGACAGCGGAGGAGCCATCCTCGATAATGTAACCAGCACCTGCTGTGGAGAGATAGTACATACTTTCAGTCATATTTCGGTGAAAGGAACTTGTAAGTAATAATTAATAACATCTTTCTGATGGAGGCATTTGTTGCAATTTAATGTGCAATTCTCTGACCAAATGGTGAATTTTCAGTTATTGTTTCTCACACGTGGAAGAGGAGGGAATGTCTTAGCGTCGAGATTACCAGGGGTTTTCCTTGAAGTTTTCCGGTAAGATTCATAATTTTGTTAACCTTAAATGTCAGCCCACATGTCTTATATATTCCTTAATCGTAGTGCTAATCAGAGCAATTTATCTCTGTCTTTACAGCTGGACTGGGTTTTCATAGGTTTTCAGTTAGTGTCTGGATATTTTCTAGTTTTCTAGTATTTTCCGTATTTTATAGGGCTTCGCTTAAGTTTCTGGATATTTTCAGTATGTACTGATTTAAGTTTCCGTCTACATAGTTTCTGTTTTCTGTTATTCTGTTTAGATACTTTCAGAATAATTTAGCCTTCTGATTTGCCTTTATGGTTGGATGATTTATTTTGCATTCCGTTATTCCGATTCAGGCTCCAACTATATTCAGGTTCAGTAAAGCTATAAAGTAGCTTATATAGACATTTAGTATTTGGCAGGAACTAATAAATTCATGTTTAGGTTTCTGATCATTCAGAAAACATATAAGTAGTAAAATAGGATATAAAGGTATAAACCAACCTTTAGTAGGCGTGCTATAAGCACGAGGATTCTGTACACCTTCACAAGCTGCTGTGAGCTGACCGAGGATACTGTGGCTTGCGACGCAGTATGCTGGGACCGCTCCACCAGTCTGCCGACCTGGGACTACATCGAGTCGATCGTCCAGGAAGGAAGGTTTTCTTCAGATTAAGGTCTGTGGAAATTATGTTTATAATTAGGGAATTAGGATATCAATAATAGTTATTTGAACTCAGATTGGAATTGGTGGCAACTCTATAACTAGGGACTAACAAATTACTATCTAAGAATTGTGAATTATAACATAAGAACCTTTACTTTTGTAAAACGACCAGCCTTCCGCTGAGCTAAACATATTTTCTGGTAGAGTAAGAATTATGAGCAAAGTTATGTTCACAATTAATTAACATCATGTATAGAGCTGCATAGGAATAAAGACTGTGATATTTACTAACCTGTTTCATTGAGCTCCTCATCATACGTCCTAGAACACTCCAATTCTTCAAGTATCTTATTCTACAACTTTCTGTTACGTTTCCGTCTATTTCGTTTTGTCACTTGGTAAAACCTACCCGGGCATTTAGCAACGTGACACTAGGTACTGGAAGGAAAGTTACCGGCCGGCGGCGGGGAAATTCCACTGTTGATCGGTCCGAGCGTGTGACGTAGGGGAGCCAGATGTTGGTGACTCACCTGTGTTTTTCCGCAGTTCCGCAAAACAACACGTCCCTACGTCAGAGGTGGCAGCCAGATGGTCGGCTATTTGATTTAACGAATTGATTTTAATTTAAAATTCAACGTCCACCTCGGGTCACTGCGGCCTATCCCATCCCCTCTGAGTGACGAGTGGTTGGCTTATATAGGCTGGCTTGTCAACCCCCACCACGATGCTTGGCTTAGCGGCGTGGCGTGGATGGTGGGGCGATGACGTGGCTATGGCTGGCTTCCAGGTTGGCAACACTGAGGCGTTACACTCGGCCGTCCTGCTACAATTGCTCCCGCAATGGGAGAAAGCACGACATTAGTTTTAAATCAAGAATAAATGGTTCAATATGGGGTAATCTAACGTTCTACAAGATCGATAAGGTCCTCAATCTAACTAGAGTTGGTCATCCGTACTATTCTCACTGTCAGTCATACGTGCTGCACTTTTATCTGGCCTGATAGCATCTGCCGACACAAGCCCAGTGAACTTTTTGTACCCTCGTAATCCCTTTATGCTTCTAATTTTGTACCTGTACTTGCCTAGCACCCTCACAACTACATAAAGGCCAGAATAAAGGTCATCTAGCTTGTAGTTAACCTTGCTAGCACTGTTAACTGAAGCATGTCTCCAAAGCACAAAATCTCCCTTCCTATAGATAATACAATTTTTTCGCTTCTTGTCATCCTAGCTGTTTCATCCGCTAGCCACTTTGTTTCGGCTTGCAGTCCTCTTACGCCTATTTCGTACAGGTTCTGTAACCTGTCCTGGAATGACAATATCGCATATAGATCTACCTGCCCGAGGAAACATTAAGTAACCGGAAGGTTTGTAACCGGTTGAGGCATTCGATGTGTTGTTAATGCCCCACACTACATCGGGCAAGCTATTGTCCCAGTTGTTACTTGCCTCACTAGGTTCGGTTGACCTTACTGCGTCCAAGATTGTACGAGTTGTTCTTTCTACTAGCCCATTTACGTGTGGACGAGCAATAGTACACAAGGTATGTTTAAACTGCTTGTCAGTAAAAAACTTTTTAAAACACGCTCAGGGACCCCGAATAAACTGAAAATCTTTTTAGGGGCACGAATCGTCTTGACTGAGTTCACTGTGCGTGTAGGCTCCACAATAACAAACTTGGAAAAAGAGCCTGTCACTACGAACATAATTATATTGATATCGTTTTTTAGTTTTCCAAAATGGTCCAAGGTGATCAATATGTATCATTTTCATGGGCTCTGTTGGTTTAAATAGGTATGGGATGTAATGTTCCCCCGTTTTGTTTCCGTATTCACCCTTTCCATACGCACAGTGAAGGCAGCACGAGACGTATTTCCTAATAAATCGCGACATTTTTGGAAACCAGTAATCTGACTTGATAAGCTCAGAACATCGTTTTAGACCTACGTGCCCGATGTCGTCGTGGTGCATCTGTAAAATTTTCCAACGCGCAAAATCCGGCACTACAATACGATTACGTGTCTTGCGGTTAAGTCTGTTATCAATTAACATGTAATTTTTAACTATATCAGAGTCCGTTCAACCACTCTTTATCAATTCTATTACTTTATTGAGTTTTTTTTTTTCTGTAATGGCTTTCTCTCCTTGCTATTTTGGCAAGGTGTATTTAGCCAATGTCGAGTTGTAGACATAACGCACGTGACGAGAATGTTCGGTGTCGTTGTAAATTTTGATTTTGAGGAATGATCAGGAAGGATTCCTACAACAAATAATAAAATGTTATGGACAACACAGACAATCACAACACATCTGACAGTTTAATAATTGCGGGAAAGAGGATGACAGAAAGTTACGGATACCAACATAGAGGAAAAGGGGAAGAAAAAGAATACATAAATTATACTATTTAAATGTAACGTAAAGAAGGAAGAGTTATTAGTAACCTGAATATACTTTATAATGGTATCAGTAAGGGTAGGGTCCATAATAGAAAGAAGAGATGAAAAGTTGATGGGCCGAGGGAATTTTTTTGGTAAGATATCGTACAAAGATGAACTGAACCTGATGCAATTGAAAAAGATGTCATCCAGGGTACCTTCATCAATACCACATTCGCAAAGCGAATTATCTCGAACCCTTATTTTAGCTAAAAAAACCGGGGTGCAAGAGTGTCCTAAACAAAGCCTACAAACTGTAGAAGTAACTTGTTTCGTTGCCGAGCGAAAGCGAAAGAACCATGGCTTACGAGGAACGATTGGTTGAATGTTCCCGTAGAAGCGGCCTTTCTGGAGTTTGGAGCTATTCCACATGTCCTGCCAAGAATCTCTCATGTCGGATCGGGCCTTTAATGTTAAGTCTGAGGAGAAAATATTATTGTGGACTTGAGAACCAGCTTCAACAGCCTCTTTCGCCCACATGTCAGCAGACCCATTTTCTTCAATACCACAGTGACCTGGATCCAGGCAAGTGTTATTTGGAGCCCTTTTTTGTCACAACTATTGAGTAACTGTTTAATTTTGAGAATAAGTGGGAATTTAATTTTCATTTTAAAATGGTTACCTACAATTGCTTGTAGGCAACTTTTGACATCTGAAAAAATTATAACTTTGGGTATGTTATGAGATTCTACGTAAGTTCAAGATGGCTACCGACTCACCGGTGAAAACAGATGACATAGGTGGGCATTTCTGAGATAAAAGTACATGAAATTTGGGGATCCAAACAGCTACCCCTACACAACCTCCAGCATCCAGCTTGGATGCATCCGTAAAAATAGGTAACCAATAATGCCATTTATCCAATTCCCTTTTAAAATTCATGTTGGCTGCTGGGTCATCTTTGAATATGCCATAATCTAAAATTATTCTAGGGGAGTAAACTAAAGCTTCAAAATCAGTTTGGAATAAAGGTTTTTTGTCAGTTATATAAAGAGAGGAGGAAGGTTTTTAAATTTCAGATAACTAATAATATTAGGTGGAGTTACTTTATGTGACCAATATGTGTTTACAGATACTTCATGGGATAAGGCCTCTAAGATTGGAATGAGAGGATGATTGGAGATGGAGCATACCTTCAGCATAAAACGATCAGCCAGATATTGCCTACGAAGGGAATGGGGAGAATCCACGCACTCAACCTGCATAGCATTTTTAGGTGAAGATTTCATGGCACCGAGAATAATACGTAGGCATTTTGATTGGCTTAGGTCTAACTTTTTAAGTGCTGCTTTATTACATGGTTCCAGAATAGAAGAGCCGTAATCTAAATGGCTGCGAACTATGGCATTATAAACTAATTTTTGGCAGTAAGGATGAGCCCCCCACCAGGTCCCAGAATGGGCCCGCAAAACATTGATGTCTCTCTCGCATTTCCCCATTATGTAACCTAAGTGGGGGATGCCAGACATTTTGGAATCCAAGATTACTCCAAGGAATTTAATTGAGTCTCTACTCGGAATAACCGCATCTTCGTAAAGAATATCTACCACAGGGATGGTCCTACTACGGGTAAAAGTTACTGTAGAACACTTTGAAGGTGATAGGTACAGCCCATGCTCATCTAGCCAGTCTTTAAGGTAGCAGAGGGCTTCATTCAATCTTGTGAATGCGATGTCGACTGACTGTGCAGGAAAATACAGGACCAAGTCGTCTGCATACTGAAGAACTCTACAGAAGGGGGATACAGATTGATCCAAGTCATATGTGTACAAATTGTATAAAAGGGGGCTGAGGACCGATCCCTGCGGGAGTCCTTGCCATAGGGTGAGAGGGGGGAAAGAGTAACTACCATAGCGGATTTTAACGGTTCTGCCCATAAACAGCTTGCAAACAATTTGGACTATCCTCACAGGTATGCTCAGCTGTAGCAGTTTTGCTCTGAGCAGCGGGAGTGACACATTGTCATATGCAGCTGACACATTCAAGAAGCACCCTACCAGATGTTCCTTATTAGAGAGGGCCAGTCTAATATCAGAAGCGAGTATACTTAGGCTGTCCATGGTACTTCTACCTTTGCGAAATCCAAACTGGGTGTTAGCGAGCAGATTTTTATTTTCGGCTAACCATTCCATTCTATTTTTTACTAGGTGATCAAAAATTTTACCGATTGATGCAGAGAGGGCAATTGGGCGGTAGGAGGATGCATTTTGGGGGTTCTTACCGGGTTTAAGGATTGGGATCACGATTTGAGTCCTCCATTCATCAGGAACCTCGCCAGACACAAAAAACTGGTTGAACAAATCCAGCAGTTTTTTTTTTGAAAATGCACTTAATTTGTAAATAAAGCAGTATGGTATGCCATCTTCTCCAGGAGAACTATTACGCAGTCCGTCCAACGCCAGCTCAAGTTCTGCAACGGAAAAATGATTGTCCAGAGGGCCTAGGCCAGTAGAGGGAGGAGATGGATCTATGCAGGACTTCTCAGGGACGGATGGAGGAGCCAACTTGTCTGCAAACTCACCCAGCCAGGAAGAAGGATCGGAAGTTGACAAGCAGTCAGGTTTGAAAGAGCCTCGAAATTTTTTAATGTTTTTCCAAACTATTGATGGAGGAGTTCGAGGGTTTAAGCTTTCGCAAAATCCCTTCCACGCTCTTTTTTTAGTCTTGCTCAAAAAGCGTTTAGTGTGAGCTGAAATTTTTCTAAATGATATGAAGTCCTCAGACAGACCGAATTCATTAAAGGCACGCTCTGCGTTATTTCTTTTTTGGACGGCTGTCGTGCATTCCGCATTCCACCAGGTCGGGGAGGGAATTTTGGAGGTATGTGGCTTTTTTAGTGGGATACATTCATTTGCTGTTTCTGTAAGAATAGACTTAAATTGATCATATTTCTGAAAAGGATTTAATAGGATCGTCTCGAGCTCTTTCAATCTATTTTCCACTTGAAATGAGAAGTTTGGCCAGTCTGCTTTTTCTAACTTATGTTTCAGGAGGGGATCAGGAGCTGGAAAAGGGGAAACTGAAGACGGTTTGGAGATAATAATTGGAAAGTGGTCACTACCACATGACTGATTCAGTACCTGGTAGGAGAGCAGGCAAGAGAGATTTGGGGAACAAGCAGCCAAGTCAAAAACTGAATTGGGGTTCTGCCCAGGGTACACTCGGTGAGTTGGCACACCATCGTTGATGACAGAGACATTGATGTCATCAAACAAATCAAGGAGGAAGGAAGAGAATATATCATCATGTGCAGAACCCCAGGAAGTATTATGGGAGTTAAAATCACCCATAATCAGGAGAGGAGGAGGGACAGAGAAAAGTATGGAGGAGAGATCAGGAATTAAATTTAAAGCTGGGTGAGGGATAAATATTGAAATAAAATTCATTCCCATGACATTTACCGCAACTGCGTTAATTTCATGGGAGTGAGGGGGAAGGGGGATTTGAGAAAAAGGGTAGCTTCTACTGATCAATAACGCACTGCCTCCACGTCCGTCACTGCGATCATCACGGAGGCATGAGAAACCCGGGATCCTAAAACGGGATCCAGGCCTCAGTCACGTCTCCGCAATGGCCACCACAGAGACAGCGTGGTCATTGATTAGATTGATTAAATCTGATTTTTTAGGACTAATACTACGACTATTCCATTGAAGAAATTTGGCCTGGGGGGCCATTGGAGAAGGATAATTTTTCTGCAAGTGTCAACATCAGTGGTGCAACGTCGGGCGGTAAACAATCGCTCCATTTGGCGATTATATTTGTAAGGAGTTTTATGAGGAGTTCCATCATGTCATCATTGGGTGTTACAGCTCCTATATGTTGGGCTTGAGACGATAAAGCATATCCATTAGGAACCTGAGAGTTAGGAGATGATACAATATTTTGGTGAGCGTTGCGGTCGTAGCCAGGAGATAGTGGGGTCCTTTCTCTGGGATAACGCACCACGGTCTGGCGGTACGAAGATGTAGAAGGGGACTGGGCATGGGTGGGAGAGGAATATGGGGCAGGAGATTGTCGCTGGTCTTCATAGGGGGAGGGGGAGAACATGACCTTTGCCACATCGGCATAGGGTCTTCGAACAGCTGGAACTTTAGCTGCAGCTTCCATGTATGAGATACTATGCTCCGACATAATCATTTTGATTGATTTTTGCCTACAGAATTCGGGACAGCGTTGATCTGTTGCATAGTGACGACCAGAATAGTACAAGCAAGTGACTTGCTCTGGGTTTATATTACAAGTCTCTCCGGGACGATTTTTGGTGCACTTATAACAGCGTGCATCAGAACGGCATTGAGTTTGAATATGACCGTATCTAATGCACTTTCTACATTGAATTGTAGGTAGCACGTACATTTCTACATTGAGTGAGGTGTAGAAAGCATATACTTTGGATGGTAAGGATTGTCCTTCAAACGTCACCACCACAGCCTGAGTCGGAACCCACTGCAGTGCGCGCTCGCAGCGATTGGACGTGTTCGAATTGTGTCCAGTGTGTAACTAAGTAAATAAAATGCCTCAGAAGTGTTACGCATGTGACCTTTGCATTTCTGGAATATCGTTTATGGAGTGTTCTCAAGAATTGTGTAAAAAAATATTTCACTTAGAGTGTTTGGCGCTGACTAATGAGTCGTTTAAAGAATTCAGCGAGGAATACAAAAGGAGCTGGATTTGCCCAGAATGTTCACGGCATATTCCAAAGAATGGTAATACTGATACACCGGTTCGAAGCAACGTAATGAATCAAACGTTTACGCCGGTAAGCTTTGTAAACACCGTACGAGGAAGTCGTTGCCAAACCCTTGTGAACCCAATGGGGGGAAGCGATAGTGACAGCATATTACTCAATGAATTACGTGAATTTCGCCTTGAAATAAAGACCCAGTTCGATACACAATATACTGCCTTTAAATCACTTCAAGTTATAATGCAGAGCACAGTGTCGCAAATGAGGGTACTCAGCGAAAGCTTGAACGCAATTCAAGAAAAAGTCTCCAAATTAGAGGAGTTAGAAATCCTCATTAAGTCGAAGGAAGTGCCGGTAAACACAGAGTCGCCTTCGGTAGCAACTGATAAGCCTATATCGACGACATTGTCGTTTGCTAATGCAGTAAAAAAACCGAGTAAATCAGCGGTGGTTAGTAAACAAAGTGTGGCCACTAAACCAGCGAGCGATTTACTGTCGATTAAGGATGATAGTCTGGCTAGTGGGGCTAAGTCTGACGAGGAGGATGCAAGCGACCGTAATACGGAGAAGGATGACTGGAATGTGGTTTCGAAGAAAAACAGAACTGCCATTAATAAAGGAGGAAATACAGGCGTTCTGGGTATCCAAGGTGCAGAAAGGAAAAAGTACCTACATGTATGGAGGCTCAGAAAAGATACCACAGTAGAGAGTATGGAAAAATATGTAAGGAGTGTATGCGGGGGAGAAAACGAACAATATAAGGTTGATAAAATAAAGCATAAGACCGAAAGGGATTATGCTTCGTTCGTTATTGGGGTTCCGCAGAGTAGCTACGATAAGCTATGTGGTTCCGAAGTCTGGCCCGTGAATGTCGAGTACAGTGAGTGGGTGTGGTTTCGGAGAACAACAAATACAGCAAAACCCCCTGAATAGCAGTACCGAGTTGAGCGATTCGCGCAAGAAGAGGAGCAGAAGAAGTAGCCCAATAGGAATCCTATACCAAAATGTAAGGGGACTCAGAACAAAAACCAATAACTTACTTTTTCTTCTGCAAGCATCTACATTTGAACTATTTGCAATGACAGAGACTGGTCTTAATGATTCAATTCTTGACGCGGAAATTGTGCCATCTGGATATCAAGTAATGCGGTGTGATCGTACGGATGGCCGCAAACACGGAGGCGCGCTTTTAGTGGCCACACCTCGGATTGAGCTGCGGCGAGTGAGTCATACCGTTAACTTGGATGATCGTGCATTTGAACTTGTTTGCGCAACGGTTAATTTAAATAGGAGATTCTTATTCGCACTTTGTGTTGTTTATATCCCTCCCCGATCAGACGAAAATAAATATATAACTATGTTTAATTTATTAGAAAGTTTTTGTATTAAGTATAAAGGCAACTTCATTGTATTGGGTGATTTTAACTTGTTTTCTTGTCATACTAGCATAAGTAATTACTATGACTATTTTATGGCCTATTGCAATTTCGTTCAGGAGAATAGAATACCTAATTGTGACGGGAGGCAGCTCGACCTTGTATTGAGCGGGGAGCCCGTTCAGGATAAGGTGTCGGTGTACGCGGCCTGTGATGACGATAGCCTACATCCGGTAGATGTGTACCATCCCCCGTTTGCGGTGAGCGTGTCGGCGACTAGGCCTTCTCCAGCCGCCACCCGTGCAGTAGGCGACGGGGAGCCGGGTGCTCTATGTTCGGTAAGTCATAACATCCAGCAGTCGCTGGAGGTGCGTGAATGGAATTTCTATAAAGCCGATTATATCATGCTTTATGACAAATTAGGTTCTATAGATTGGAGTGATATTTATAGTATGAGGGAACTGGATCAAGTTTTAATGTTTTTCTATAACAAAATTAATCAAATAATAGATGAATACGTTCCTGCAAAAAATCGTAAATCTAGGAACTCTCGGTATTGTTACACAGAGTGGTATACAGCGCAAATAGTTCGCGACATTAAATCAAAATATGCACTGCACAAAAAGTATAAGTCGAGTAAGTCTACGGAGATTTACGAAGCGTTTTCTAGGATCCGAGCCAAAGTTAAAATAGATATTGCCAACGCTCACGACCAATACAGAGACCGAGTGCAAAAACATTTGGCGTTAGATCCTAAGTCTTTTTGGCGTATTTTGAAATCTAAAAAGTCAACCGGTCATACTCAGAAACTAGTAAAGGAAGGACGGATTTTATCGGAGCAGGAATGCGCCGACGAGTTCGCAAAGTTTTTCTTCTCTGTTTTCAATCAGTTGCCGGCGGAATTAAACTGGGTCACTGCTGAAGCAGCGTCGGGAGCGAACAGCGCGCGAGTTCACATCGAGCGTATGGATCTTGGCGAAGTTAGGCAGGCGCTGGCGCGGCTCCCGGTCAAGCGATCAACTGGACCAGATGGGATACCATCATTTATCTTGAAGGACTGTCGTGGCACACTGGCTGAACCTTTGTGCTATATATTTAACGTTTGCCTTAGGTTAAGGATATTTCCCGATAGGTGGAAAGTGACAAGGGTGGTACCTGTCCCGAAGGGTAGTGGCGGGCCGAATACCTGTGACTACAGGCCAGTAGCTGTACTAAATGCACCAGCTAAGGTTTTCGAATCGGCTTTGCATAAGACGCTGCAGTCGCAGGTAAGGGCTCAACTTTCGGAGGCTCAATACGGATTCCGGACAGCACGCAGCACGACTGGAAATCTTCTGCATCTTATGACGTTATTATTACCGGCCTTGGATGCCGGTAAACAGGTTGACATAGCGTACTTCGATTTTCGCAAGGCTTTCGACACAGTGGATAACGACATTCTGCTTACGAAGTTTGCGAGGTCTGGTTGCACGCCACATACGTTGGAATTTTTGGCTAGCTATATGCGTGATAGGCAGCAGTATGTAGATTGTGAGGGCAGGAAATCTCAGCCGTACTATGTTAGATCCGGAGTGAGTCAAGGCAGCAATTTAGGGCCATTGGGGTTCATTCTCATGATCAACGATCTCCCGGATGTGGTGCTGGATTCTACATGCCTTTTATTCGCTGACGACTTAAAGCTGGTTCGAGTGATAAGTGGTATCTCGGACTGTCTTAGGCTGCAGGAGGACATCGACAAAGTGGTGCACTGGAGTGTGCATAATAAGCTTTACTTTAACGAATCCAAATGTAATGTAATTTCGTTCAGCAGGGGGCGCAGCCCAGTGCACCATCATTATGATGTCGGCGGAAAGCCAATGCAGCGAGTGACGGAGGTGCGGGATCTCGGAGTTCGCCTAACAGCCGATTTATCATTTCGTGACCACATCATTTCTATCTGCAAAAAAGCATATCGTAACCTCGGTTTCTTGTTGCGCCAAGCGAAGGACTTCACAAACATCTCGGCGATAAAAGCAGTGTATGAAGCTCTCGTAAAGAGTCACCTCGAAAGTAGTGCTTTAATTTGGAGTCCACGTGAAGCTAAATACAAGCTCATGTTGGAGCGTATTCAAAACAAGTATGTTAGGTTTCTTTATTTTAAACTGTATGGCGTGTATCCAGGATATCCACTGTTGTATCCTACTCTCTTCGTATTAGGAATGGTGGGGTACAATAAATTAGAAACGAGGCGGGAACAGGCTCTCGCTTCGTATGTAGTTAGAGTACTACGGGGTGAGTTGTGCAACACCGGGGTGGCGGGTGCCTTGGCGCTGAACGTGCCGGACCGGTTCGTGTGGCGCCGTCGCCGGCCGCCGCTGCTGGCCGAGCCCGCAGCTCGCACGATGCTGCTGAAGGACGCACCGCTCACGCGGGCTATTCGAACAATTAATAAAGTAGCGCTCACATTGGACATATTTGCATGCTCCCTGAACGATTTCACAAAGGCCACTATGTTTGTACTATGCTATACTCAATAACTGTATAATAATTGTGTTACTAGGTGATTATTTTCTTATTGCTCACTTGTCTATCGCATTAGGTAACAGCCTGTAATGATAGATTTAAGTTATTTAAATAAATAAATAAATAAATAAATAAATGTTGGAGGACTATTTTCTTTTGTAACCTTCCGCTGAAGGCTTCGGGCTTTAAAAATTTTACCTGTACCTTGTTTTGCCTCTGTTGCATTAACAAATTCTTCCATTGACCAGTCTACAGGGACACCTCGAACCAGGCCCATGCGGGAGACATGATATGATGGAATTGATGCTACTAACTTGTGACGTGCCAAAGTGGGGTTCTCAAGAATGCTATTTGCAGCAGTTGCTGTCTTAAATTCTACCGAGACGCGGTTTCTACCTAACGATTTTATGCCATCTTTTTTAATGTTTTCAATATTGTCTCTGGCAAAAATGAGACCAACCTTAATAGGCTGGAGTGACATTCCAGAATTGCTGGATTCTATAACCCGGGAAACGTGCACAAGAAAAGGGCCCTTGTCTTCCGATCCATATTTGCGTGTTTCGTTGTCGAAATCTGGGTGTTTATAGATGAGGGGACGGATGGACTGTCAGTACCCTGCATCACTTTCTTTTTTTCAGGTTCTAAAACCTTGTCGGCTGGAGACAATTCCAAGGACTTGAAGCCTCGTTTCCTATTTACTTCCATGGGATCATCTACTATGTAACATTCATTGTTCTTAGAATTGCCACCACTTTGATCCGGCGGCTTCTCCTTCTCACTACTTTCCATTTTTTACCACTTGGCCCGACGGCCAAATGGATAACAGTTTAAAATTACTATTTAAGTTACTATGTACCTAAACTTTGTTAATAAACCGCCGCCGTTCTACGAAAATAAAGGATGTTATTATTTGTGGGAATATAACCTAAAAATTGAACAGACTCACTCAACGCGCTTCTGTCAACTCTTATTGAGTTTATCGTCTTGCCTTTGAACTGTAGTAAACCAATCTGACACTTCGAGACAGTTGACATTGACACTGTCTATGACCGGTGCGAAACGTTCGGATACACGCTCAGTGGTACTCGTAGATTGCGTTTGCGACATGGTAGCGTTTAAATCCACAGGGTTTCGACTTAGCGCGTCTACATGTCTCATTCATTCACCCGGTCTATAGTCAATGTCAATATCAAAATCCTGAATCAGAAGCTACCAATGTTCAATTCGCGGAATTAAATCGCGCTTCGTTAGTGTGGCGCTAACCACCGTGCAATCTGTGACTACCCTTACTTTCTTTCCAAATACATATACGCGAAACCGACGTAAAGATTCAACTACCGCTAACGTCTCTAGCTCATAGCTATGATAAACGCTTTCCTCTCGAGTTGTGACTCGGCTGAAATACATATCATCCCGGACAAACATGTAATCGTAGTTATTGGAGACACAAACATAAACATACTGGACTCAAGTAGCATCGTCGAGAGGTATAAAAACACCCTGTGTGGATGCGGCCTGCAGTGCGCTAGCAACGAGTGTACGCGAGAAGAGATGGTCGCCGGTGTGTTATTTAAGTCCTGCATAGACCATGTGTGGGTGCGCGGCCGCATGCGCGCCGCCGCACACATGCTCACTTGTAAAATATCGGACCACTACATGGTGGGGGTGAACCTCGCGGACATCAAGGTGCAGTTTAGTGCGCCGCGATCACAATAATGAGGTGTGTGTGTTCAATAATAAAGCGATAAGGTCGAAATTAAGCGAAATTGACTGGAATGAATTACTTTTAATAAACTTTCCTTTGTTATTATACGATAAAATGCATACCTTGTTTAATAGCATATACAAAATCTGTAAGATCGACATACTTAATAAAAAACGTGAAACACGACCTTGGGTTAATAATACACTTAGGCTAATGATGAACCGTAGGGATGAGTTATTTAGAAAATGGAAGGCTTGTCCGAAAAGTGTGAGCTTTAAGACTTGAATATACGAGGCAAAGAAATAAAACTAATAAATTAATAAATAAGGCTAGAAATAAATATAGGAAGAAGGAAATTCTGGACTACTGTAACGGTGACTATAGGAAGATATGGTTAACAATAAATGGATGGTTAGGTTGTAAAAAAGAAAATTTAGATAATGTTATTTTAAAGTATCTAGGTAAAACAGATACCGTGCGTAATATATGCACAAACTTCGCCAAAACGTTTACAGGAGAAATAGATAAGATAAAACATCATTGTAACTATAAAATTTTAGAACGGTCATCATATGTAACACAAAGTAATGTATCCCTTCGCTTTCAAAAAGTTTCAGTAACGGAAATGGAAAAAACCATAGATAAATTAAATTGTCGTAAATCACCGGAATGTGACGGAATTAGGGTAGAGGATCTTAAATATATAAAAAAAGAAATTATTCCAGTGCTGGCGAAGTTTGTGAATATGTGCGCCGAGCGGGGGGTTTACCCAGATAAACTAAAGAAATCTGTTATTCGTCCTATATATAAGCAAGGCAGCCATCTGGATTATTCCAACTATAGGCCTATAGCTCTTTTGTCAGTAGTAAATAAAGTAACTGAAGAAGTCATAATTAAAAGAATTCACTCGTTCTTGGACAAGCACGACATTACATCTCAATCCCAGCATGTCTTTAGGAAAATGCAAAGTACGTCGACTGCACTAATGGAGTTTGCCGATGATATTAACAATAAGCTGGATGACCGAATGTATGTAGTAGCTTTATTTCTGGATTTTAAAAAGGCATTTGATACATTGGAACATGAAGTGCTACTTCTTGCTATGCAGGAGTGTGGGATCCGTGGTCCACTGAATCAGTGGTTTCGGAGCTATTGAACATTACATACTAGGGTTAATGGGGAGACGGGAGAGGAAGCGGACGTTGTGTATGGGGTGCCAACTGGATCGGTATATGGGCCTGTCGGGTACATCATGCACGTGAACAGCATCAGTAACGTGGTGGAGCACAGCTCCACGTACATGTACGCGGACGACACGTGCTTGGTGTGCGCCGACAGGGACGTCACCGTCATACAACACAAATAACAAGCAGATTTTAATAATGTGCTAAAGTGGGCTCACGATAATGGCATTCTTCTCAATGTATCAAAAACTAAATTTATGCTGGTAAACTCTTCACATATGAATACACCAAATCATAGCGTTAAAATCATTGGGCACACATATGAATGCCTGCATAATGGTTAAGCATTATGTAATTTTAATCCTCTAGAATTTGTAAATAGCTATAGATACCTAGGACTTACCATAGACCGCAACTTTAATTGGAAACTTAGATTAATAAAAAATATTGTAGATAAAAAAATTAGGCAAAATTGCAAAGGAAAGTAGGTACCATATCTTGTTTAAAAAATGTAATGTATTGCCTGTACATGTTAAGTTTAAGTATTTATTAGCTGTAGACCAGTATAAATGCCCAACATATAGGATAGGTAAAATCTATAATCGTAATTTTAGAACAACATCGTCACGTAAACTGTTTGTTGAACCAAGATCACTTAATAATTACTACGGACAAAGGACAAGAGGGTACCTGATACCGCGCATTTACAATAGAATCATATCAGATAACGAATGTAAAACGAAATATATATTTAAATCTAAAGTTACGGCGTGTTTGATGGATAACTTCCTTAAAGAAAGTGAAAGTAGTTAATGTCGAATTTCACCAACCAATGAACAGACGATCAGAGTGTTAACAGCTGTCAAAATGTATGAATACAAAGACATTAAATGTACTTAATAGTAATAGACAGGGCATAGCGACCAAAAGCGTGATGCAAAACTTGTTACCTCGAGGTAACAAGTCGTTTAGTCTACTTTGACATGCCCGCCTGTGAGGTCGTATCTATGTCATCGAAGAAAAAACCCATTTCAACGGAATCATGTCGAATTTCGTATTGCACTATTGTAAATTGCGATACGAAAAAGCCGCTAGACAAGATTTTACTTTATTTTCCCTATTATTTTGTGTATTTATTAAATAAATCGATTATTATCAAAATATTTTCATAGATGGTTCTAGAAAATTAGTTTGTTGTTATAAGCGCCCTCTGTTGAGTAGATGAATTATTATGTAAATAGGGAGATGTATTGCCGTTATCGTTTTTTTATCGATATTTTTTACCTACTTTTAATGAATACTTACTTATTAAATGAATGCGTGAAAAATGTATACAGTTCGTCCAAATAGAAGACTATTACTTCACTATTGTGGAATTATAATTAATGTAGAAAATACCACAGCATTAAGTTAGCCTTTTGTATATTAAGCGTATTCTTTTGTGCAATAAAGATTAAATAAACAAATAAATGTATAATACAGTTGTGAACGAACGGAAAACTAGTTCTACTCTGACAAAGTTAAATTTTTAAAATCAATCTTAATACGATATCAATATTTTTATCGATAGTATCTCAATATCGAATTGGTTACACCCTAAATGAATTTAATTATTTAGCGTCACCTACCGTCCAATAGCTGAAATAAGTGTTCCTATTACATTTTATTATATATCAATATTTTGCTACTAAACGCTAGATGGCATTCCTGATGCGTATGATCAAAGTTTTTCTATGAAAACGTTTCCAATGGCCACTCTATTACTTATAATATTAAATCTCTTTGTATGAATATGACTATGACTAAGAACTAACAGTCGATTAACATTGATTAACATTTAACATCGTTTGGTGAATTTGTTTACTTATCTTATTTTATGTAAGGTAAATGCCCCAGTGCTTGACACTGTTGTTCCAGTAACTGATACTCTGTGTATCACCTCATTAAGAATTAAATACCCACTGGGACGGTGAGAGGCACTGGGACACTTAACGTGAGTAGGTATATTTTAGTTAATTTAGTTATCATAATTAATTGATTAATAATATAAATGGTAAAATGTAAAAATGAGTGCTGTCTTCGCCAACAAACTGCTTTGCAGTTTGGTGAAACTATTCTTAATGTTTTTTCAATGTGTATCTTTAGCATAATAAATGAAAAAAAGAAAACAGTTTTGTTTGAGCTCATCGAAACTCTGCATTTGTTTTTCACTCTACGTCCATGGGGTGTTTTTTTTTTGTGAGTTCAGTGAGTGGCCTTGCTATGGTGGCAAAATTCAATATAAATTTGTGAAAATAACTACAAATGCATATAAATTGCCTTATCTTGTGCACGTTACGTGGGACTGGAAACTGAGATACAGCTGTCAACTTAAATTCACCCGGTTGTATACTATTCGGAGAAATTGTATGGCCTAGATATATATTCTCTTTCTGCAAGAATGAACATTTACTCATATTTAATTTTAAGTTTTCAGCTCTTAATTTACTAAGTACCTTCTTTAGCAACTCAATGCCTGATTCACCGTCAACGGATGGTAGTAATATGTCATCCAGAAAGGCTAGAATTTCATCGTTGCCTATCGATTCTACAATTTTATTTATTAAACCCATAAACACTGAGGAGGCATTTACTCATAGTGACCGAAAGGCGTTATAAACCCTGTTTTATCTGTATCTTTGGGGCTTATATTGACTTGATGGTAATCCTGAGCCATATCTAAACTAGTGAAGTAGTTTTTGCCGGCTAACCGAGATAATTGATCGTCTACATTGGGCATCGGATATCGGTCACGGATAGTTACTGCATTTAATGCTCGATAATCGACACATAGACGATACTCTCCATTTTTCTTTTTGACTAGTAAAACTGCTGACGCGTAACTTGACTCTGACTCTTTAATTATTCCTGCACCTAACAAATCAAAGATCTTAGACTTTAGAGCTCCCAGTTCACTATGAGAGTCTATAGGGACGATAGTAAATAGGATGTTCGTTATTTAACTTTATCTGCATCTGGACTAAATTGGAACAACCTAGGTCATTTGTATCATATGCAAAACAACCACTATATTCAGTAAGTAAACAGATCAAATTTTTACACTCAATATCATTCAATGGGCCTATATTTAGATCTATTATTTATACTCCACCTATCTCTTGCGTATCGTTAGGCTTGGCTAGGCTAATGCATGACATATTGTTGGCTAATGAAGGCAAAGAATTGGCAATTGGACTGACCTGGGCTTCTTCGCAACTCTCAGCACGTAGCAGGACGGTTCCCTCGCTCCACTCCACATCCTTGCTGCCGGTGTTGACAACCTTAAGGTAGCCTGCACTGCCACGAAGCAGAGTAGCTGGCAGCGAGTAGGTGACTCCATGCAAGTCAAAGTGTTGAGCTGGCGTGATCACGCTGTTTTCAGGTCGGTTGCCAAGAATATCAACCTCAAGTTGAAGAAATGGAGTCTTCTAGGACGTATGATGAGGAGCTTAATGAAACAAGTTAGTAAATATCACAGTCTTTATTCCTATGCAGCTCTATACATGATGGTATCAAATTGTGAACATAACTTTGCTCATAATTCTTACTCTACCAGTAAATATGTTTAGCTCAGCGGAAGGCTGGTCGTTTTACACAAGTAAAGGTTCTTATGTTATAATTCACAATTCTTAGATAGTAATTTGTTAGTCCCTAGTAATAGGGTTGCCACCAATTCCAATCTAAGTACAAATAACTATTATTAATATCCTAATTCCCTAATTATACATATTATTTCCACAAACCTTAATCTGAAGAAAACCTTCCTTCCTGGACGATCGACTCGATGTAGTCCCAGGTCGGCAGACTGGTGGAGCGGTCCCAGCACACTGTGTCGCAAGCCACAGTATCCTCGGTCAGCTCACAGCAGCTTGTGAAGGTCTAATGAATCCTCGTGCCTATGGCACGCCTACTAACGGTTGGTTTAACCCTTTATATCCTACTTCTCTACTTGTAAGTTTACTGAATGATCAGGAACCTAAATATGAATTTATTACTTACAGATCTAAAGAGAGTTCCTGCCAAATACGGAATGTCTATATAAGCAACTTCATAGCTTTACTGAACCTGCATATAGTTGGAGCCTGAATCGGAATAACTGAATACAATACTACAAAATAAATCATCCAACCATAACGGCAAATCAGAAAGCTAAATTATTCTGAAAGTATCTAAACTCGCTAACAGAAAACAGAAACCATGTAGACGGAAACTTAACTCAATACATACCGAAAATATCCGGAAAACTAAATAACCTACTGAAAACATCCGGAAACTAAAGAAGACCTACTGACAAAACCCAGTCCAGCTGTAAAGACAGAGAGAAATTGCTCTGATTAGCACTACGGTTAAGAACTGAAAGAGACATGAGGCCTGACATTTAGGTTATCAAAATTATGAACCTTACCGGAAAATTTTAAGGAAATCCCCTGGTAATCTGGACGCTCAGACATTCCCTCCTCTCCACGTGTGAGAAACAATCACTGAAAATTCACCATTTGGTCAGAGAATTGCACATTAAATTGCAACAAATGCCTCGATCAGAAAGATGTTATTAATTATTACTAACAAGTTCCTTTCACCGAAATATGACTGAAATTATGTACTATATCTCCACAGCAGGTGCTTGGTTACTTTATTGAGGATGGCTCCTCCGCTGTCATTCAGCTTAAATCTGATTTTATAATGGGCAATTATCTTGGACATCTTGATGAAAGCTAGTCAAAACATAGATGCAACAAAATGCATAGAATGTAGCTTTACAAATTAGGTAGTCTGGGTAATTTGGTACCTAATTAATATATTACCTACGTGAAAGTACTACATTAAATTAACTTTTGACTGAAATGTGTTTGTTTTAATCTTGTATGTACAATTATTACTGCCAAAAGAAATCTTTGAATTGTTTTGTTTACTTAATAAATGTAATTAACTATTGACTCCATTTATTGTTTAATTGCAAATATTTATTATTCCCCTACTTCAAGGTAATTTACCCTAACGCGGCAACACCAACCTACAAATCTATGGTGTTGACGTTTGACAATCAAAAGTAATGAACAGTAATGCCATTAACACCTTAAATATTTCCCCAGTCTTTAGGTTCCGTTTCACGCAAGATATACAACGTTACAATACGCCTTCATCATTTATGACAGGTTGGCCGATCAATAAACTGATCCCGTTCATATTTACGACAGTTAAGTGGGCTTTGTAGGGTACATCAAGTCCTTCAAGTTGGAGTCTGAATTCTACTTCACCCTTGCTCTGAATGCTACCATAAAATCCCTTCAATGCGACATATGACCGTTGCACTTTCAGCTTGAGAAGCTCTGCGACTTCTTGATTAAGTATGTTGACTTGGCTACCAGTATCTACATAATAATATGATTTTACGTAAATACCGTTGATCCGCGCGGTCTTTTTGTAGATATCATTGTAGCGGCCTTGTCACTGGTTTTGAGGTTATCTGGTCAACGTAATGACAATGTGGCCTTTTGCACCACACTTGAAACAGGTGCGTTGGTCCGGTACAGGACAATTTCATACCAACTCTCCAGTCTGCTTACAGCGCGGGCACGGGTCTGTCTCCACGTTGTTTGAAGTACTTCTATGAGATCTCGGTGAGAGAGAGCTACTACTGTTGCGTTGGGATCTGCTTCCCTTGAGGCTATGTAGGCCTTTACTAAGGCTTCGTGGCCTAAAGGGTCCTGCTCCGGTCGGAGGGTTTCTACGGCTTTGTTGAGGATAATGCGGCGCCAATTCGGCGGATATGCGGTAGCTTGTGACCGTTGGTCTTCGGGTGATTTCTCAGGCGCAGGCTTAGTTGCCGGCGCCGTTGTAGTGGCTCGTTGCACGGGCGCTTGTTCCTGTGGTTTTTCGGTCGCGGGCGCTGATAGCGCGGCGCATTTCGTGGGCGCGACCGCCCCGGCGGGCGGCGCGGGCTTGAGTGGCGGGGCCGCTGTGGCGGCGGGCTCAGTATCGGAGTCGGTCCGGGGCTCTTTGGTGGGGCGCGTGCCTCCCGTAGTGGGAGCGTTCGCCGTCTCATCTTCCGTCTCGCTCCCTTCGGAAGCGAGGTGTGAGGATGATTGCTTCGTTGGGTCGGGCGCAGGTTTTGATGCCGGCGCGGACTTGGGCTCTGGGCTATTGTAGGCCTTTTTGGTGGGGCTCGCGTCCCTGGGGATAAGGGCCGTTTGCCGGCGCCTTTTTCGGTGCGCTGTTTTTGTCCCCCGCGGGTGCGTTGGGCGAGGGTGCCGGGTTCGATGGGCGGCCCGGGCGGTCGGTGGCGGTCCGGGCGGTCGTTTCTGCCCTTGTGTACCTTACTTCCCTGCAAAGGACGGGGCAGGCAGAGTGGTTGGCCGGGTGGGCCCCCCGGCAGTTTGCACAGGTGGCTGGTTGGTCGCGGGGTCTGGGGCAGTCGTGGGCGGCGTGCGCTTCACCGCAGCGCACACACGCAATCTGCAGGTTGCACTGCAGACTGGAGTGCCAGAACTTCTGGCATCTGTGACATTGCGCGGGGCCTTGTTTGCCCCGCCAGGCTTCTACGGAGACTCCGGGCATGTGCAGGAGCTCGCGCATCGTGAACACCCCGGAGTTGTCGGCGTGTGAGTCGGCGAGCACGACGTGGAAAACGCACTCGGGGCGTCCCCTACGCGCCCGATTGCATTTCACGTGCGTCGCCGTGAGGTTCTTGGCCGCTAGGGCGGCTCGGATGTCCGCCGGGTTTGTGGTAGCGGGGAGGCCGCGGATGGCGATCTTCGTCGTTTTTTCAATCCGCGGCGAGTATGTGAACCACCTGATGTCGGCGGTGGCCTCGTTTTCGCGCAGCCCCATAAAATAGGACTGCACGCAGTCGTGCTCTATTTCTGAGAGTGGCGTGAAGCGCACGCCGTCACCGTAGGCGTGCGCTTTGGGTGTCTTGCCGAGGCTTTCGGCGATGGCAGCAAGGTGCGTCGGCCAGTCGGGTAGGTCGACAGCTACCAGTGGAGGGTAGCGGGCTCTTCTGTGGGCTGCTGCTGTGGTGATAGGTGTGGCAGCGGCGGGGCGCTGCTTAGATTTAGCGGCTGTCGGGCGGGTGCCCTTCGGGGCCGGCGGTGCGGCCTTTCGGGCCGCGGCCTTCGCATAATTGCGCGGTCGAGGCGGCGGCGATGAGGTTGTTGGTGATGGCGGTGGTGTTGGTGGTGGCGGGCTCACCCTCAGGCACTGTTGCTTCTCCTCGCGGATAGGCTGGGTGTCCCCCTCTGTGCGCGGCCTCGGGCGCTTGGGTGGGCTGCTCGGTATGAGGCCTAGTCCCTCGAACAGCTTGGCTTCTTCTGTTAGGGCGTCTTTGTCGCCTAGGATGTAGGCCTGCAGTCGGACGTACATCCACTCCTTCAGGCCGGGCGAGCAATACCGGCCGGGTGCCGCTGAAATAGGATACCATAATCAAATCTTGATTATGATATTCCCACGACAATTCCGGCACTACGCTCGGCCTGCTGAGGCGGATTCGGGGACTCCCGGCTGCGGGTGACCAGGGCTCGCCGGAAACCGACGTGGTGGAGTCCAGGGCGGCGTGGAGAGGGGTGGGTAGCACGGAACCATCGCTAGCCCGGCTACCCACCGATATCGGTGAACTTGAGGCGGCGGGGGGTAGTTCGAAACCGGCCGGTTTACGACTACCCTCATAAAAAACACCGAAATATTCGGTGGGTGTTTCGTTTGGGGACTGGGAAAATATTTTTTTTACTTTTCTAAAAGGGGGAGGTTTAGTGTGCTACGTCACACTCACACTCTCACCAATATGTTAGCTTATATATTCCATGCATGTAACATTTGAGACACAATAAACCTGACATCCAACGACTATTGTAGTGTCATTTAATGCCAACATTACAGAGTATTGGCGGCAACAGGTCTGATACTAAGCGAAGCTCATGCCACTTCCACTGTTTTTTCTATTCCGTGTTTAAAATAGATAATGCTTGGCTTAAAACGGTTCAATCTGATGACAGCGAGGTTTATAGGATAAGAGACATACTATCGGATTCCAAAAGATAAAAAAAAGATAAAAGATGTTTATTCAGTAAGTAGGCCGCACGGGCACTTTTACACGTCAAAAATCTACCAGCGCTTCGCAAGAGACCACTGCTGAGAAGAAACGCCGCAAGAAACTCAACAGTCAGTCGTTTTTTAAATATTGCTTATGATAAATAATATTATACAACGAAAAAAAAAACTTAACCTAGCATTATATAAAACAATGAATGTATCAAAAAAAATATGAATAAATATAACATGCGTAGTTGAGCAGGAAAATGTGTCAAAACTCAAAATTTCTACAAGAACTCATAAGTAGGAAATATAAAAAATAAATAAAAATTATACTTACCTATGACGGTGCAAAACAACACATAAAAAGTTTCGATACATTCTCCTACAGAAACCGTGTCCCCTAGACAACACACAATGTTTTACATATTTGTATGATTCAGTTATTATGAAGATATTTAGGTGTTTAATTTGGTGTTTAATTTAGTGTTTAATTTAGGCCAAGCATTTTTATCTGTTAGATAGTCTTCGACCCTATAGTAAGCTTTAGACATCAACGACTTTTTCAAGTAATTTTTAAGTACTGGAAATGGTAACTTTAAAACTTCGTCAGGTAATTTATTATAGAAATGAATGCATTGACCTACAAATGATTTATATACCTTACGGACACGAATTTTTTTTATAGCTATTTTATTTTTATTTCTTGTATTCAAATTATGTATGTCACAATTCTTGATAAAAGAGTCTTGATTTTTAATGACATAAATAATATTCTCATAAATAAATTGTGATGCTACTGTCAAAATATTAATTTCTTTAAATAGTAATCTTAAGGAATCACGGGAGTTTAGGTTATATATAGAACGAATGGCTCTTTTTTGTAACACGAAAATAGTCTGTATGTCAGCAGCTTTTCCCCAAACAAGAATACCGTACGACATAATACTATGAAAATAACTATAATAAACTAAGCGAGCTGTCTCAACATTGGTAAGTTGTCTGATTTTCCTAACAGCATAAGCTGCCGAACTTTATTTGCCTGCTAGTACTGCTATATGGGGACTCCATTGCAAGTTTTTGTCTATAGTTATTCCTAAGAAAAGCGCCTTATCCACCATTTTCAAACACTCACCATTTAGAAAAATACTAGATTCTACCGGTCTAACATTAGGCAAAGCGAACCTAACACATTTAGTTTTCTTAGCATTAAGTAGCAAATTGTTACTAGTAAACCAATCAAGTACTTTACCTAGCGTCGCGTTTATCCTACTATAATCGACGGATTTTCGGTCTACCTTGAAGATCAATGATGTATCATCAGCAAATAGCACAATATCGCTAAGGTTAACTACCGCGGGTGGTAAGTCATTTATATAAACGAGAAATAAGAAAGGACCTAATATAGAGCCCTATGGCACACCTAATTTAACAGCTGCTCCAATGGACTTTGTTTGGTTTACAACAACCGTTTGTGTTCTATCACTAAGATATGAAGACAAAAGATTTAGAGAATTATTTGACAGACCATAATGTTCTAATTTTAATAAAAGAGTCGCATGATCTACGCAATCGAAAGCTTTGGAAAGGTCACAAAAAAATCCTATTGCATCACAAGATGTCTCCCAAATATTGTATATATATTTAATGAGTACAGATGCTGCATCAATTGTGGATCGTCCTCTGGTGAAGCCGAACTGATTACTGTTAAGCAGTTTATTTCTATTGAAGTGACCTAACATATCTTTTAACATTAACTTCTCAAAAACTTTACTTAAAACAGGTAGAATAGAAATGGGTCGGAAATTCGTTAAATCACTCCTCTCGCCCGATTTAAAAAGTGGTAATACTTTACTATATTTCATAAGATTTGGAAAGACCCCCTCTAAAATGCAATTATTGTAGATTAAAGCTAAGTGAGGTGCAATTATATCTATGACATGATGAATGACTTTTACTGACGTTCCCCATAAATCCTCAGTATTTTTTAAACTGAGCGATTTAAATGCCTTAACAATAGAAACTGAATCTACGTGGGTAAAATTAAAGTTTACATTACAATTAGTAACATTAGCACAAAGTAATTTTTGAGCTCCAATCGCAGATGATTGAAGACATTTCGTGGTATTAATGGCTATGGTGGAGAAATAATCTTCGAACGCTAAGGCCACGTCTTTATTTGACGTGATTTGTTTGTCACCCTTGTTTAGGGTGATTTGATTATCGCGAGTTTTAGTTTTACCTGTTTCTTTATTTATAATTTTCCACACAGTTTTTACCTTATTGTCAGAAGCTTTGAGTTTAAGACTTAAGAAATTTGACTTAGCAGTTAAGCAAACTTGCTTGAAGGTCCTCGAATTCTTAATATAAACTAGGAAGTCACCATTCTTGTTCACCTCCCTCTCTCTATATAGTTCATAAAGCCTATTTCTACTTCTATGAATGCCTACAGTAGCCCATTGACTAAACTTGGTTTTAGACCCAGAAATAGTTTTCATTTTGAAATTTTTATTAAATTGGTGAAGAACTACACCGAACAAATCATTATAAATACTATTAGAATCATTATGTGAAAGGGGTAACCCACAGATATTACTCTGAACTTTATTTTTGAATAATTCCAAACGATTGCTAGTTATGGGTCTGTATGTTATTGTCTGTGGTTCTTGATGAAAATCATTTAAAAAAGAAGCCTTTTGGCCACTATGATCAGAATTAAAGCAATTAAATATTTCCTTATCCAAACATTCATTCATCCAACTACAATAATCTTGTTGAAGTTAAGAACAATTATTGTTTAAAAAATAATAATGTTTTTACAAATACCCCTAGGGGACCCAAATGGTTAGTACCCAGGCAAATTTTACGGACGACACGTGTCATGACGATATAGGTCTTTTCTCCATTGAAAAAACTTTTGAAAAAGTTTGTTAAAATTATTGGTCCCTTAAAATGCGAAAATGTATTTAAAAAAAAGTGGGAGCCTGTTTGGAGTGTGCTCTTGGTAAAGCCCCTTTGGGTAAGAAATCTGGATTTTTACATCCTATTTATTCTAAAGATACCAACGCCGTTTCACACTCTGCATGCAGATCATGTGGGCCCCTTTAATCCGAACAAATCTTAGCAGCAGCTTCGCACTTACAACCACAGGGCCTACTAAACCCATTGGGTCAAAAAGTTTACTGACAAATGACAGTACATCTGTTTTAGTATACCTAAGGTTTTTACAGTACAATCTTTTTTATCTGCAAAGTGTATATGACCATTGGTCTGACAATCGGATGCCCGGATGGTACATCAATTAACAATTGTTTGTGGTTCGTACACCACTTGTGCAACTCAAAACCACCCTTTTTCAGTAAGCTTATCAATTGCTCCTTAGTTTCTAAAAGTATTGTGCAACCAGGCGTCGGCAGCTAGGGGGTAATTTTCCCTAAATCTATTCACTAGCTCTAATAGGCAACGTGTTGCAAGAAAAGATGAACTCTTAAGCCCATATGTTACTTGAAGGCATTTGATATCCTTATCTGTAGCTGGTCTCCATAAAATATTCTGTAATGGCCGGTGTTATGGTTTCAAGAGAATGGCTCTGAACATTTTGCGAATATCGCAATTTAATATAAATTTAAATAATGTAAATAGTATCAATATGCTGAATAATTAATTCTGAACAACAGACCCATTCAACAAGACATCATTAAGTGAAACTTTCTCTAATGTTGGCATGGACCCGTCAAACACAATTCTTAAACGTGTTGTTTGACTATTTTCATTAAACACTGGGTGGTGCGGTAGGAAGAACACCGCCTCCTCCTCTAAATTGTACTCTGCAATATTTACATACTTTGCATTCCCTAACTGTACATACTCATCTATAAATGCTTTTTCCTACTCATGAACTTTTATCTGTCATTTATATCGACACTATCTACGAATACTACGCTAACTCGATTTTGGGTGATTTTCACTTTTTAATGCCCAAGATCTTAAAAGTTCAGTCTTTATATAATCCTATTGTTATTTTTCAATTATCGACAAAAATAACAAAGTTACGAAACGTAAACAGCGCTGAGTTTATGACTAATTTGAAACCGAACGACGTACCCCCCGCCAACTGTGATAGCCGCTCGTACGGGGGGAGCGGAAGGGGCGCTAGTTTGTTCGTTGTCGTCTAAGTGTGACTTAGGCGCTTATTAGCGGGACGCGCGCCCTTTTATATTGTTTTTTATTTAAAATGGGATAAAGTTATGTTGTTGCGATTGTACTAACTATATAACTTAGTACAAACTGCTTATTTATTTTTCAAAGGTCCGACTAAGCCAACGCTAAGTCTGAGTTAGCGTAATATACGGTCAAGGTACTCAAAAGAGGATAACAACAATATTAGTGACTTTAGGGTTTCGTGCCTCATTTACCTAAAACGGAACCCCCGTTATACGATTACCATTGGTTGTGCGTTTGTATATTTGTGCGAATAAAAATCAAATCAAATCGTCATAAATCAAAACAAATATAGTTTGATTTAAAACTTAAAGTAAGTAGCATTTCGATTTTAAATGCAACACAAACACATTTTGGTTTGTGTCGCTTTTGTATTTAAGCAACGCTGTCAATTTTTTTTTTAACGGCTGCTCAGACTTTTTCCATCGCCCTTTGGGTGACTTGTAGTCGGTGAATGAGCTGCTTAGTCAGCGTCCACGTTTCGGCTCCATAGACCATCACGGAGAGAATGCACTGTTCGAAGAGTTCGAACGTGTGGCGTTTGAGGTTTAAAGGCAATCATGTCCTTGAACACGTCGGAGAGCTTGCCGAAGGCCCCCCATCCCAGCCGGATACGTCACTTAATTTCGCGTTCTTGTCTCCTCCTCTCGAGACTTATAACTTGGCCCAAGTAGATGTAGCTACTCGCCAGCACTATTGATTTGTTGACCATGCACAGTTATATAGTCAACATCGGCATTGCAGCATATAATTTTTGTTTTTAAGCTGTTCATTCTTAGACTAACGTTGATTGTAGCAGAATACAGCTCTTCCAACATAGCCTGCAAGTTGTCGGTGTTTTCGGCAAACAAGGCAATATCATCTGCAAAATGCAAGTGTGACAGAAATTCTCCGTTGATATTTATGCCTCTACTGGACCAGTCGAGAAGCTTTAATATGTCCTCCAAACATGCTGTGAACAATTTGAGTGATATTGTGTCTCTCTGTCTCACCCCCCTTCTAACGGGAACCGGCTTTGTAAGGTCGTGCAGCTTTACTTGCAGTGTGGCTGCATGGTACACATCTTTAATCGCTTGCACATACTTATAGTCGATAAGAGAGTGAATGACAGCCCAGTGTTGGACTGTATCGAACGCCTTTTCAAGGTCTATGAAGGATAATGCTACGGGCTGGTTGTACTCATTACACTTTTCCACAAGTTGTCCAACTGTGTGGATGTGGTCAACCGTTGAGAAGCCGCTCCTAAAGCCTGCCTGCTCATTTGGTTGCCCCGAGTCAAGGCTGTTGAAGAGCCGCAATGTTATAACCTTGGTGAATAACTTGTACACATGACTGAGCAGCGAAATGGGTCAGTAATTTGAAAGATTAATGATGTCTCCTTTCTTTTGCAGTAGAATTACCACCGCATTTTAACACGTTTCTGGAGTTACTCCCTCGAATACCTAGAGGCCTTGTTGAACAGAAGCTGGAGCTGCTTTCACACTGGTTTCCCACCGAGTTGCAGATGTTCGTATGTAACCTTGTCATCTCTTGGCGCTTATCCTTTCTTCATTGCTTTCAAGGAGTTCTTAGTCTCATATAAGCACAACTCGCGCAACTCATAGGTTTTGTGCCTTGCCAATTTATGTAGCTCGTGGATGTTTTCCTTGACCTAGTAGGTAGGAGATGGTTCAATCTTTTGGAAGCTGTATAAGTTGAAGTAGAATTTCTCTACGACTTCTAGTATTTCCTTGCTGTCTGATGTTAGTCTGGATCCGTCAGCGGTGAGTTTGTGTAAGTATTTGGTGGTTTCAACGCTTGAGCTGCCTTCTAAACACCTTGAGTCCCCGGTGTTTTTCTATCATGTCAAGGTAGTCTGTGCTTCTTTGGCCTCTGCTCCTTCCTAATAGCGTACCTTATTTTTCTATTAAGGATGTTGATAGATACCCAACTGGTTTGGTGATGCTAGTAATAATTTCCGCTTCTTTAAAAGTTCGAGGATGTCTTTTGACAAGGACAGCATTCCCAGCTCTAACAATACGGTGATCGCTTCCCGTACTCACTTTATAAAGGACATCGACGTCTGGCATAATGCGTTTTTTGTTCATGTAATGGATTTTGTTCATCGTCCTGCCATCCGGGCTCCTGTTTCTGTTTTTAAAAGAACGTATTCTGTACGGTTCGCACCATACACCTTTTAATTTTGATGTAGAGATTGAAAGACTCTGATATGCTTGATTGATTTATTTCACACTGAACTATTCTAATGATATAATGGACGATATGTTATGAGTTGTCGGCGGTTGAATGTAGATTAACTAAAGAAGGTATTTACCTATAGGTACAATGAAAATGACACTATAGGTGAATATGGATTATGTATTCAATGTGCGGTGGTGCACCGTAGGTACATGCTCCGGGCGCGGAGATAAAAGATGTGAGATAATGATCGTGATTTCATGAGTAACAAGGTGATAAACATTTATTACTTATTGCAAAATGATTATGACAAATGATACGCGATATTTTATTCGCGATCTAATTTCGTAAAACTACATCTGGTAAAGATAGGCGAGGACGCCGTATTGACCGAATAAACACTTGCACTTTTAACACCTGACACAAACTTACTTGGACACTACACTTCACCTTGCTCTGCTTTTACACAAACACTTTGATCACTGGTACCAGCCTCCGCTGCGAGCGGCGGCGGCCGCGGGCGGGGGGCAGCGGCACGTTGTACGCGGACCAGCGCGTAAGCAGCGCCTGCCAGCCCCACTGCTGCTATCACGTAGATGGCTACGTAATGGTGGGTGATATTTGGTCATCGTCTTCTAATTGATCTGATGCTGCCTTAAGTCCTTGATCTGTTTTTCCAAAACTTCAAAGGATCCATTGTAATTGGTTCCATTTATTTGATTAATAGGTATTGACAAGTTTATAAGATAATTTACTGGTGCTATCTTAATAGCTACGATTTCTGGCTCGATATACATTTCATTAGAGTGTTGTTTATGTGAAGAAACTGTGAATGAATTGCCTTTGATGACGCAATCGCTTCCTAGCGCAATCATGTTGTCTTCGCTTAATTGTTCCGTAGTAACTTGATGCTCTCATATGACTCGCAGAGTGCATTGTCCGCAACAGGTGAGCATGAAATTTATTTAGATGAGTAAGCTCCGTCCATGAGTCTTGACACGGGCTAACAATCGTCTTGCAATTGGCGCTATGCTGATCTTTCATACAGAGATTTTTATCTGATTCTCTTTGATAGACCGGTTTCTGAAACTCGCACAAATTTGTATTTCGGTCTATTTCAATACATTTATGTAGTTCATTCTCAGAAATTGTTATAAATGTATCTCTTTTGATACTCATGCCAATGTAATTTGATACTGGTATACCACTGACCATTTCATTTCTAACTTGGCGAGAAATTGGTAATAGTTTGTAAATCTCATAATTATCTCCGTTCACTAGTGGGATTCGTAATTCAAAGATAAATTATTTGGCTGTCATGCGAGCGTTGACCTTGAGCATTTTGTATATTTTTGGTAAATCAGTTTGAATGTTGTCTATAGGTAGAGATAGGTCTTTCGACAGTTGACCAGATATGATGCTCAGTTCATCTCTAAACTGCTCAGGAGTTAGAAGATGAACGTTAAAATGTTGAATATTGGTAATTGTATTTATTAGGTTATCTTGAATTGATTTCAAATTTAAGAGAATATTGTTTGCTATGATACTAGATAATGCAAATTCGTTCATGAGCTCAATAGTCTGAACTTCATTCTTCAAAACATTTGCCGCATGTTCTAAATTGATAATTTGATTCAATATTAATAATATTATATTTTTCGTTGTTTCTCAATGGTGCCTTCAATTCGTTTTAAAATATTGTTTTCTGCTTCAATAATTGAAGTTTGAGTTTTCCAAACTGCGCGAAATGTCTTTGATTGTTTCTGATAGATATTATGTCCTTATGATACTGCTCTGCAAACCGTTCATCCAGCACGCCGAATAGGCTATTGGCGATGTAACCGACACCGTCTATAAGCCCGCGCTCCACGCGCCGCTGTTTGCTGAATTGTTGATTATGTAACATGTTGTCGTAGTGCTCCATTTCTACGAACCCGTGATGCAATTGTATTAGAATGATGTCACAATGGGAATTCCCTTGGATCTTCTTGCATAACTTTTCTAGATGACTGTAATAATCCAATACGGTTCCATATTATAATATACTACAATCTTCCACCTGTCTTGAATGAGTCGCATTTCTGATAATTTGTCAAGTAAGTAAGCCACTTACTCCTGGCTGATAATTGAGTTAGGTATTCTGTCAGATCATAAAAGATTTTTTGGGTTAACTACCACCTTCTTCATTTCATCCCGTTCCGTTTCAATGATGTTCAATGAAGGGCCGCTTGCTAAAAAATGTGATGGAGTCAAGTAATCTATGTCGTCGGGATCTTCCGTTATGGCACAAAGTGGTCGGGCGTTGAGGCATGCTTTTAATTGTGCGAGTAGTGTTGCGTACTCTTCATATGTTAGCTTTTGATCTCCGACTACTCTGCGCAAATGATATTTCAGACTCTTGACAGCGGCTTCCCACAACCCTCCTGCGCTCGGCCACGAAGGGGCATTAAAGTGCCATTTGATTTCCATTTCACTAATTTCTGATAAAAAGTCATTGTTGCAAATTGATCTTAAGTCTAGGTATTCTTTTTCTAGTGTATTATTTGCGCCAACAAAGTTTGATGCATTGTCACTGTATATGTGACGCGGCGTTCCTCTTCTTGCTGCTAGTCTTCGTAAGGCAGCCAGAAATGCCGATGATGTAAGGTCGGACACCAATTCAACATGCACCGCCTTGGTAGCCATGCACACGAAAACTGCCACATACCCTTTTGTTGATCGTATTTCTCTACCTTTACTAGATTTTACATCAACAAAACCTGTATAATCAACGCCGGTATGACAAAATCGTTTCGTGGAATTTATCGAAGATGACGGCAAATCTCCCATAAGTTGATCATGTTTGTTTGGGTTGTGGCGCTTACACAGGACACACTGCTGCTTCTGACTGCTCGATTGCCTCCCACGATCCAGTATTTCTCTCTCAGTTTAGATAAAGTACTACGTGCAGCCCCGTGATACGTCTGTTTATGAGCATGATCTATAAGGTCTGTCAAATGACCTTTATGTGGGATGATCAATGGGTATTTCATTTTATTAGTGATAGTTGAATTTATTAATCTTCCGGTTACTCTTTAAAGTCTGTCTTGATCCACATATGGATAGTTTCACAATTTTGCTCGTTGATTTGACCTTGTTTTGTTGCTTCAAATCTTTGATCTCTTCGGAATATTCTACTTGCTGTATGTACTTAATAATTTTTAATTTAGCTGCTCGCAACTCATCAGCTGTCAAATACGCTAGCCGTTTGCGTTTTAGTGTCAGCGCACGTTGTATCCACGTGACTGCACGATACTTTTCCATCAGCTGTTGAATAAGGTTCTCATTAGCAGAAGTTACTTGAGTCGCGTTTGATTGCGTTGTTGCCCTTTCTTCCAAATCAGTGTTAAAAACTGTATTTTCCTTTTTGTTTATATGATTAACGGATGATAACAAGATTGGCCCATTCCACCAGAGCGAATGTTTCTGCAACTGAGTCACCGTCAGACCGCGACAAGCGCAATCTGCCGGATTTTCTTTTGATTTGACGTAACGCCAGCACTTAGATGGCATTGTTTCGGTGATTTTCTTAACGCGATTGGCAACAAATGGCTTCCAACGGCTAGGCACTCCCTGAAGCCAACCCAGAACTGCTGTTGAGTCATGTCATGATTGATTAAGCTTTGTTTGACCTTGATCATAAACTTTGCGAGTAATTCTGCTCTGCAAAGCTCCAGGCGTGGTAAGGAGACCTCATCGCTTGATTTCCCGATAGGAACTACTTTAGTTTTTGCTCCAATACGGATGACTGATATGTTATCGTGTTTTTCTATGCGGGCGTAAATAACGCAAGAGTAATCTTTCAGTTAAGCGTCGCTGTATCCGTGTAGTTGAATACTTTCCTTTTCTCCGCTTTGTATCCATCTCGGAATTTTGAAATTGTTGATGTTAGCTAGGTCTGCTTTTAGTTGGTTTCATTGTTTAGAGATTACCTCTGGGACCTCATCATCCCATTTTAGATCTGCAATCCACACACTTTGAAATAAGATCTTGAGTCGTATGGTGATAGGAGCTAACCATCCAAGAGGGTCGAAGATTTTTGATATTTCTGCTAACGGTTCCTGTTTCGTAAGCTTGGATGGTGATTGTTCTTTAATATTGTAAACGAATGTAAAGGCGTCATTTTTAACATTCCATATTAAACCCAACGCCTTCGTAGATTCCTGATGACGAAAGTCAAAGGTTTGTTGATTATCTGTGCTATTGTTTAGATTTTTAAGCAAAGTTTGTTCATACGATGTCCACTTACGGAGATTAAACCCTCCTGACTTAAGGAGTTCAATCAGATCAGCTTGTAATTTTTTTGCTGATTGAATGCTATGACTTCCGCTTAGGAGATCATCCATATAAAAATGTTGTTCCAATACCTTTGCTGCTTCAGGGAATCTCTGACTTTCATCAGCTGCTAACTGTTTGAGCGTCATCATAGCAAGAAAAGGCGCAGCCTTAGTGCCGTAAGTGACAGTTACCAGTTGATAATCTTTTAGTTGCTGATTAGTTGACTCACGCCAAACTATTTTTTGATATATTTGATCGTTTTGATGAACCAGAATTTGTCTGAAATTTTTTTCTATGTCAGCAATATATGCATATTGTCTCCAATTCAAAACTAATGATAACAAATCTTGCTGTAAGTTTGGACCTCTATACATAAGGTCATTCAAACTTAATCCCGTTGTCGTGGTCCCTGACCCGTTAAATACGACACGCAAAGACGTAGTAGTTGAGTCAGCGCGTAGCACACTGTGGTGCGGCAAGTATTAACCTGGTGTCATTTTACTGTCTGTTCGGTGCATGTGTCCTAAGTCGATGTATTCGTTTATAAATGATTTGTAATTACTTGCTATATTCTTTTATTTCATTAACTTTTTCTCTTGTTGAATGAATTGTGCAATATCCTTAGATTTTGATAAGCCTAATTTTTCATGTATGTATAATGGAAGACGTACTACATATTTACCCTCTGCTAGTCTTTCTGTAGTCGATTTGTAGAACTGTATGCATTGTAGATCCTCTGCACTCATGTCATTGTTTTCAGAAATATCTTCGATTGTCCAAAATCGTTGAAAGTCCGGGTCATTGACCATGATGACATTGCAGTGATACGATTCGGTTGCATTCGTGTTTCCGCATAAAATCCAATCAAAGCGCGATTCTTGCGCAATCGGTTGCGACTCATTTACTTTGATAATACCGCTTAAGATTATTGTTGAATATATATCGGCACCTAACAAAAGGTCAACTGGGCGGATTATGTTGAAGTCTGGGTCCGCTAGTAGAATATTCTCGATGAAAGGCCATGATGGTCTTGCAAATGATTGATTGGGTAAGTTATTGATTAGTTGTTTCATGATCGACACATCTGTACTTAGAGTGTAATTATCATGAATCGATGATAAAGTGATTGATGCTATTCCCTTGCAATTACTTCCTCTAGCTCCTACGCCGAAGATGACACCTTTGCAACGCTTTCGGTGTAAACCTATTAATTGCGCGGCATTTTCACTGATAAGCGAAGTTTGTGAGCCTTGGTCGATGAGAGCTCGCAGTGTTGTATAAGATCCATCTGCAGATTGCACATGAGGACTTCACCTATCTCCTTCTTTAATACATGATTTTTGTGTCGAGTTGGTTCCGCGCTTGCGTAATAAGTCGGCGCGCTAGATAAATAATTAGGCCAGGAGAGTACTTTAAACTTGGTTTAATATACACAACTACTGCTATCAACTAGCCTAAGACAATATTATCTTTATTAAACTAATTACGCTATTTATAAGTAAAAACTTACAAGAGTTACAAGTATTGTACAAGACTAGGTCACGTTTAGTACGTGACGTTGTTTTAGGAAGTCTGCTGATGCTATTAAATTATACATGTAACTAACTGTGGCATCAGCAGCTCTACGTCACGTAATAACGTGTTGGTTAAGGTTCTCTATGACGAACCTTTTTGGAAATCATAGTTAGGAGAGGGTTTGGGTTCTGTAACTCCTCCCTCCCCTAGTGAGGAATTTTCCGGAGTAGCTATGGGCTGCTTCGGGAGTTCCTTAAGAAAAAATATCTTTATTTTGAAAAGCTTATAGATAACAATTGTAACAACTAAAATAATTAATCCTACATATAACAATAAGGTCCATATATTTATTCCCACATAAGTTATTAAAGGTCACTTGTGTCTGATGGTTCGCTACAGTATTTCACACGGTTCATGATCTCCTTTACGTCACTAAACTCGATGCCTCTAAGGTCTAGCGGCGTGTTGTTCTTACTGGCTATCCGTAACTCAGGAGTCAGTACGGGTAGGACCGGAACATCCATTGGTGCTGTGTTCGTTGATGCGCCTATAGTGATGTTCCCTAGTGTCATAGTGCAATTAACGCTAGGTGATATGATGAGTGTCCCGTGCAGGGCCTTCTTCCTCACCTCGTCGTTGCAATTTTCTGTAACTATGCTGTCCCCAGCAGAGTATAGTAATACTGACTGACCATACAACTTGGAGATTTTCGGATCCTCTGTCTTGGCCGGACTGAGAACGCAACGGGAGTACTTGCTGCTCATCAACATCACTTGCTCGATGCAGGTCTCTCTGTGGAACTTCTCAATCGTCTCCTCCGAGCACAGATATCTCTGTTCTTCTATCTGCTCGCACGGCTGGATTACTGATTTGAACGTTAACTTGTTCGCTAAAAGGTAGGGATATTGGGGAATGGCAACATATGTCTGTTGGTCGTTTGGCCTGTAGATGGGAATGGGAATTATTTTGTAATAAATATATGTGTCTTTTTCAACAAGGGGTATTTCTAATATAAAAACTAAAGTATTGCGATTCATAAAAGATTTTAACATTATATTATTTTCTATCTTAACTAAGTTACCCATACTCACAGCAAAAGTCATCCTAGCCCATTGCTATCGGTATAATTAAGCCTCCTTGAGTTATACGTTCCCGATGAATCATTGTTATTGAAACGTGAGCCCCCGTATGACGCGTTCCGCGATGCATACGATGCATTGTCCGTATTACGCTGATGCTGCATTACACCTGACCTAGTGTTTTGATGCCATTGGCCTGAATGACTAGGTTGCATATTAAAATTCTGATTCTGGTTAGTATTACTTCTATTCAAAACCACGGATCTTACTTCCTGTGATCTATTCCTAACATTATATCTAGCTTGAAAATTCTCCTCCTCCAACACTACCTTCAAAGCCTCCTCCAGAGTCTTAACATCTCTGAAACGTACTAACCTAATCAGATGAACGGGAAGATTAAACAAGAAAACTTCCAAGCATGTCTTCGTAAACATTTTATACTTAACTAATCGTGTGTCGGCGTCGTCATTATTATCATTGACTTTAGCGAACAGAACACCCCTCAACTGTTTAAGCCTATGGCAAAATCCCTCATAATCTTCACTCCTATTTTTTTGTAAACCTTCTAACTCCATTAACAAACATTCCTCGGTTCGAGGATCACTAAAATGTTGCTTCAGCAAAGTCTTAAGTTGATCCCAAGTCCTCAAATGTTGCTCATGCGCTACTACTATAGACGCTTCCCCACTTAAACGACTCGAAATTATGTGGAACAGATATTCACTCTGCGATATGTCGTTACTACCATATAATTTTATGACATATTCACATTTACTTATAAACGTTTGCAATTGATCCACTATCCCACTAAACAAAGGTATGATCGCAACTATCTCCGCGGATATCCGCCTAATATTCTCCATTGTATAAAGAATGTACACACACAAAACACAAAAACAACAACTTCGTATAATAACGAAACTAGTTGGCTAAACTCTACAACACACATATATTTATCACAAGGAATACACGTATAGGAACACCGTAAAGGACAGCGAAAAGTTTAACTCACAGATCCGTAGTTACTCCCATGCTCCTTGCGATTTTGAATACGCCTTGGCTGTCGACCTCCGTTGTCTGGGATTCTGGACCTCAGACTATAACGGCTGCAGTAGCTGCTTCTCCCCGGAACTAATCTCCTTATCAAATTTATTTGTTCGTCGGGATCCGTCAAAGTGTTGAAACACACGATTCTCCACGCAACACGGCCAAAATATAAATGGATCCGTATTACTGAAAAACCTACGGTCCCAGTGCCGACTGCGCCAGATAAATAATTAGGCCAGGAGAGTACTTTAAACTTGGTTTAATATACACAACTACTGCTATCAACTAGCCTAAGACAATATTATCTTTATTAAACTAATTACGCTATTTATAAGTAAAAACTTACAAGAGTTACAAGTATTGTACAAGACTAGGTCACGTTTAGTACGTGACGTTGTTTTAGGAAGTCTGCTGATGCTATTAAATTATACATGTAACTAACTGTGGCATCAGCAGCTCTACGTCACGTAATAACGTGTTGGTTAAGGTTCTCTATGACGAACCTTTTTGGAAATCATAGTTAGGAGAGGGTTTGGGTTCTGTAACTCGCTCTTTGATACTTTACTAAACGCGTCGTGTAGCAATGTATTATGATCCTCTTTACACAAGCGGCACCTTTTGTAAGAGCGGCACTCTTTGCCATAATGGTTATAGAAGTAGTTCTTGCAAAGCGATAGTTTAGTAATGGTTTTTTGTTTCATGCTTGGTTGTAATTCCGGAAACGTGTCGCAATGGAATATTCCGTGCTCTTTGTTGCAAACTGGACAACTTTGGAAATTGTTTTGATAAGTTTTGCTCATGTTTATTTCTTTTTTAGCTGTATGATTTTGATGGCTAGTAAAAGATTTGTAATAATAGGGTTTTTTCAGAGCGCTCGTAGATGAAGATGATTCTTGATTATGATACGATTTCGCTGCATCTATTTTGATGTACGACTTGGATAACTCTAGTGATGTAAACTTAATCTCCAAAAACTCCAACAACTCCTGAAGGGATGGTAGGTCCCTAGGGTTTTTTAATGATTCTAAGTAATCATTTCATTTCTTTTCATTTATTTAATCCATTAACAAATTACTTTGTGTCTGAATGTGCAACTTAACTTAGGTACTTAATTTATCAAAATAATTAAATAATACACAACAACACACAAAAAGATAAAAAAAGAAAACACAAAATACAATAATAACACAAATTAACAGCTGTACAGATTTGTTGTAAATTACTCAGTGTCCGAAGTGTGTGCCATGAAATCTGTCACTGAATAGAGGGGTGTTTTTAAAAATAATCTTTTGAGTCTTATATTGAAAATTTTACTGTTAAGTATTGTTTTCATCTGTACTGGTAATTTATTAAATAAATGGACAGCCTGATAGCATGCAGCGTGCTTCATTATGTTGATCCTTGGGACCATCTTGCTCGGAATGTCCTTCCGTCTGGTTGTAAACCTATGTTCTCGTTCACTTTGGCTTTCCACTTGATTGAGGTGCTTAATGAAGTCAGTGAGTAGAACAAGAATATACAGACAAGGAACAGTTAAGATTTCGAGCTTAATGAAGTACTCCCGACACGAATTACTCTGAGGTATGCGAACTATAGTCCTGATCGCTCTCTTTTGCATTCTAAAAACTGTATCAACATTGTATTTGTAGCTGTTACCCCATAATTTAATACTGTACCGAATTTTCGATTCCACCAAGGCATGGTACACCATTTTGAATTGCCTTGTTTGGACCTCATCTCGAAGACTACGGAGAGCATAACAAGCAGAGCTTAAATAATTTATAAGTGATTCTACTTCAGGTTCCCAGTTAAGAAGCGAGTTTACGTAAATTCCCAGAAATTTCACTACTCGGATTGAGGTATCCTGCCCCCATTAAGTGTGATATCCAAAATATCAGCGTTGCTCGCCTTAGTTGCAAACAATATTGCACCGGTTTTATTATTATTTAACTTTAAGTTGTTTGCCGAAAACCACTCATTAAAAGCCCTTAAAGCAGCATTTATGTTTTGATTTAGTCTCGACATATTTGCTCCGGAGATTACGGCATTTGTGTCATCAGCGAAGACAACTAGTCTCGCTGATGGTAGATAGTTATGTAAGAAAAATATGAGATCATTTGCAAATAGTACAAAAAATAATGGTCCCAAAATTGATCCCTGGGGCACCCCACGCCTTATCATCACCATTTTCGACTTGTGGACCTTTTCAGTTCCGTTTTCATAAGACCTCAGTTCAATAAATTGTCTTCTGTTCGTAAGGTATGACCTAAACAAGCTCAAAACATTATCTCTAACACCATAGTGTTCCAATTTAGCCAACAATATAGCGTCATCAACAGTATCAAATGCCGAGCTAAGGTCTAAAAAGAGTCCAGCCACTTTCTTCTTGTCATTTATTCGGGTTATGTCACTGATTAAGGTATCTATAGCTTCACTAGTACCTATACTTTTTTGATATCCAAATTGCCGTTTGTTCAAGACATTATAAAGATTAAGATGTGCTTGTAAACGCACTTTCATCAACTTTTCCAGAATTTTCGATATGGTTGGTAGTAGTGAAATGGGTCTATAATTGTTAGGGTCACTTCGTATGCCTTTTTTGTACACCGGCAATATTCTCGCCAAATTAAACTGGTCTGGAAAGACGCTCAAATCAAAACATTTGTTGCAAAATTGTGCCAGTGCTTCCGCTAGAATATGTATATTGTCTTTACTGACCGTTATAGGCATCGCATCATGACCTACTGAGTGTTTAGTTTCCATTTCTCTCACGAGTTTATAAATTTCAAGAGGTGTTACGACTTCAAACTCCATGTTGGTTTGGACTCTTTGGGTATGTTCTGTTAGAAATTTTGTGGCTTCTAGGGCGTCACTCAAAACATTCTCGTTTCCGCAGCCAAATATTGTAGAAAATACATTGACTTGTTGTAGTGGGTCACTGATAACTGTGTTAGTTTTAAGTAGTAGATTTTCTTGTGACTTTCCTTGACATTTGTTTCTGTGTCTGTTTACAACTCTCCAAATTGCTTTACTCGAATTTTCTGCCTTTTCTATTTCGAATTCAATGCCTTTTAGCATTTCTTATTATTATTTTATAAATGGTCAAATATTTAATTCGATAATTCTGTATTGTTATGTCTATACTGTTTTTATTAGTATTCAATAAACGTTTCATTGTGCTTGATACCTTGATACCCTTTGAGATCCAGCCTATTTTATTTTTAGAAACGATTTTTTTTTCTTGTTTCTGAAGCTCTCTTTGTACAGTTTACTTAAATTTTTATTGAACATATTGATACCTATGTTGGTCCAGTATTGACCGAGTAGCCTTCGTCTAAATTCCATCTTATTGTGACTATTAAACGAACGTCGTATTGTATAACTCGCCAGTTTGTCATTTTTCCCGTTAATAGACTCTAAGACCAGGTCACAAAACAAACCAGCATGACCATCAGCCAATCCATTATGATCAATCTCCGTACTAGCTACGCATTCTGGGGAAATATAAGTTAGTATATTGTCAATATAAGACTCCGATTGATTCCTCTTGAAAGTTACGGAAGAAATTAATGGCCTAAAATGATAACACTTTTAAAGAGAACTAAATTGAACGGACTTTTTGTCACCCTTAAGCAGATCTATGTTGAAGTCTTGTAACGGTCCAGATATGCCCGTTCGAATTCACAAATACATATAATTAGAGTTAAGTTCAGGCTCTAGCGAGAGCTGATTAAATTGTAGAATCTATTTTTTTAATAAAAAAACATTATTGTTAGATTTTAATTATATGTATTCACGTATGAATACAATATAATAAGTGACAAAATGCGAATGCGACAAGTTTGAGCGCCTGCTAAAAATAGTCCGCAAAATTACATCATAACAAGTGTAATGCAATAAAAATCTAGAAGGACACTCACCATTTTTAGTAAGCTATTAATCAAGTCATGTTCTAGTTTTGTAATCTTATTCAATTAAATATTTGCTTAATACAAGATTTAGAATTATAAATCTTATTTATTTCTTCAATAAACAATGGTTATATAGAAGAAATGGGAGTGTTATAGTTCTTGAGTAATGAACACTAGAGGGAGAATAAAGGAACTATATAGGTTGTCTCGCTAGAATCGGACCAAGCCGATTGCGTAAACGAACATCACCGACTAGATGGCTCCTTATTATGATTTCTGGTGGTACAGACGGGCAGCGTCTGTGATGTTCGAATTGTTAGAATACGAAGGTGACGGAGATAGACGCCATCAGAATACGGACTCGAGTAGATATTAAAAACGGTAATTCTGGGAATAATGGAAAAATGTACTGTGTATTGAATAGCATAAGGATTAGTTTCAATTATCAGTGAAGATTCGAATCACGAATCAGGAGATGTAGGATTGTAATGATTAAAATGACTTAAGCGATTGGAATGGGGATTGAAAGTATACCTTATGTTATTTATAGTAAGGGATAATTTTGGAGCTAATGCATGACTTGCATGAGTTGTTCAACTTGCACGAGATGCATGAGTTGCACGAGATGCATGACATGCACGAGCGCGATGGCCGCCGTTGAATCTTTATATAGAGTTTTCAAAGGGAATATGGGCATTAATTTCTGGGCATTCATCGCGGAACGTTTATATTTTGACTTTATCTCGTCATTCAAAGGGGATAGGCTCGCTTACTGGGGAACGCCTTGCGTAAAATTTACTTACGGTTCGTAGTTACCTTGTCGTGTTAAATTCGTTTTGGTTTTTATATCGTGCTGCGCCCATTGATTTAAACAACTAGATAGGGTCTTCCGAACAAAAATGTCACATATGTTTGGCCAAGAAACAGTAGCGACATCTATCAAATTGCTTATAAACTACGTCAAACTACATAGAACTACCGTAACGTGGCCGGGTAACCAAACAACAGAGCTGTATTTACAATAATATTAAGAATGCTTGAAAAAATGGTTTAACTCAAGTAATACATTACTTAATATGCTTACCGGAAAAAAAAAACTCCATCCTTGGTTTTCGATACCTTTGAGGTATAATTATTGCACTTACTTATGACGCAACATGGCATTTTTGATTTTACTAGTACAAACGACTTGGTGCGAGGTTGAAACGTCACTGTTTCCGTCACGATTTGTTGCTAGATTCTTAGATTTAGCACCAATTTAATCGCCCGTTTTTTTGTACTAGAGGCCAGTCCATACGAAGTAATATATTAAGTCTATGGCTGCGCCAGTTTATTTGCTATATTTTGTGTACTTTTCGGTTAATTACGAGTTTTATAGAGAAATAGGAGTACGACGCGTTCGCGGTTAAATTCATGATTCAGTGCTAGTTTTACAGTAAAATTTAAACTACGTAGTATTCGGTTTAATATTTGCGATCTTTTAAAGTGTTTTCAGTTACATCGTTTGTATAGTTAACGTTAACTTCGTCCTTAGAGCTAGTAGGGAGGTATAAGATATGTAGGGCTTAAATACGTGCAATTCATTAGCTAACTTTTGCTTTACCGGCTTTAAATAGGTTTATGTTTGCTTTGATAGTGTGTGTTATCACGCGTTATCACAGTTAGCGTAGTAATTAAATTCTTTTTGCGAGGGGATAGGGAAAACGGTATGCTTGGGGAGTAGGCTATAGGTTTTTTTTTTTTTTTTTTGGTAATCGCCTGAAGGGCCAAAGACAAAAGTCCTTGCTTTTGTTTACTGTTTTTTAAAACATTACTTTTGAGAAAAAGAAAAAGGGCAGAGGTGAAAATCCCTGGGAATGGAGGGCCCAGGTACTGCCGGGCTCGCACCGGCTAAAAACACCAATGCCCCTATTACCATCTAGAATTTAGACTCCCGCGGATACTACCCCAGCCAGTGCTGAAAGGCCGGAGGAGAAAGTCCTTCCTCCGTTTACTTATCCGCGGGGTTTTTCCAAAAAGGGGGATAGGAGTGGGGGTTGGGATGGGGGGGAGACTTATATCTATATGAGTCGCGGAGTGGGAATCCTGACGCATGCATGCTTACGGACTACGGGCTTCCTTTCTTTTGCCCGACAATGGAAGGGTTGGGTCGGAGATCTTTTCTGGACCGCTTGTGTGGCTGTGGACACCATCTTTATGGGTGGGGCTACCCTTTTTTGAGGCTTGGTCTTTTGCCTGGAGATACTATTTTTGCGCGTGTCTCCTTGCGCTGCCCTCTTTTGTGACCTCTTCCATTGCAATTTAGCCTAAACATTATAGGTATTAAATATAGGTATTAATATATAGGTATTATTGTATGGGAAATGGTTTTCTGTCATGTATGGGAATGCAGTGCGAAAGCTCTGTATTTTAATATATGATTGGTGATGGTTGGGGAGGTTGCGCTTTAATCAAAAGATTTTGTTTTCCAGATTAACTCCAGTAGACGGGTGGTGAGAAGTTTTATATTTGAAATTGGTTTATTTTGATATTTTTATTTATATATTTATTTATTATTTATTTAATCTTTATTGCACAAAAATACAAATTAGAGTACAAAAGGTGAACTTAATGCCTAATGGCATTCTCTACCAGTTGACCTTTTATACCTTGGTACTTTTGGTTTATTTTTCTCTTGCTACTGTTAATCCTAGTTTACATAGCTTGGGTTGCAGTTAGTGAGGCTTTCTACTGTATGATTGTATTTCTATTGTTTGTATTGGTGGGTAGAAATCCTTGCTGGGCCAGGACACCTTTAGCTAACCACTGTGATCAGAGTCCGGACACAGCTGGCGAGGTTTCCCAAATACCAATACGTGTACTAATATATCTTTCTGTGTACTTTTCAGAAACCTTGGGTTGGTTATCATTCGTGTCTGGTACAATATATTATGTAGCTGTAGATTAAAGAACATTCCTTGTATAGTGGGGAATTTTTGTTGAGTTAAGCTAGATTAGCATACACTTGTACCAGAACAATGATCAGGCTACCACTAGTAAATGTCTGACAAGTCCGAGGAAGCCTAACGGAGCCTCTGATTTGGAACTATTAGAGTCTAAAAGAGCCTTGGGCAAGCCCGGATGTCTCTTTACCAACATAGACATCCGTAGAAGCGCCTACTTAGTCTCAATGTCAGCCTTTAAAGAACAAGTAAGGATCACCAGTTGACATGCCGGCGCGCACTTACTGAAGCTTTATTGGAGTTGAGGCTGGGTCCCGATAAATCTATTTTTTATGTATATATACTAAACCACACAATAGGGCGCCTTACTCTCACTATCCCTGAGAACTACGGTTCACCAAAAGTGAGGGGGGAGGTACACACAACACGAGTTATAGGTTGCCTTCTCAGCCGACTCAGCTGAACTTTCCAGATTCCCTAGGGACCTAGCTAATTACCGGGTGAGGTAAGCCCTTAGGTATAGCAAGTAGAATAGGACTTATCAGTAGGTTTAGGGTAGCTTCAATGTAGGGAAAATAGGGAACTAGGACATAAATCAATAGGAGTTGAACTAGGCATGTAGGATTAATTCTTGAAAATTAAAAATAATCGTTTAAATTCATCCTTGTTTGGTCTTATACCGTTACTAATAGGGAAAATAATAGGAAGTTTAAATTAAATATGTTATCCGCCATAACTAAAGAATCAGTGGAATATACTATTTATTCCCATACTTATTTGTTTTGCCTTAAGGAGATTTCAGTTTATTGAACATAGACTTATTCAATAATAAGTATTCATGCTAGTTTGTCAGGAAGTAAATATTTCTAGTCTTTAACTGACAAACAACGTTCTTAGTAAATATCAAAGTCATATTTAGGAGTTGGATTGTCTTCCCTCATTCAATCTTCAGAGTCAGATAGATTGCTGTACATACTGAGATACGTCTCTACCGTCACTGCTTACGAGCACCGGTTAGTCACTGTATAGTTAATTCTATCAGCCATTCCCACGGGAATTTTGCATAAGAACATGCACTACAATGACCGAGGTCACTCCTTCTAGTAAATATACTTAAAAGCATCAAATAGTATCAAGACTAGAAAGCTTTACTATATCTTCAAATCTATTTTACAAATGTTTAATAGAAAGTTAGTAAACTGTTTTCTCCTTCAAATAGTAAAGTAACTATCTTCTGCAAAACCAACTTCTGATAAGTTATAACATCAATAAAACAGCTTGTGCAAAGTAAGCTGCAATTTTTAAATAATATCAATGTAACAGATTGTACATTATATTCATCAGTTCCAGTATTTCTAAAGCTAGAACATAGTAAACTAAAGATACGTGAATATTTCTAGTCTATGGCAGTTAGCCAAATATACCTCCTGAAAGAATCAACGAGATTAAATGACTTCTCTCAATTTATATTGAATATTTTACATCAAGTGATTTCTCTGTTTACGTTATGGGTTATGTACCCTGCTTGGTTGTTCTCAAGGGAAAACCGGCCTTATAGTCTGTGAGCAGTAAGAACCACTATTCTATTCCTGTGGGAATAAACTTCAGCTTAAATCTACAATTTATGATTGAAATCATTATCAGAACCAGTATTCAACATGACTAGAAAGTTTCACTATCATTCGAGAATATGCCATAAATATATTTTATAAATAAACTCTTCTTAAAAGTTACAGTGCAATGTTACACCTCAATCTTCATTAACTTGGTCTGTTATGACTACTTACTACTACTATCTATAACCTAACAAATCTTTTGTTCATAATGTTAACTAGAAGAGATCCCTTAAAGGGATAAGTTCGCCTTTGTACATACCTTTTGTGTTTCTGTTTCTTTTTGATTTGTTATTTTCTGTTTGTGCAATAAAGAGGGTACATACATACATACTATTTACCACTAGAACCATTATCCTGACAGTTTGACTTGAATAATTCAGCTCCTAGTAGATCTTACGAGACATACAAACAATACTAAAAGTCTATTAGATTATATTTCAAATACTAAAAGTCTATTAGATTATATTTCACTCTTGCATTGAGTATGGAGCGTATAGAAACCCTCTTGTCCTTTGGTTGACCGATGACAGACTTCTTTTGACTAATTTACTACTGACAGCTGACAAAGACTGTAAAATCAATATTTCCCACCTGGAAAGAGAAAGAAAAAAGAATGATAGGCGCTGGAGGGATGTCCAGTCAGGTAGACAAGTCCCACAGTCATGAGCGGGGAGTCATGGGCTCTGACCTTAGGCGCAAAATAAAATGCCATAAGCATACTTTCCAGTTTCAATCTAATAACCCTAACTAGTACCAAAGAATATGACTGACCTATACATATATTTCATAAGATCAAACAACAAGACTCTTATCTCTTAGTTATAAGTTGTTATTTCATTACAATTAACTATAATATATTACATTAAACTAAAATCATATAGGGTTAGGTTATATCCATATGTTTATACCAAACTTATATGCATGAAAAGTTCTTAGGTTACTATCTATAACGGTTCACAAAGTAGGTTCCTTGACACTAGATGATCATATGGCCATTTCAATGTTAATAAATCATTCTTACTCAATAGATAGGTATATTTGAAGATAGGAAAGTTGATAGATAACTTATAATCTTAGTAGTTTTACATAGAAGCTTACTCAGGTTAAACTTTATACAAAATTTCATTACTTTCATTTCAGTGTGTCAGTATAGAGCGTTAGGATTTTCTTTAGACTTTTTTAGGCTTTACATTAATGCAGGAGATAGATAGAGTATTAAAAGGTTTCATCAGTGAGGGAGGTTTTTATTGGGGGGGGGGGGGGGGGGGTTACAGTCTCCACATATGATACATTTTTTATTAAAGAAGTATTCTAACAGCTTCTCATATAGATTTAACATAAAGCTGTCTAGATTACTATCCTTAGGACTTCTATAACAGCAAATTATGCATTGGTTTCACAATCCCTAACTCCACACACCTCAAAGCACTCCGCTTTGTATAATGTTTAGCAGTGGGATAGTTTTTCTGTTTTTCTATCATTACAAACCAGTATAAGACTGCCACCTCTTTTCTTATTTGATCTGACATTATGGGACGTCATGGTGTGCGATGACATGTTGAAAAGGGGTGCTGATACTTTAGTGAGAAAATGTTCGCTTATGTAGACATAGTGTATTACATTAGTTTTACTGTTTAAGTACACCTCCAAGTCGTCTTTTTTATTACTAATGCCGCAAACATTTTGATGGAAAATTTTAAGGTTCACAAAGTTCCCCAACTTCCCCTTTAAAACATTGCTGTCGCACGTCCCTGAATCTAGCCTAAAAAATTATCATCTGGTTTTGAGTTAATCTCGCTATTTTTATGGTCCGCTGCCGAACATTGATAAAACCATTTATTATTGCTATTTATATGCGGCCAGGAAGCTTTTACATCTTTAAAGGTTGTAAAAAATGCTCCGTCCGTCTCGAGAACATATCATTGGAATATTTCAGATTTTTATTGGAGTCCAATAGATAGGCGTTCTGATACGTATTATCTGAATATAACAATTCACTGAATAGTTCTATGCGTTTATTAAATAAGTTACTAAACCTACTTAGCTCAAACGTAGGGCTGCAATTTATGACATTAGTATTAGTTATATACTGTAGCTTTTCTTTAATAAAGTTGACATTCTTAACATAGTTTGTCGTGCCCTTAAAATCCTTTTGTCCTAGCAAAATTATGCATAAGTCGTCCATTGTGAAATGCCGTATTTTAGGTTCAATTTCCTCTAGAAGATGTAACATTCCTCCATGTGTAAAAAGATGATGACAAATCTGAACACCATCAAAAATGTTTTGTGCTGTCTTCAGTACGTCGTTTTTGCCATCATTACTTAAGATGCATATTTTCCTAGGTATAACTCATTATCATACAAATCATTATGAGTGTCGGCATCAAGTTTGTTTGTTACGATGTAAACAATCAGCGGGTCCCATGAGCTTATCTCTACTCCAAGGGACTTAATGGCGTTAAGACATTCATTCGTGATATCATGCATCCGTTTAATGGCTACAGCTGATTACTGTTGTATAGTAGGCATGCTCAATAAAATACTAAGATGAGAGTTGAGTATTAATTTAGTGTTATTGAAACGATGATTTAGAATTTCCCAACTAACCTCGTAGTTTTCCGAGCTGATTTGTAGATGCTGAATCAATTTCTCAGCTTCTCCCTTTACTATGCTTTTTAAAAATTGCATCTTTTGTGCATTTGATAATGATTTATTGTTATGGATCGATTCCACAAACAAAACCTTGAAGGACACCCATTGATGAAATAACTATCAATGTTGGTATTTCCATTTGTGGCGTAGACTTATCCCTGTGGCGCTGAGCCACATTTTGCTGTTGATAAATTTCTTGATATCCTGATATTTTTGCTCAAATTTGCTGAATATTTGTTCATACTCGGTGTTTTCTTCAAATGCTTCACTATCGACTTCCCAGTGGAGGGAGTCGATGACAGTGCAACGGGCCTGGACTGATTTTAAAAAGTCCTCAAACTCCCACTTTTCAGAGACAGTATCAAGGTTTATTTGATTGATCGTTCTTTCAAATGCTTTTAAGTTACTCTTCTGTTTTCTGAGCATCTCTTCGAATTTGCTATTGGTTCCCTGGTCTCGTGGAGCTTGATTTAGAAATGATGATTGTTGTGAAGTGGATGCTTCGGGGACACCTACTTTTTGCTGCTGCTTATCCCCTATCGGTGTTAGGGGTGTTGCTCGAGCGAGTGATATCTCCTCTTAAGACAACTGATTTAAAATATATGTTCTCGCTTCATTGTAAATGTTGATGTTTGCCTATAAGAATTAACAAAATACTCATCTGATTGGTCGTCAAAGTCGCATAACTTGATATGATTACATTGAAACTCTTTGCAAATATCCGTCTATGGTACATAGACGTTTTTTGATAGCATACGGTGTATTCCTAATAGTACCGTCTTTCTTAAAATTGCTAAGAAGTTGCTCCATTGCACTCTTGATTTGCTTTTGATTTGCTAGAAGCTCTTCCATGATGACAGTGATAGCTAAGGTTATAGAAGTAAACTGATGACTCACCGAAGGATCCTTGAACACTTACTTATCCGTGTGCACGTGTAACGTTTTCACTCGCGAAGTAAGTCCCACCAACGGAGGTTCGAAAGACCAAAAAGATGTACGGCTCGCACCATACACCTTTTAATTTTAATGTCGAGATTGAAAGAGTCTGAAATGCTTGATTGATTTATTTTACACTGAACTATTTTAATGATATAATGGACGATACGTTATGAGTCGTCGGCGGTTGAATGTAGATTAACTGAAGAAGGTATTTACCTATACAATTAAAATGACACTATAGCTGAATATGCATTATGTATTCAATGTGCGGTGTTGCACAGTACATATTCATAGGATAAAGCTTCTGTTGTTCTAGAAAATTTGCCAGTGTATACCCCTTGGCATTTCTTTGACCAAGACTCTACATACTCTTCTTCCTCATGATTTTTTCCAAGTTTCGCATTAAAATCACCAATAACCACGGTGTAGTAGATGGGTTTTCAATTTCATTTAAAGCCTTGCCAATATCTTCTTAAAGACATCTGATCCTCTTCTCACTCTTATCTGCCGCAGGTGCGTATACCTGGAAAACCACTAACGAGTGCTTATCGCTGGTTTAATTTAAATGTCGCATAAATGACTAGTGCCGATACCGTGCAGATGTTTTGCAGCTTGGTCATTGATGTGTTGATTAGGAAACCGACACCCCCTGAGACTTGTTGTCATATTCCATGCAGTAAAATAGCTGACCAGAGTTGAGTTTTACCAGCTGTTCGCCCCTTCGCCTTGTCTCACTGAGACTGATGACATCCCATTTCATTTTGTTAAGGAATTCAGACTCAAGTTCTTCGTAACGCTTATCGGTAACAAGAGTTCTAACGTTATGATCCTTTACCCCAGGGATTCTTAGCACCCTTCGTCCCGCCGGTTCCCTGACTGCTGCCGTAGTCAGGACCAGCAGGACCAATGGGAACTGAGGGCCTTGTTTTTGTGTACTTTTCATGGAAGGTACTTGGCCTAAAAACGCCACGCTGGCCACTGCGGGTTGGCGAGTCTACTCATTCTGAGGTGTTTAATCCTCACGGCTTGTAGTAACCGTCATGGAATCCAGGGGGGCTGACACTCGGCATTGTTGTTCATTTGGCAGCACCCGGGAGACACGTGAAGGGTATCAAGGGTAAGACGTACGGACGCGAAGTATTATATAAGTGTGATTAAATTTAAAAAGTTCACTGCTTGATTAAACTAACTTTTTAGCTATTTTTGGAATCACCTACTTAATTAAAATTTTCATAGTTTCATATTGTGAATAAAAAGCTAAATAACAGTATCGGCAATCGTATAACCAGTAGTTTATAATGGAACCATAAAAATGTATATCAGATGTATATTACGCTAAGTCATAGATTTCACTTAATTGCCATTGCTTTATTGTGTTTGGACTTAATTCTGACTGTTTATAGCTCAGCTCACTTCCTACAAGTGGAAAGCATAGATTTTTGGACAATAAAATGAATATTTTCATCATAAACCGTAGCGAGATATATTAGGCTAAGTGTTACTTGGCGTATCATTCATTGCAGTTTTAATGGTAAAAATGAAGTATAGAACGCTAAGTCGTCATAAATCCAAAACGAACAAGATTTTAGTGGGTCAATATATACCAATTAATAAAGTAACTATTAAGCTATTTCTATTCCAAATTTCAAAGGCAAATGTCAAAAATGAAGGGAGTTATTAAACTTTTCCATTAAAACACGTCTCCTGTAAAGTAGCGAAAATCGAGTTAGCGTAGTGTTCGTAGATAGTGTCGAAATGTAGTAAGTACCTAGGTACCTACAAATGCATGTGGTATCAACCAACAATAGGTAAGGTTTTTAATCCAAAAACTTATTATTTATTTATTGGGGGGGTTTGGATGGGCCTTGTGTGTCACTTCGACCATTGCTGATCTTTTGTAACAGCCCTTTGTTTAAAGTTCACTGCAAAGGCCCGTTGCGTCTAAGAATTTCCAGATGCTTTGGGCCGTGAGAAGTTGTATCTCCTGTGGGTCCACAATATGTCGCCCTAGGTAGATACTTCTGTTACGCATTAGTGGTCCGCAAGAACAGAGGATGTGCATTGCTGTCTCCTCTGTTTCCTGACAGAACCTGCATGTCGGTTCTTGTTTCATACCCATTAGAAACAGATGTTTGTTCAATTTGCAGTGGCCAGTTAGAATTCTAGTCACTGTGCAAGTCTTTTCTCTTTTGAGTTGTAGAAACTCTTTGGAGAAGTTGCTTTTGAACCCTGTAATTAATGATTTCGAGTGCTTTTGTCCTTTCGTGGACTTCCACAGCTCGATCGCCCTAGATTTATATAGGTCGTTTAGCAGTGAATAGGATTTCCTTTTTGTGATACCGCAAAAAGGCTCCGGGCCAACCAGGGGATTGTCAGCACCTTTCCTAGCCAGTTCATCTGCTATTTCGTTTCCATCAATGTTGGAGTGCCCTGGTACCCATCTAAGTATTACTTTGTTGGAGTTTCCTAGGGCATTCAGGTTTTCTTTGCAGTTTTGGACTAGTTTAGAGTTTAACTCCAATGCGTCTAGTGCCAAAAGGGCAGCTTGGCTGTCCGAGTTGATGTAGATGTGCTGGTGCCTACGGTTCTTCTCAAGGTTGATTTCCGCGCATTTGTTGATGGCGAAGACTTCCGCTTGGAAGATTGAGGCCTCCGTACTCATGCCGCACCCCACATCGTTCCCTTTTTTTAAACCATCTGTATACCAAATGTGGCAGCCCTCTTTGTAGTCCAGCTGGCCTTTCAGCCATTTGTCCCTGGAGGGTATCTCCACTGAGTATAGTTTTTTGTAGTTATATTCAATATGCATGTCATCAGTTGGCATGCATAAGGTTTTGTGTTCAAACACCGATGCCATACGCTTGGTCAGTGCTTGAGAGCTCCATTTCGTCCTTGTCGTGGTGCAAATTCTGTATATACACTGTTCAGCCTCTTTTTGCACTTGTAGGTGCAGTGGTGTTAGGTCTAGCGGTGCATCCAGAGCTGCTCCCGGTGTTGAGGATAGAGCTCCTGTTGCGATAACGCAGGCTGTGCGTTGCAGACTGTTTAGGGTGTTTATTGTTGTCTTTTGGTTGGTTTTTGTGCACCAGACAGCGGAGGCATATGTAATTATAGGCCTTACCACTGCCGTGTACAGCCAGAGGGCAATTTTGGGCTTTAGGCCCCATCTTGATCCCGCGATTCGACAACTAGTCCACATAGCCATTTTGGCTTTTTAGATTATGTTTTTTATGTGCGACTTCCAAGTTAACTTTTGGTCTAAGGTGACCCCTAGATACTTTACTTCACTTGAGATTGGAATTATTTGTTCGTTAAGCTTAAGATTTAGTAGCTTTTCGAGCTTCCTTTTCTTAGTGAAGGGAACTATCACAGTTTTGCTTGCGTTTATGGACAATTCGTTTTCTTTACACCATTTATTTATGGTGTTGAGAGCTCCTTGCATTAGACATGAGATTGTGTGGAGGCTGGGGCCTTTGATTATGACTACAAGGTCGTCGGCATATCCCTGTGTGTCATAGTCTTGGTCCGTCATTAATGCAAGTAGTTGATCCACTGCTAGGGTCCACAAAAGTGGGGAAAGGACACCTCCTTGTGGACAACCTCGTGTGGTGTGGAATTCATGCGAAATTGCATTGAGAGTCAGAGATGCCACCCTGTTAGAGAGCATATTCTTGACCCAGTTGATGGTGGTGCCGTCTATCCCCTTTGATACCTCTCCGTTTAAAATGGTATTTGTGGGTATGTTGTCGAATGCACCTTCTACATCAAGGAAAGCACATAAGGCCGTTTGCTTATCCTCTAAGGTTTTCTGCACTTTGTCGACCAGATCGAGGAGGGCAGTTTCCGTGGATTTCCCTTTTTGGTAAGCGTGTTGGTTTAAGCTGAGGGGTTTAGCTATTAGGTATCTAGCTCTAATGTGCTGGTCTATAATCCTTTCCATAGCCTTGAGTAGGAAGGATGTGAGACTGATCGGTCTGAAGGATTTAGGCTGAGAGTAGTCCTTTTTCCCTGCTTTTGGTATGAAGCGTACCTTGACTCTGGTCCACGGTTCTGGTATTATACCCCAGGCAAAGCTTGCCCGAAATATTCTTACCAGATGCGGGAGGAGGATGGTATCTCCCTTTTGAAGAACGGCTGGAAAGATCCCATCTTATCCCGCTGATTTAAATGGGTGGAATTTCTCAATGGCCCATTTAACATTGTTAGGCCTAAAGATATTTGTGGCCTTGTTCCAATCCGCTCTATGCGCCCTGTGATCTGGGTGATTTCTTGGGGTACATCGCTGGGTATCATCGGGGGTGTACGATCCTGGAAAGTGGGTTACTCTGAGAAGTTCAAGAGTTTCCCTCTCTGTGGTCGTAAAGGTATTATCTGGTCGTTTGCGTAGGCCGAGATAATTTGTGGGTGTCTTGGCGAGTATTCTGTGAATTCTCGCTCCTTTGTGTGTTTGGGCTATATCTTCACAGAATCGTCTCCAAGACGCTCTTCTGGCTTTTCTGATTTCTTTGTTATACTCCGTCAAACCTCTACCGTACTTTTCCCAATCTTGCGGCCTAGAGCAGTGATTGAATATACGCCGTGTGGAGCTGCGAAGCCTTTCCAGCTTTTTGTTCCACCACGTCGTTGTGTTGTTTGTTTTAGATTATTTTAACGGGCAGCTCATCTCGTAGGCTTTGTTAATTCCTTCTGAGAGTTTCATTTCTGCGCAGTTGAGAGAATCTGGAGTTTTAACATATTTTGGGAGGTCCGTTAGGTATTTTTCGAGATAGTCTCTGTAGGTGTGCCAGCAAGTGTTTCTTGGGTTTCTAAGTTTTTGTGGTTCTTTACCTAATGGACTTGTTACCTCGAATAGAATATGTTTGTGGTCCGACATTGAGTTTTCGGAACTGACATGCCAGTTGGCTAGGCATTTGGCTACTTTTTCAGTTGCGAATGTTATATCAAGTACTTCCTGCCTAGCTCTAGTAACGAAGGTTGGTGTGTTGCCCTTATTTAGCAAGTATAGGCAGTTAGTAAAGATAAATTCAGAGAGTAACTCACCTCTTCTGTTGATTCCAGTGCTGCCCCAGATGGTATGGTGGGCATTCGCGTCGCATCCCACGATCAGTTCCGACTTTTGTCGTTGTGCGTAGTCCACGACTTTATTCAGTTCTTCCATGGGGTTCTGTTTCTCTCCGGGCAGGTAGGCCGAGCAGACTAGGACCTTCGATGTTCCACGCCCTTTGAGATCCACGTAGGCGACGGCTAGATCTTCACTGCAGAGTTCTAAAACAGGCAAAAAGCTGATGTTTTTGTTAAACACGATACAGGCCCTTGGTTTTGAGCCTTTTTCATGTACCAGAATCTTACCTGCATTACTCATACCTGCTACCATGGAGTTGGCGTTGATCCATGGTTCTTGTATGAGGGCGATGTCCAGGCCATTTTCGCCAAAGATTTTCTCGACGACCGCTGAGGCCGCGGTAGCGTGGTGGAGATTGGCCTGTAGGAACACCGCCCCCTTGGTCCGTGGTGCGTCAGTGATGAGGCTGGCGGTGGGCACCGGGGTGACTTTGCCGGCCTCTTTGCGTCCCCCTGGAGCGGTTGGCGCCCCTGTTTGTCCCCCTGTTAAGGGGAAACCGCTGTCGGCCCTCTGCTGGTCCACTGGTTGTTGGGTGGGGATGGGCATTGGTGAAGGGGACTGCCCTCTTTGATCCCCTCGGGATCATGCGGTTGGGCGTGGGGGCCAGCGCGACCGATGTGTCGGGCCTGGAAGGCCCTGGCTGGTCTTGTGGGGCGTGGGGACCATGTGTGGTGGCCGTCGGTGTTGGGGTGGGAGGAGGGTCCAGTGGTGACTGTTGGGCACCTGTGGCCGGGCCCTTTAGTCTAAACTGGACCTCTCGGAGGCCAAGACTGGCCTTTAGGTTCGACCTCCGAAGGGTCTCCACAGATAGGTCGTCTAGGGAAAGGGTTAGTGTCGTCCCTCCCTTTTCGACCTTTGTTTGTAGCACCTTCCAGTACTCAGTGTGCAGCCCCTGGTTCTGCACACTAAGCAGAGATAGTGTTTGCCGGGTCTTGGTGGCATTTATCTCAGGGATATATACCATCCCTATGTTTGGCCTCGGAAGTTCGCTCTCACGTAATACGGTGAGGTTCGCTTCCGGCCATGGTTTTAAGGATGGTATAATTCCCTCAAGCCAGGTTTTGGACCTTTGGTCGCTGCAGGTTACAAGCAACCATCCTGGCTTGTACGAGTAGCCTTTGAATTTTGGCCCCTCGCCTTTCACCAAGCCGGTTATCTTCTGCACGATGGTGTCGCAGAATAACCCCAGTTGCGTGTCCGTCATCGGAGTGGGGTTGATGATACCGACTCGGATCATGCTTAGGACCTCGTTAAAGGCTAAGGGCGTAGAGGTCGGAGTAGGTGGTATGGGTGGTATGGGAGGGGTCTCACTTACCTTTGGGGCTTTGGGTATATGCCCCTGCGGTGATTCCTCTTCCGAGCGGGGCCGTTTTACCGGCTTTTGCTGCGGTTTGGAGTGTGAGGACCCGAATTTGTACCCCAACCTCTTAAGTTCCGCAAAGCTCTTTTGGGCCAGTTCTACCACCTCGGAAGGTGGTATTCCTAATCCCTTCAGAGCCTTGTAGCGGCCCTTTGCTGAACCTGCCAATTTCTTGGCAGGTTGGTCGTTGGCGGAGTGAGGCTCCCCAGACAGTGAGTTTGGGCCGTGGCGGCCCTTTCCACCGTGTTGGTGAGCTCCACCACCTCCATTTGTTGCTCCTGCGTTTGGGCAGATTGCTCCGCGCCTACCGTCAGGGGCAGTAGTTCCTGGCATAGGTCTTCCAGGGAACCTTCATTGTTTTTATTTTTTTGCTTCTCCATTCAAATCCCACGAGTAGCTAGGGAAATAGTGGTCCATTCCGGCAGAGCCCCGCTTGCCGGAATAAGGCTGCATACACCTCGAGGTCGCCTGGTATCGAGGGTACACCGTTAGTGACTGAGCTCCCCCTCAGTCACGCACCTGTAGGCACGGTACGACTAACACCTGTAGGTTGGGGTTTTTGGGGTCGAGGTTGTCTCCTCCAGGATAAGATAGGTAGGTAGATAGGTAAAAGGATGGGAAGTTATATGGATGTTTGGAACACGGGAGAGAGGGTAGGGAGTACCTGGACGGTGGGACTTTCGTACCAGGTATCATCCTCCATACTTAGCTGCTGAGTAGTCCGGGGTAGATGGTAAATATGCGACGCCCGTTTCTACCGCTAGCATTTCCAGGGTGCACGACCCACTACGTAAAATGAGTAGGTTCGCCCCAGGTCTGTACGGCGGCAGAGCCTGGGGCGACGTGGACGTGTATGAAGGACTTGGTGGAGTGGGCCTGGTAGCTCAGCGTCGCATACCTGGGCGTACCCACCCCCCCCCGCACCCCATCCAAAACCTTATGTTTCTCAAGCTAAGCGTTATTGATCAAAATTTATAGGTAGGTAAATTGTTTAATTTTGAAATTGTATGAGGTTATTTAATGATTAGCAAATTAACTATCACACCTATCAAATTCTTTAACTTTGCCTAAGTATTACTATTTGACTATTAAGTAGGTATGTGTCCTATCTTTTCCTGGTATAGTCAAAAAGAAAAACATATTGGAGAACTTATTGACCGGCGTTATTGAACCTAGATGCGCAGAATTAATACCTTGTTCAAAAAGACTATTACGAGTTCCAAACTAAACACCTACTCGTAAGTTACTTACTTAAATCAATGATAATCCAGCGTATTAGCACAGAGCACAAAACTGAAACACACGCACACATGCTTAAGAACAGAGTCACAAGTAAACACTCAAGCAAAGGAAATCAGTAATGGAATAAGATGTCAATTGCGCACACTCACTCATAGCCTGTGCTCACAGCTCGAGTTCTAGCTAGCACTGCCAAAAGTGCCAGAACCGGTCACGGGCCGGCCAACCATCCCCTCCTTTTTTTTGTTTCTCCTTTTTGTTTTTATATATTTAAATGCATACATACATACATACATTAAATCACGCCTGTTTCCCAGAGGGGTAGGCAGAGACCACTTCTTTCCACCTGCTACGATCTTGACAAATCTCTTTCGCTTCTTCCACATTCATGCATCGAGTCATGCACGCACGTCGGTTTCGGGTACTTAAAATTCGCCCCTTTTCCAGTATTTCTCCGATTTGATTCGAAAAAGTACGCCTAGGGCGGCCCCTTCCGACCCTTCCACTCACTTTAGCTCTGTATATCTCTTTCGTCAATCTTCTTTCATCCATCCTTTCCAAATTAATTAATTTAATTTAATTGAAATGAATATTCTTATACGAAAATAATAATCACGAGAAAAAAATATTAAAAAAGAGGGTGTGTTTTCTTGTCATCCAAAAAGTTCTTGTCCTACCCCCGTAGTCTTATAATTGTAGTGAAGGATCTTAAAAACCTGTTTTCAGATCACGAGCTGTTTACGTGATTTATATATGATATTGAATGCTTTTTTCACTTAAATGCATTTTTTTACATGTGATAGACACTTAACATCATAAAATTCCCTGACGAAAACTTGTCCCACCTTTTCATCCTTTGTGTAACGTCCTTTGTATGACTAAGTTTACGAAGTTCTGAAGCAATTATGAACGCATCCATTACTTTTTCTCATGCAGCAACACTGTTTCTACTACCAACCTAACCAATCTAAGTGTCAGACATGTTTGTTTTCAAGTAGTGCTTTGATGTCGGCAGTTAAGTCAATTTCGTCGAAATAAAAGTTGTGTTTGTGTGACGCTATAATGACGTAAGTTTCATGGTTTTACCGTGATATTCATCTCTATAACCCAGACTACTCTATTTATTTATTTATTTAAATAGGTACGAAAACATAATGTAGGCAAACCAAAGTTAAATTAATATACTAATGATTATATACAAAAAAATATTACAAAATACAATAATAAACTGGGGAATTACATGAGAAAAAACATAGCAGTTAGGAATATCTGGTTTTCAAACAGTTCTTCAACTTAGATAAATCTGAACAGTTAAAACCTTTCAAATTTCTAACCTATTTACTTCTATTTGTTTTGTCAGAGCAAAATTTGTTTCCTTTGGATGACATTGTATAACGTCAAACAAAGGAAACGGCCTAAAGGTCTATACATATTGTTTTTTTTAATTCATTTCTCTTTACTTCAAAGATGCCAAAAGTGAATAAAGTTCTCAAAAAAAAATGTTCAACATAAAAATGTCTTATTTTAAAGTAAATAAAAAAGATTAAGTTGATTAACGTTGTACAGAAAACTTGAAAAAAATGAGGGATTTTATTTGCGATTATGTTTTTGTGTTGATTGCGGATGTATATGTACGCAATTATTAGGCATTAAAATAAAACAACTGTAACGGATTTTTTAACTCCCGTATATTGATTCGTTTGTTTCTTTTGTCTGCCGCGAACACGGGAACTGTAAAGTTTTCGAAACATATACAGGGTGTAAAAACCTTTCAAATTTCTAACCTATTTACTTCTATTTGTTTTGTCAGAGCAAAATTTGTTTCCTTTGGATGACATTGTATAACGTCAAACAAAGGAAACGGCCTAAAGGTCTATACATATTGTTTTTTTTAATTGATTTCTCTTTACTTCAAAGATGCCAAAAGTGAATTAAGTTCTCAAAAAAAAATGTTCAACATAAAAATGTCTTATTTTAAAGTAAAAAAAAAGATTAAGTTGATTAACGTTGTACAGAAAACTTGAAAAAAATTAGGGATTTTATTTGCGATTATGTTTTTGTATTGATTGCGGATGTATATGAACGCAATTATTAGGCATTAAAATAAAACAACTGTAACGGATTTTTTAACTCCCGTATATTGATTCGTTTGTTTCTTTTGTCTGCCGCGAACACGGGAACTGTAAAGTTTTCGAAACATATACAGGGTGTCCCAGAAACCCACGTCAACCCGCCTAGGGCTGATAGAGCAGCTAAAAAACAATCGATTTAACCCCTATGTATGTTAAGCGATTTTTGCTAGTTTCGGAGATATTGATCATTTTAATCTGAATTTTGAAATTTCCCTTATGTCCATGTTTCGAAAAATCATTAATTTCATGTTTTATTTTATAAGTTTTTCAGCGGTATCTTACATAATTAGAATCATTATGAATCAGCAAAGTTTTTAAAACTATTTGCCCGTTTCTTTTCAGTATTTTTTTGAGTCATCACGTTGTTTTTTCCATACAAATTGAAAAGCAAACACTGGGATCCTAGTATGGAGAAACAAACTTTACGTAATTACTTAAAAAAATACTAAAAAAATAGGCAAATAAGTTTAAGAATTTCGCTGATTCATAATGATTCTAATTATGTAAGATGCTGCTTAAAAACGTATGAAATAAAACATGAAATTAATGATTTTTCGAAACATGGACATAAGGGAAAATAACAAAAATTCAGATTAAAATGATCAATATCTCCGAAACTAGCAAAAATTGCTTAACATACGTAGGGGTTAAATCGATAGCTTTTTAGCTGCTCTATCAGCCCTAGGCGGGTTGACATCGGTTTCTGGGACACCCTGTATGTATATCAGAGCAAATCAATACATGCGAATTAAATCCGTTACTTTTGTTTTACAATGTTTTATTTTTATGTAACAAAGAGCGGAAAAAACAATCAATTAAATTTGATTTGGTACAAACTATAATGGATGATCAATTAAAAACCATTTCTGTAAAAAAAATATTAAAAAATATTTTTTTCTTTTAATTTTTATAAATTCGTCAGGATGTACCTCAAAAACCAATCATCTCTAAAAGTCCTTAAACCTAACTCATACACTTACACTAACAAAACCATTTTTTTTTTAGAATGTGCCTTTTTTGGGCGCAGAACGACAAAAAAGGTATCTCTTCTAAGATTAAAAGATAACAATTCTGAAAATTTTGAAGCATTGAAGAAAAATAATTCAGAACAGACTCTAAGGAAATATAGAAGAGCAAAAGATCTAAGTGAAAATGAGCGAAACCTGCAGCTATCGAAATGGCGAGAACTAAGAAAAACAATAACATTAAAGTTGATTCTACTATAGAAGCCCAAAAAAATGCAGAAGAACGAGAAAAACGTAAATTTCGTTACAAATTAACAAAAGAAAATTCCATGTTGAAATCTACAATAGATCTATGAGGAAAACAAATCAAAAGTCTTAAAAAGAATGTATACAGACTAAAAAAGCAAGTACAAGGCTGAAAGAAAATATGGAAAGCTTACCACTAATTAGAACCCCAGAAAAAGACATAGTTAAAAAAGTGATTTTTGAAAATATATTACTTACAGACTCATTAAAAAAACAGTACTCCCAAACAACTAATAATCAAGAAAGACAAAACTTAAAACAAGTTATAACTAATGACATGATGCAAAATACAAAATGAAAACAAAATTGACTACTATTTTAGGACTTAAAGGAAGAATACGGACCTCAAAACAACTGAAAGACAGAAAAATGCTTCGCTTAAACGAACTGAATGGTTTTCTAAGAAGAGATGACAATAGCCGTGCTTCGGCTACTACTACTAAAAAGAATATAGGACGTTACATAAAAGGAAGGAACAGGTACGATATTTATTAGACACCACGAAAAATTTGCATACTAAATATAAAAGTGAAGGTGGGAAATTGTCATACACCACGTTTAATTGATACAAACCATTTAACATAATCAGTCCAAATGTAAGCGACAGAAACACTTGTGCCTGTATTAAGCAAGCTAATCTAAAGTTCATGGGAGAAACATTAAAGAAATTAAATATAATTGAAAGTGACAATATTTTAGCCCACTTAGTTTCTACAATTGCATGTGATGTCAACAATTACCATTGTATGTAGAGTGAGTGTAGAGACTGCCGTAACAAAAGCATTGATTTTAATTTATCGCAACATAATAAGAAGGAGAAAGTGACATGGAAAAGATGGATTACAAAGAGACACAAATATGATACCAAAACAACTAAGATAATAGTGAAAGAGGAAGCAACACAGGCACTCGAAGTACTGCTGCAAACGTTTTGTGATCAGATGCTGTCGTTTAAGAAACATCATTTTAACATTGCTCACCAATACACAATGTATAAAAAATTAAAGGATAATTTAACTGATCAGGAAATTCTATTACATTGCGATTTTTCAGAAAATTATGCTTGTTAACTAGCAGATGAAGTTCAAGCATTACATTTTGGAGCATCAAAACGACAGATTTCATTGCACACTGGTGTTTTTTACGCCAAAGACGGCGACAAGGCACCAACATCTTTCTGTACAATTTCTCCAAACACAATTCATAGCCCTGGAGCAATATGGGCCCACCTGACTCCAGTGATACAACTTATAAAAGACAAGTATCCTAAAGTAACTACGATTCATTTCTTTTCCGATGGCAAAACAACTCAGTACAGGCAAAAAAAGAACTTCTACATGATAAATAAAACGGTATCGCAGTTTGGATTCGAAAAGGCAACATGGTTCTTCATCGAAGCCAGTCAGGCAAAGGTGCAGCAGATGGTATAGGAGGAGCTAGGAAACGGAATTTAGACTGTTATGTCACTCACGGCCGAGATATACCTGATGCGGAAGCAGCCTACAAAGAACTCGTAAACAGTAATTCAAAGATTTTTTTTTTATACCTGATGAAGAGATTGAAATGTCTGTAAAAACATTAGATTCAACCGCTAAAGACCTCGTGCCTGTGCCCAGCACTATAGCTATTCATAAGCTTGTCATACGGATACAATAAAACATAGAAAATTTTGCTGTTTTTGTGGAACTACTTCTGGTTATTGTGCCTGTTTTGATGTAAAAGAATATAATTTAAGACGACAGAGAAAAAATAATAATAACAGAAGGAAGATAATAGAAAATAAGCAGTAGAATATAAAAAAACGTCATTTTGAAAAAGTAAGTGACACTGAAACTAGTGAGTCTGAGTATAAATGCGAGATCAGTTATGCTGAGTCAGATAAAAGTAGTTGGAAAGCTGATGATGATTTATTAAAGAAAAAAGAAAAATACATTTATTTATTCACTACACACACAAGACACACAGAAAAATAGTGAAAACAGAAAACAGCAATAAACAAGTAGCGGGTGTGTCTTCGCGGCAGTGAATCGGACACTTGCTCAGCATAATGCTTTTGCTGATTTTCAGCCAGCTCCGAGTGTAACAGACGGACGGTACGCTAAACGAATAAAGTGTAATTCAAAAATAAATAATTATATAGGTACTATTTAACAAATACTTATAGTTAGTGGCGAAATAAATACAAACACTACATGCCAAACCTTACATAAACGTATTTAAAGTAGAAATACGAGTACGTACTTAGCCAGTATACAACATCGACAATTTGGCACAATTAACTAAAACAAAAGAAAACCAAACTCTAATTTACAAAGTGCTGGTTGGGAAATTAGGATTTTTGGAGCGTCAACAAATAAACTTTAAGCTTACGCTTAAAGGTGTACTTGCTAGGCGCTCCTTGGATGGGAGGGGGGAGATCATTCCAGCACTTGGACGCCGCGAACTTGAAACTACCCCGAAACGCCGCGGTTCGGTGCAGCGGCACAATCGCCCTAGCTTTAAATCTGCGTACATTACTGGACCACTGGATCTTTTGAAAGAGGTACGACGGGGTCATGTGTTGCACCACACCGAACATAAGGGTCGCCAGGTGCATGCGCCTCCGCGCAGCCATGTTTAGCAAGTTAGCGGCGTTCAAATACGGAGTGATGTGGGAGCGGGGAGGAACTCTGAAACAAAAACGAGCACACGCGTTCTGTACTCGTTGCATTAGCCTCTTAGACCGACCAAGTATACGACCATCATAAACGACATCACAATAGTTTGCTCTAGATAATATAAGTGATGATGAAGGACACGCATATCAACACTGAGGTAATCACGAATATTATAAAGAACCTTAAGGCGGTAAAAGCAATTACTCACGATTTTAGCTACGTGGCTCTCAAAGCGCAGCTCGCTGTCCATGAGCAGGCCAAGGTTACTTGCTTCCACCACCCTTTCTATCGGTTCGCCCATGATAGTAATATCCCCGGCCGCCAGGCTATCTAAAGTTCTACGGGTTTGACGCTTCGATCCAAATACCAAATATTTGGACTTTTTGGGATTGAGGACAAGGCAATTTCTCTCCGACCAAGAAGCAACACTATCGAGGTCAGCATTTATGTTCTCTACGGCGTTGACTGTATCTGAGAACGTACTAGAAGTGTAAAGTTGCAAGTCATCGGCGTAGAGATGGTACTTACTACTCTTTATACTGGTAACAATGTCAGCACTGTACAATATAAAGAGTAGAGGGCACTCCCCTAGTCACAGGACTAAGAGAGGACAGCAAAGCACCTCCCGACGCTTTCGGAAGCTTGACCGTCTGCGCACGACCGGACAGGTAACTGTCAACCCATCTAAGCGCAGCTACGTCAAACCCGTAAAAGGACATCTTAGATAATAGCAAGGGCAAACTAATGCAATCGAACGCCCTAGAGAAATCTAAAAGAACTAAAATAGTACTTTTACCAGCACCCCGAGCCTGTAAGATGTTATCGACTACATCGAGCAACGCAGTAGCAGTCGACCGACACTTACGAAAACCCGACAGTAGTCCAGGTAGGATGCTGTTATTCTCAAGGTATCTCGACAGTTGATCACAGATTACCCTTTCTATTATCTTAGATGCGCAGGGAAGGATACTAATAGGACGGAGGTCAGACAGGTTCACTGGGTTCGGTATCTTAGGTAAAGAGGTCACTTGAGCGATTTTCCAGTCAGTCGGGAAAGTCATAGTTAAAATACTCGTGTTAATTATGTGTGTCAGGATGTCAGCGGTCCTCGAAAGAGTCAAATGCAACATGTCAATAGAAATCGAGTCAAGTCCTTTTGCAGTCGTTTTAATGGAGGTTATAATTTTACTGACAGCTGTCGAAGTCGTGGGCATAAGAGTAAAAGTCGTGTCTCCGTGTCTACTGAATTCATAAAATGTCAAGTTGGATATAGTGACTTATTAGAAGACGAATACGAAAAAGATAAAAACAAAATAGAAATAAAATTGAGAGAAGGTAATGTTGAAATCAGTAAAGGAATTGAAGAAAAACGTGAAAGAATTGAAGGTAAAGTGATAATTTTATCTGATATAAGATATGCTCCAGAAAACAAAAGGTAAATCGATATTAATAGATTGTACTATCGTCACATTAAAAAGATTCTATCTCATGTCAAAAAATTCTAAGGAAGTTTGGAAATAAAGAATGTCAGTAGGTACGCCAAATCGCTTGAAACTTTGTAACAGTAATTTTTATAAATAAACAAACATACTACTTTTTATTTCATTCTAATAGACCCAGTAGTTTTGATTCTACAAACGTTTGAAATTTGGGTCAATAATATTAAAGCGCGTGGGGGCCATCTTGCTGTAGTGACGTCATCGTTTAACAGCGGTACGCGCCGTTATATGAAAGAGTAGGTTTAGAGGGCTATATATTTTTAACCGTAATAAGTAGCCAGTTGAAATTTTCACAGAATACGTGTTATTATAAAATCTGTCGTTTAAAATTATAAAATGAACAATAAATCAAATCCTAAGAGGGGTCCCCATACAAGAAACATGAAAAAAAATCTTTTTCTTTAGCATTTTTATACGGATTGTATTTTTATAATGGCTTCTTATTTTGATGCTATTTTAAGCTTAAATTGTAGTCTAATTTTCATTGTTTACGACTAAATAGCAATCTTAAGTAAAACTTCTACAAATATGTGACAAAACTGATTTTATCAACACGATGGTTTAGGCGGTCACCCATCCTGTTTTAGACTACGCGTGTAGTTGCTTAACTTTGGAAGACGAAATACGGGTTGTATTTGTATGATAGCTTTTTATTTCGGAGTCGGTGCTTAAATAATAATCTCAACTCTATACTAACATATATAGTTTATGACCAAACAGTAAACTGTAGTCAATCTCTTGCAAATATGTTTAAAAGTACCTAGTTTAAATCAACACGATATGTTTAGATAAGCGGTGGTTGCTTAACTTTGGTGGTAGGCGGTGGTAGGTAGGTAGGGTAATTAATATAGCTACCGTATAAAAGAACGAACTATAAAACATGAATTTTTGATTGACCTAGTAGTAGTTCTGATACTTCGTGTATTCATTACATCGATTTCAAATTTCGCGCGGGCTCTACCAAGTCGCTCACTCGCAATTAGATAGGTACCTACATACCTACAACACTCTCGCTTCGCTAGGTCTAGGCATTAGCGGCCGCCACGCCAACTGTAGGTAGTAGCAAGTAGGTAGTGTTGAACTGTTTTTGAGTATTATTACATTTATTTATTACCGTTTTATTTCGTGTAGGTATGCAAGGTAGTTTGTGTATTCGTTTTTTTTTGTGGGACCAACGCCCGTTTATACACTTTGATACAATAGAGGACAATCTTGACTTCCGCGGCTCCGACATTTTAAACGAGTAAGATTCCTTAAAACTACGGGTACGCTGTGCGCGACCGCGCCCGCGTAGCGAACTGCGTGAATCATAATTATTGAATAGTACAGTCGAGTACAAAGATATGTACTTATACACTTTTTCACCTTATTCCATTGAAATAAGGGCCGGGTCATAAATGTATACATATCTTTGTACTCGACGGTAGGTACCTACCGCTGCGGGCTCTGCCGCCTGCGTCCCGCGTCTCGCACTTGGTTTTTAATTTTTGGCATGTTTCACCTTGGCTATCAACATACTTTTTTGGTATTTTCATGTAAAAAACGGTGAACCCAAAATTAAAAGTGCTTGATTATTTTTCTAATTTTATTTAACCAACTTATTCGACAAACATTACAAACAGAAAAGCCGGTCAGTGACAGACAGTTTGTTTAGTTAAACTGTATGTAAGGTATGTTGGGGTAAGAGCGGACTAAATTTCGACGCTTTGGTAAGCCTTCAGAGTTAATTTTTTTTCTTAACATTGCCAACGATTCCTTGAAGTGTTATATTTTGTTATAAATAAGTATGATATATATTTCTTCAATAGGTACATATTTTTGATTTCTTCATTCGCCTAGTGCCTGCTATACGGCCTCATCTCAAAATTTTTCATTTTTGATATTATTGCAGATTCGTGGTCAGACGGGTTTAATTTACCACCTTAACTCAAAAAAATAAGGAAAACTATCCTCTAAAGCCTCTTAATGCACTTGTGGCTTTATGCAAATTTCCAAAAATCGACTATCCCTTACCTGCAATACGGCCACTTTGGGGTTGCGGCCGTGTAGCATAAACGTTCGGAACAAAGTTTTGAGTTACGTCCACATCGCACAACAGTAAAGGATGATTTCCACCAAACGGCTCGCATCGCTTCGGATCGGAAAGGATACGGACGGATGCGGCGACAGCCGATCGCGTCTATTAAAATTATTATTGTCTATTTATGACGAAGCCGATCGCGCGTCGCAGCATACTTTCGGCTACGATCGCGTGTCGCGGGAGTCGCCCGCGTCAAGTTGCTGTGCGCGGCTTGGTTATATAGACTTTAAATACTTACTGTGAACATGATTTAATATCGTTTAAAGACCATAAAATTCTTTCCGTTCCGAGCCGTTGCGGGCCGTTTGGTGGAAACAGTGCTTAAATGGGATCGTGATTACAATGAATGCGTCAAAATATAAACGAAATAAAAATCACATCGATCTGTCAATACAATATCAGGCTTATTGGTGACAATAGTCCTGTACGTGATGACAGATCCTGTAGCTCCTTGCTCTTCCATACGTTCTTGCGGTCTTCAGTGCTCAACAACATTGGTCTGCGCCAGTTTTCGTTTACCAAGGAGAGAGGGGTGAGGCTCCTGTCTACTGCAACCACGATGCATCCCACACTCATTGCCAAGGAAATAATCCCTGAGATTGCACACCTCGCGGTTGCGGAGATTCTAAGCATTTAAAATGCCTCGACCTCCACATTTCCTCGGGATGTACAATCTCATGACAGAAGAGCGTGGGTGCAACATGCGATGTGATTTAAGCAATAGAGTCCACCTTAGTATGCCAAAGGAGTATGTGAGCAGCGGCATCACCCAACTATTGAAGGCGTGCAACTTATTACCCTCCAACAAAAGACTGTTAAGAACTTTTGTCAAGCGGCAGAAGAAGCGCTCCTTCACTGACTGCTTGAGATCGCCGTCCTTAATACCATGACATGCAAAAAACATGATAACAATGTAACGCTCGTGTGATAGATGAGGAAAGAAAACCAATAGTTACTAAATTACAATTTTAATTAAGCTAAATATCTAAATTACACTAAAGCGTCACTGGTAGGTAGTTAGAAAAATTATCTCAGGGATCATGAGTTCTAATTTACACTGAGTTGTTTAGGTAAGCTGTGAACACTTCTCACTGTCTAAATGGACATCACTTCCCTGTCGGCGACTGCTCAGCAGGGGGAAGTGCAGTGGAGTAGTGACGTCACAGGCGGTAGGTGGTGTGGTGCGGCAGCATCATTTGGACGCGGTCCCGGCCATCTGCAGACTTGACCGGTCGCGGGGTCCCTGGAAATCCCGTTTTGGACACTTAGCAAAAAGTCTAGTTTTCCGTTACTGACTGCAACATCCGGCCGGAAATGAAGATGGAAGCACTACTAGCGAGGTGACGACCATAAGCATTAAATAGCGATCAATGATGTGGCAGCAGCATACAAAATCAGCCTTAAGAATGAAAGCAAGTGAAAGTGAAAGAGAAAAGTGAACAATTTAATAATTTCCGTAGATTGGAAATTATTTAAAAGATTATTTTAATACTATGTAAATAGCTGGGGTTTATTTAACATTAATGAGAACTGCTTAATTACGCTAGAACGCTAAGTGCGAATGTAGTTTTTTTCCATGGAGGTAGACCCATATTACGCTAGCGAGAACAAAGAATTCACATTACTTGGAATATTTAGCTGTTATAATTTCTTAATACTAATTAAATGATTCTAGCAACATGATAGGTAAATTGCAGTAAAATTAGGCATGTATGAAACAAACTACTGATTCACATTAGTATAGTTAAAAGTAATAAATTTCAACACTCACCCAGTGAAAACACAACACTTGATTTTAAATTACATTACTTTTGTAGCAATCATTATTTAAGTGAAATAATATGCGAACGGTTCAGTAAGACCTGATATGAATCAGATTGACCGTTTCATTGTAGTTTGTAAGTGCGCAGTTGACCGTTCGCTAGCGCTGTCCAGTGTGAAAGTGAGGTCCCCTCTGCCCTCGCGCGGTGACCTTCCGTGACTATGCAATGACATGGCATTATCACTCTCAACAGTTACTGTCGGAATCGAATAGCAAAATAACGACTGTCAACTATTTCACCCAGATTAACTTAAGGAACTCTAGGTTTAGGTATTGTAAATATTAGTTAGTGTAAGTATTAGGTAACCGTTACTCTTAAGTTTGTAAATAGATTATCATCAAGATAAAATTGTTTACTTTTTAGAACGCTGTGACGATTCCGTCACATACCCCCTCTTTTTAGGTAGAATTTTGCCTAAGTAAAATTCTCTAAGTCTTTCTATCTTTATCTCTAAAGCTATTAGTTTCACACACGTTCTTCAACTGCATACTTCTCTCACTCATTATACTTTCATACATCATCTTTCTATAGCGCCTTAACACATTCAGCTGTACCTTAGCATCTTTTAAACAGAGTATTTGTTTAGTAAAAAAAAACTCTCTAATAGCTAAAGATGGTTCTTAATTATGTAAAGTCTCTTCTTTTTTTTTTATTAGTTATCCTGTTTAGTTAGTCTTTGTAGAAGAAAACATTCTAACTATGGTAGGTGGATACTGTAATTAGCTTTAACCTCATCTTAATTGTTGTGGTAAATCTTGTAGAGAATTTCCACAATACAAGTTGGCTTATTGCGAAGTAGATTTATTTATAAATACGAGACAATAGTGTGTAGTTAATGGATAGATATTTATTACTTAGGATTTATAATTAGTTAATTTTATGTCCTTTATATGCCAATCCCCTATATCATTGCCTTGCGCATCTTCCAGAACAAAGACAAGAGGTGACTTTTTAGCAATTATTCGACATTTAGCAAATTTAGGTGCTAGTTTCTTTGCAAATCTGTTATCTTTATCACTTTGGTAGTAGGTACGTTTCCAGACATAATCTCCTACACTAAAATCAACCTGTTTTCTACGTAGATTATAATTGTGACAGTTTCTAGAATGTGCTTTTATTAAGGAATAATGAGTTTGGTCGAATATTTTCCGTAATACACCTAAGTTCTCGGCATATTCCTCTCTTGGCGAAAATATCAGATCGTTAGTAGTATCTGTGTCCAGATAATGGGAGCCACAGGTCACTAATTCTCGACCGTAGACTAGGAACGATGGTGTAAAACCAGTCACTTCGTTAGTAGAAGAATTTACAGCAAACTGTATTTTAGGTACGTTAGTATCCCAAGATCTGTGATCGTCATTTTCGACAAAAAAAGAAATTGCTGTCATTATCGTTTTATTGTAACGTTCAACTGTATTAACTTGGGGGCTGTATTTAGGCGTAAATCTGACATTAGGAATCTTATATTTAGCGAACAATTGTTTTAACGTATTACTAACAAATTGTTTCCCATTGTCCATTAAAACTGTGCTTGGAATTCCGTGGACAAGGAATACTTGATCTTCGAGAATGCGTGAAAGAATCTCGGCTGTTGCACGTCGTATTGGAAACAGAAGGCAGTATTTTGCAAAGCAGCAAGTAACCACAAACAGGAAAGTATTCTGTCTCCTAGATGGCGGCAGAGGACCGACTAGATCCATACTAATCATCTGAAAAGGTCTGCAGCATTCTTTCGCGCGTCCCATAGTACCTAGTGTAGTGTGATTAGCATGTTTATAGGATTTACAGATATCGCAATTGCCTACGAAATTAGTCACGTCGCGATGCATGTCAGGCCAGAAATATTTGAGACAAAGACGTTTGTATGTTTTTAGTATACCGAAATGACCAGCTGTGGGACATGCATGATTTTCCTCGAGCACCTTTAGTCGGTTTTCGAGAGGAACCACCTCTTTCCAATCAAATTCTCTAGTTAGCGAATTTAGACTTTTCTTGTAGCGGAAAAGTTTATTGTTAATAACTTGATAGTCTAGAAATGATGTAGGTGTATTCTGACAACCATGAAGTATATTTAGATACCAAGGGTCGGTAGTATTCTGGATTGAATTAGATGTTGATGTACTCAAAGCTGAAACTGGTATACGAGAAAGACTATCAGGAACTACATTATCAGAACCACGGCGATGTCTAATCTCGCAGTCAAAGGCAGAAAGTCTTACACCCCATCTTGCTAGACGACCTGTAGGGTTGTTTATATTTAAAAACCACTTTAGCGCAATGTGGTCGGTGTAGACGATAAACCGTTGACCATTTTCTAGATAGCAGCGCCAGTGCTCGACTGCTGTTAGAACGGCCAACGCTTCGCGCTCTGTAGCACTGTAATTCTGTTCCTGTTTAGTTAAGGACTTGCTCATATAAGCAATAACCCTTTCAGCACCATCCAGAGTCTGCGTAAGGACACCACCAATACCTACATCACTAGCGTCCGTATGTACCTCAAATGGTTTTGAGTAATCGGGACAAGACAATACTGGGGTAGTAATTAGGCATTGTTTTAAAGTTTTAAAGGCCTCGTCAGCTTCCGTAGACCATTTAAACGGAGGTGCCTTTTTGGCTTGCGAAGTTAACTTGTTTAATGGAGAAGCTAAAGAACTAATATTTGGTATAAATCTGCGATACCACGAAGCGGTGCCAAGGAATCTACGTACTTCTTTTCGGTTTTTAGGTGTAGGATAGTCTATAATCACTTGCACTTTCTCAGGATCCGCGTGCAAACCATTAGAATCAACAACATAGCCTAAATACCGCAATTGTTTTCGAAAGAATTGGCTCTTCTCGTAGTTGATAGTTAGGTTAGCAGACTTTAGCCTTTCCATCACGCGTACTAGTAGCGATATATGTTGATCGAATGTTGGTCACACAATGATAATATCGTCTATGAACACGAAAACTTTGTGCTCGAATTCTGGACTATAAAACAATTGATCTACAAGCCGCTGTTGCGTTGCCGGAGCATTTGTCAGACCAAACGCCATAGATTTAAATTGGAAACTTCCCCGTGTAGGTATATAAAATGCGGTTTTGCACCTATCCTCTTCTTTAATTAATATTTGCCAGAAACTTTTAGATAAGTCTAGACTAGTGAGATATTTGGCGTCGCGTAGATTATCCAAAATCTCTGAAATGTATGGTAAGCTATAAGCGTCTTTTTTTGTAATAGCATTGAGCTTACGGCTATCTAAGCAAAATCTCAGCTGACCGTTCTTTTTAGGAGTCAGGAGTACCGGTGAGGACCAAGCACTTTCACATGGTTCGACTACATCCTCTTTCAGCATTTCATCGAGCTGTTCAATTAAAATTCACTGTTTCTCTAATGGCATCCTATAGTACCGTTGACGAATGGGGGCAGCATTCCCAGTGTCAATGGAATGTGTAATTAAAGAAGTTTTACCTAGACCACGTTCTTCGTAGGATATATCTCGAAATTGTGAAATAATGTGATCAGCTGTGATCTTTTGGTCTTCAGATAAGTGTTCGTAACTACACAGATTAGCGTTATTGTCCACAGCCAGATCACCGACGGCAATTTCAGATTCAGTAAGCATAATAACAGAAGCTAGATGTTAGGAAATAAACTGAAATTATTCCAGAAGTCCATGCCTAGAATTAAAGAATTTTGGATTTCAGGGACAACGTAGATTTCCAAAATCTTTGTTTGTTCCAAGAATTTTGTAGGTACTCGTATTATACCAATACTTTTTAATTTTTGACCACCAGCAGCAATAAATTGTAAAGGTTTACCTTGTTGTAGCACAAAACCGATACTAGTAAAATATTTGTGTGCGTTGTTACCAAGTATAGTCACTGAGGACCCAGTGTCGAGTAAACCAATTAGTGGTTTATCGTGTAATTCAACCGAAACATGAGGACGAGAGTAATCTGATTGTATGTTGTGGATTGAAGAAACAGAGTAGCACGAAAAGAAATTTGTGATAAATTTCAGCCAGTTAGTCCATTCAGAAGTATCCGATTTAGTCACATCAGACTCATCGTATACGCCATCACTGCAATCCACAGCGCTTAGTTTTTTTGACTAGATGACTTATTGCAATTTGAGCACTCCGGATAACGAACGCCTTTTTTGCCACATTTGAAACATATCAGAAAATGTGGTTGCTGACACTGTCCTAGAGAGTGAGTGTCCACGCGACATCTTGGGCAATATAGTTTTTTAGTGTTTATGTTAGTCGGAGAGCTCAAGAAGTCGTCCGTCAGAAGGTTGGATGCAGTCTGACCGTGTTCCAGCTACGCTCGCTTCGCTACGTGCACTTCAGTTCGTTTGTAGTGCGCGTGCCGCGGTTTATGCTGGGGACCGTCGAGTGTCCTGACTTTTGGCCGAAAGGTGTCGTGTTCCGGCGGTTTCGGGGCAACCTACTGGCAGCGACCAAGATGCCAATTTTGGCAGAACAGGACCACACTGTTCTGTCACCTCGGTGTTAGTTTTAAGTTTTTATATTGATATGTATGTTAGTCTATAAGGTATTTGTAAATATGGGCCTTGTTGCCTGAAATAAAATTTATTATTATTATTATTATTATTATTAACATTTAGATTTTTAGGTTGTTCAGATGGTTTTTTGTAATTAGTATTGTAATTAGGATTAGGCCTATAATTTCTGTACTTGTCGTTATAGTCATGCCTGTAGTTAGAGTTGTTGTAATTATTAGTATTTCCACTGAACGATGTGCTAGGAGCTTGCCGAGTATAAGCAAATTCGCGTGCTCGAGTATCCGAACTCGCTTTAGGCGGATCGTGAAATTGTGCCATACGTGACTGTATATTTTCATAGCTGCGGCACAGGTCTTTCAGGGCGTCTATAGAAATAATGTTCGGAGAAGCTGCAAGAGTGCTGGCATAAATTGGACGGATATTATGTAGTAGTATTTCCAATTTATCCTCCTCCGATAGCTGTTTCGTTAGACGGGAAAACATTCCGTGCATGACCGCGATGTAAATTGAGATATTCTCCTGCTCACCCTGCGTACGCATCCTAATCTCAGAGAGTAGGCGATAGTCATAGTCACTTTGACTAAAGTCTTGTTTCAGAAGCAAAACTAGATCAGACCTTATCCTTGATGCAACGGTACCAATGAAGAGCATCATCAGTAAAAATCTCATATGCAAAATTTAGCAGCTTGTCCTTAGGCATGCTCCTAGAGAAAACTAATTCCTTAGCCTTTTGTATAAACGACCTAACGCAGGTCTTGCCTGAATATTTAAGCTTGCCAACGACATCAGAAACCATTTTCTTCTCACATGTAACTGTGATGAGATCTGACAGCGGTTCTGTATTTGAAGACGTAGATGGCACGTCTATTTTCAGCTTTTTCAGTTCTACTAAGTTCTGTTTAAAAATTTGTGAGTATTCCACATAGGTGGCATCTATAGCTTCAGACCTATTCACCCTAACAAGCCTGTAGTAAATATGGTGTAACATAGTTTCAGTTCGCAAATAAACATTTTTATCATATCTAGATTTAAGAGCGATAATATTTTCCCTAGTTTTGACTAAAGTATCCTTAACCTGGGCTAAGTCGACAATCGGTTCCAAGTGAGACTCTAGAATATCCTCCGACGGTAGCTGCGGAGCTAATTTTACAATCTGTTTTCTAAGCTCCTGAACAGACTCTCCTGTAGAACCTCCTCTAACACCAACCTCATATTCAAGCTCAGCCTTTTGCAGCGAAAGATATTTAATTGGGTAAGACATTTTGTTTTATGGTGGGTGTGTCTTGCAATTTATCGAGAGATCAATTAACATTAATCAACAGAAGCATATAAGCGAAGAACCACCAGCGCAGTAATCAACTTAAGATTAAATACCCGGATCACCAAAAATGTGGGTAGACATAAAAACGCGGTAGTACAAAGGATTGTGGGTAGACAATATAAATAAATTGTAACAGAAAAAATAATGAAAACCACAATTTTGATGACCGAATAGATTGAACTTATAGCTAGCGTTTACCAACACCAATGATTACTAGAAAATACTAAAAACAAGTGGAAGTGTACACAGCTCAGTGAAATTCCTAATGACTTGGCGCCATTGTAACGCTCGTGTGATAGATGAGGAAAGAAAACCAATAGTTACTAAATTACAATTTTAATTAAGCTAAATATCTAAATTACACTAAAGCGTCATTGGTAGGTAGTTAGAAAAATTATCTCAGGGATCATGAGTTCTAATTTACACTGAGTTGTTTAGGTAAGCTGTGAACACTTCTCACTGTCTAAATGGACATCACTTCCCTGTCGGCGACTGCTCAGCAGGGGGAAGTGCAGTGGAGTAGTGACGTCACAGGCGGTAGGTGGTGTGGTGCGGCAGCATCATTTGGACGCGGTCCCGGCCATCTGCAGACTTGACCGGTCGCGGGGTCCCTGGAAATCCCGTTTTGGACACTTAGCAAAAAGTCTAGTTTTCCGTTACTGACTGCAACATCCGGCCGGAAATGAAGATGGAAGCACTACTAGCGAGGTGACGACCATAAGCATTAAATAGCGATCAATGATGTGGCAGCAGCATACAAAATCAGCCTTAAGAATGAAAGCAAGTGAAAGTGAAAGAGAAAAGTGAACAATTTAATAATTTCCGTAGATTGGAAATTATTTAAAAGATTATTTTAATACTATGTAAATAGCTGGGGTTTATTTAACATTAATGAGAACTGCTTAATTACGCTAGAACGCTAAGTGCGAATGTAGTTTTTTTCCATGGAGGTAGACCCATATTACGCTAGCGAGAACAAAGAATTCACATTACTTGGAATATTTAGCTGTTATAATTTCTTAATACTAATTAAATGATTCTAGCAACATGATAGGTAAATTGCAGTAAAATTAGGCATGTATGAAACAAACTACTGATTCACATTAGTATAGTTAAAAGTAATAAATTTCAACACTCACCCAGTGAAAACACAACACTTGATTTTAAATTACATTACTTTTGTAGCAATAATTATTTAAGTGAAATAATATGCGAACGGTTCAGTAAGACCTGATATGAATCAGATTGACCGTTTCATTGTAGTTTGTAAGTGCGCAGTTGACCGTTCGCTAGCGCTGTCCAGTGTGAAAGTGAGGTCCCCTCTGCCCTCGCGCGGTGACCTTCCGTGACTATGCAATGACATGGCATTATCACTCTCAACAGTTACTGTCGGAATCGAATAGCAAAATAACGACTGTCAACTATTTCACCCAGATTAACTTAAGGAACTCTAGGTTTAGGTATTGTAAATATTAGTTAGTGTAAGTATTAGGTAACCGTTACTCTTAAGTTTGTAAATAGATTATCATCAAGATAAAATTGTTTACTTTTTAGAACGCTGTGACGATTCCGTCACAACAAGATCAAGAACGTATAGAACAGAAGCGGATAATGCGAACGCACACCCTCCACCCCAGCCCGCTTCGTTCAGCTCCTCGCCATCGTCGTCGGGTGATGAGTTCGCCACTGCACCCGACACCAGCGAGTCGAGCGACGAGCGCGGGCCGCCGCCTCCGCCGTCGCGACCACCTGCGTGACGGGCGACCACCGCTGCCGGCACACTTGGGGCTTGCGGGGCATCTTGCTCCGCGCAAGGCTCCCGCCACCGGTGGTTTAGTGCGCCGCATGCGATGGTCAACATCAAATAATGAAAATTGCATGCGACCATACTACGGGGCTACAGAAGGAGGAACTAACCTCACTGCTTACCGTGAACGAATGCTGCTCCTGTATCAGACTCTTTAACCAGCCATCACCGTTACCGCCCAACGACTATCGGATCAAGTGCGGGCCATTCAACGGCTTCGGCGACTGGATCAGTCTATACTTGATCGGCTACAAATTGAATCGCTACCTATTCGTACAACCTCCGCTTCATCACGGGACCCTCCTGCTGCGTTATCGGCTTCGATGCCAGTTGCCCAACACGCACTGATGTCAGTGCAGGATGATCCCGTTAGCAACGTTGAGGATTGTGCGAATATAAGCGTAACTAGCCAGGTAAATGAGCAATTGAGGAGGGCTTTGGAAGACGCGATCGCGCAGTATCGGTCCATACCCACCTCTAGGCCTCGTTTACCACGCTTGCCTGCCAGTAAACGAAATTTAGCACTTATGGGAGCCCTATACGCCTTGCTGGCGTCATATTTACAAGCCAGCGAGGATATTATCTATACCCGCTCAATTTTGTACTGCGGGGCCATAGCTGCGTGCCGCGTAGCTCGAGTCAAGTTTTCGGACACCGGCCGAGGTCCGCGCGCTCGCGGGTCTGTCCCCGCTTGGCAAGTGCGAATTGAGTGGCATAATGATAAGTGGACTCTAATAGGAAAGCTAATCTGCTTCAGGGGGGCAATGAACGCTCCCGAGTCATGCGTTTCGTGAACCAGGCTTTTGCTGGTAGTAGGTCCCAGCATTATATGGCCTGTGTCACGGAATGTATCGATAACCTGAAGCAGAAAGTTTGCGCGTGGGTAAGCCATATTCGTCGCTATAGAGAGCGTGTGGATAGTGATCAGAGGAAGGAGTACCGAAAGTGGGAAGGAACCGATCAAGAAGTTAGCGACGGACATCTACCGGATGCTGCTGCTATGATTAGTTTCTGGCGCAGCATCTGGTCACTGCCTGTCGTGCACACAGTAGGAGACTGGATTTTAGCTGGGCAGATATTCAAACATAGGTAATTTAAATTATGTACCTATCTGTCAAAAGAATTTACGCGGTAGGCAAACTTCGAGACATTGATTATCTCATTTAATAATGTTGTAACTCTGCCAAAGATGATTATGATGTATCTGATAATTATTTTTCGTGTTTTACATTTATTTTAATTTTTTAAATGTGTTTTTGTATGATATTATGCTTATTATCGTCATTTAATTCTTCTGCGATTTTGGACACATCTCGAAATTTCGTAAAATACTTTCTGCGATATGGCCACAACACGAAGTGACTATATTTGAAGTCCAGTACTTTAAAAACTGTGCATACTTGAAAAACAATTACACATTGATTTGAAGTTCTATATAATGAAGAACAAAATAACCTAAACCACAGTGTTATTGAGCCAAAACTTAAGGAATTAGACCCATTTTTCTGCCGCACACTCAACTCGCAAAACTTTGATCGGCGATTTCTCTTAATATTGGTTTTTTGAGATGTGTCCGTATAGCAGACACTAGGCGTATAAGCAGCCGAGTTTGTTTAAATTTTGTCCGAAATCAGTGTTTGTGTTATTTGTTTCCCGGGAAACATCGGACGTTCTCGGGGTAACATCGGACTATGTTCTAAAATGAACCGTATGGTTCATAAATATTTTTATCCGCTCTTTCCCTGTTCGCGCTACAAACTCCCAATTTTCTCAAATACTTCAAAAATAAGCCAGAAAAAGTAAATAGAATTTTTACCACGTCCGATATTTCCCATGTCAAAATTGTATGAGAATCGCTCCATTTTCCCATACAAGTTGAAACACATCCGATTTTAACCCGAAAGAAAAAGATCGGATTAAATCGTACACGCTAATCTAACCGTTATTCGTGGTTCTAACATACAACAAACACGTATTTTAATAATAATATGTACAAAAAATACACAAAAACAGGTTAAACTTCCTTGGTTTTTGAAATACGCGGCCACGGGAAAGTTCGGATTTCACGACCACTCAGAATAAAATTCCGTTTCAACGTCTCTCGCTCTTACATGCGACTTGTACCTTTAAAACCACGCGGTTGCCTAAGGTGTGGGGCGCAGCAAGATAGCCTAGGCAGGTGTGTTGCCAGAAATCGAAAATCTTTGTTAGTTTAGTAGTAATTTCCCGATCCGATCTTACCCCAATATACCTTAATACAAAACAATAGATAACCATAACTACCATAGTAACATCAAAACGAATTCGTAAAAATAATTACGAGTACCTATTACGACTTACAAAGTTAAGCAACTACAAGCGTAGTCTAAAACAGGATGGGTGACCGCCTAAACCATCGTGTTGATAATAAGTTTTGTCACATATTTGTAGAAGTTTTACTTAAGATTGCTATTTAGTCGTAAACAATAAAAATTAGACAACAATTTAAGCTTAAAATAGCATCAAAATAAGAAGCCATTATAAAAATACAATCCGTATAAAGTTGCTAAAAAAAAAAAAACATGTTTCTTGTATGGGGACCCCTCTTGGGATTTGATTTATTGTTCATTTTATAATTTTAAACGATAGATTTTATAATAACACATATTCTGTGAAAATTTCAACTGGCTACTTATTACGGTTATAAATATAACTGTAGTGTAAACTTACTCGTACATATAAGAGCGCGTACCGCTGTTAAACGATGACGTCATCATCCGTGAGCGCTAGCCGCCGAGTTTCGAGCGCCGCATACGAAGTTTAAAATTCAATATCTCGAAAACTATTTGACGTATCGAAATGATTTTTTTACAGCAATTTTTTGTTTTTAATGAAGAATACGGTAAGTCAAAAATCTAAACCGGCTGACATTCTCTATTCAGCCGATGTATAGAAACTGCTTTGATGGATCAGATAACACCATCAACTTCCGAAATCGTAATCTAGTACAGCACTCCCAACCCCTGTCCAGGTCGAACTTCCACCCAACCCGGAACCCCAAGAAGCAAATGAATCTAATCTAAAAACTAACACTTTAAATAAAATAGATATTGGTGTAGAAAATAAGAAAATTTGTATAATTAGTAGCAATAAAATAAATAAAATACTAAATGCTGCACAAGATACACTGTCAAGTCAGTAGTAGGGAATCCTCGGTCCTGCCCCCGACTCTACTCCCTCGAAAAAAAATGGTGCTCTGACGAGCGAGAGGCGGGGTTTGGCTCCTAAAAAAAAAAGTATTTTTTTCGGCGTTTATCCCCCCATTTAGAGCATTTGGGGCGGGTCCCGAGACTCCCAAATCACTCCTTCCCATAGCTTGCCCATGTACAGTAAGCGTCAGAGTTAAGTATACCCCCTAAGAAAAATACAAAAGAGTATAAGAATTTCGTCGTGTGACGTACAAGGCGTCTTAGTCTAGTGGTAGCTAGCTGAGATAACGCGCAACCGACATAGAGAGGTCGCAGGTTCAAATCCTCGGGCTGGAATTGAACTTTTTGTTTTTTTTTACACATAATCTTCGCTGAAAAAATGTTTTGTTTTTTTTTTATGTCCTTCTTTAAGGCCTATTTACATTATACAACTTTCTTGCACGTTCCATACAATAAAATAGAGAGAATAAAAAACCTATATATCATTGTAAGGTGTAAACTACGCATTTTTTTATTTTCTCAATTCTATTGTATGAAATGGGCAAGACAGTTGTATAAAGTAAATGGGCCTTTATTCTTGAATAATAAGTATTTATTGAAAGAAAACTCGTTTATAGCTTATAAATGTTTTTATTTTAACTAGGTAAGAAAAAAGCTTGCAAAACTTTTTTTTATTATTTATACAGTGTTTTAATTATAATTTATTGCCTCAAAGGGGAAACTAATTTCTAAATAGTCAGTCGTAGTATAGGTAGGTAATTATGAAAATATAAAAAAACAATAATAAAAAGTTTAATTTTATTATTGTTTTGTTAAACGATAACTTGAATCTATGGTTTTAATTCAAATTACTGTAGGAGAGTAGGTATTCCTAGAAATATTAAAAACTATCCGGATATAAAAAAAAGCGTAGCTAAGTTCACAATAACATTGGAATAATTGATGCAATGTTTGTGTGGGTAAAAAAAAGTCTCGCAATAAAGTATGCCACCAAATTAAAAAGTTTTTAAACATTATATTGCTGGAAATACGACTCATTACCTATACCTACTTATGTACTTTTATAAAACCGTGAACTTTTTTACACGTGAAAGAGAATCAACATGTCAAACTATCAAGCAGTCTAACAATTCTCATCTCTCGTAAATAAGTCTCACGATCTTTGAAAAAAGCAAACAAATTGACAAATACACATAAAAAAACTATTATTCGCATAGTTTAAACATCAAATCAATATCGAAGTGAGTGACCGTCATTGTTAATGATTTGTTGGAGCCGGCTACTCATGTGCATGACCATGTTCGAACATGCACTACTGTTTCGCATCAACTCCCAAGTTCTGTTGACCTCTTGATCTAATTGTTGTTTTGATTTGACTTCACTAGGGTCCCAATTCAAAACCATTTGACCACACAAGTTTTCAATTGGGTTCAGGTCAGGGCTTTTAGACGGCCAATTGAAAACATAAATATCATCCTGAGATGACAGCCACTCCTGGACGAGTCGTGAGCGGTGCACTGCACTGTTGTCTTGGACGAGGTGGATTCGGCCCTCGGGATATGCAACTCGCACCGACGGCAGCATGACGTCCTTCAACACCTCCAAGTAACGCTGGCTGTTCATGCGGCCACCGACTTCCACGAGTTCTCCCGGGCCCATGGATGACATCCAGCCCCAATAGGCTGCAAACAACAATAAAAATGCAAATGTGTATAAAATGCATACTCAAATTACAAAAAAAGAGTCCTCCTCGTCGTTCGTGTCTGTCCGTGACCATGGGCCCTGAAATGGACTGAAAACGTCGGAATAGTATATTTTTTATTATGTCATTTGAGTTTGCATTTTATTATATATTATAGTGGAAACCTAAGAACAAAATAAAAATAAAATTATAGTAATTTTAGATTAAGTATACGTATATAAAACACTAAAATTATCATATATTTATATGCAAAAATAAGTAAAATTGATAACCCAATGTAATTCTTCCACTAGTTCTCAAATCTAACATATTTTTAGCGTTATACCGCTCCCCACTTCTTCTCCATAATATTTTTTTGCCATCTTTATCAGATTTAAAACACTTCTCATCTGTAAAGATCACAATCTCGTTTATCCAATCAAAATTAAGGTAACGTTCGGAGTAGTAGGGATTCGCCGGTTCTGGCCCCGCCTCTACTCGGCCGAAAAAAATGGTGCTCTGAGGAGCGAGAGGTGGGGTTTCGCTCCTAAAAAAAAAAAAAAGTTTAATATTTTTTACTCAATACAAAAGGTTATCAACTACCTGGGTACCCTTTTTTGTCCCGTGGACGTTGCCTATTGTTTGCGCGTGCGCCAACCCCTTTGTTCTCGGGGCGCCCAACACCATTGTCTTGCATCGGACGCGTTCATACCTTTTTTTTACATATTACCTGATTGCGCTATTAACTGTTGTAATGTGATTTTTAATGTTATCTATGTTTTTCTCATATCATTTAATTAAGTTACCATAGTGGTTTTCTTAACATACTGTTTTTAAGGATCATAGTTCTAACCTAACCTAACCTACCTTGTTTAAGTTAACCTAAAACCGTGAAACCTGTCCTAGCTTAAAATACCTACTGTTTTTTAAGGGTTACAGTTCTAACCTAACCTAACCTACCTTACTGAAGTTAACCTAACATTATACAACCTAATCTAACTTAACATACCTACTGTTTTTAATACTTACCTAACCTAGCTTGGTGAAGTTAACCTAACATTATACAACCTAATCTAACTTAAAATACTTACTGTTTTTAATACTTTCAAGAAAATAAAGATGAATCAACCAACAAAGAAGTTACGAGTGGTTTTAAATTTTAACACCCCATGGTCGGCTGTTATTAAGGATCGGCTAACTTTACATGAGCTTAACCTAAGCTAAGAACTGATTTAAATCTAGCTTAAGACCTAATTTTCACTTAATTGAATTTACCTAAGTTAATGTTAGTAAATCTAGCTAATCGTAGTATTCGTAGTATTATCTTAAGTCGTTGTTACTTAGAGCCTATTCTAAACAACTATCAAAACCATATATTGCATATAGGTATTTCTAAATGAATTACCTACACTTAGCTTATTAAAAATATAGTGGTTAAATGCAATCTAACCTACGTACGGGTATGTATCTACGAGCATGTATCTGCGGCTAACATTGGCTATAACATTATCTATCTAGTAGGTACGTATATGGGGTTCACCTCCACATACATTCAAGACCTTTTCCAGTAAGCTTGTAATTTAAAATACAAATAAATTAAACAATATTCCTTACAAACAGAGGTAAATGGTTTTGAAGTGGTTTATAGTTATAAGACCAGCGCTTTGTATTCCTTTTTAAAAATAACTTATGATAACCTGAAGGTTTCCGAGCAAAGGAGTCAAAGTATTCCCCTATACCATTAATGTCAATATGTATAGCAACCCAGTGGGAGCCCGGTTTCGAGTCTAGGTCCAAATTACTTACAATAAAGACGGGAAGATTAACCCAAATAGGAATTCTATTAGCAGCAAAAAAGTTTTATTCAAACGAAGGGCTGATTTTTTTCATACAAAATTTAATTTCATTTGTATCCATTTTTAATAAAAAAATATGAATAATTTGATGATGTTGCCAACAATGGCTACAATGAAATAAAGTAAACAGATTAAAACATTGTATTTATGTGTTTACTAACTATTGTAATCTACAGATATATCACGATTTTTGTTTATTTCAATAACATTTTCAAATCCTGCATACACAATACAATTAATGGTGCAGGGTAGAGCAACATCAAAGCGAATTTCAAGGCGAACACATCCATGCCTTACAAGATTCCAGTGTGAAGTTGAACTAGTAGATAAATCAGGGGTTAAATCAAAACATAACAAACAATAACCTGCTCCATAATCCGTTCTGCTTATATCATTACCTTCGTTGTGAAAATGAATACCAGTACCGGAAAATAAAGTGTGACATGATGATGCTATTAACCCAGAACCAGAACCAAATGATGGTTGTAATGTTTTAGAACGAATTTCATGACCATCAACATATAAACTAAACGAATTCATATTATAGTGTTGAAAATTAAATGGATTCATAGCTAAATTGCCATTAAACCCTGAATTTGATACAAAACCAATAATACATCTTTTAGGAATTTGCCCGAGAAAAATATTATCCAATGTTTCCCCGACAGTAATGTAAGAACCTTAACTTCTGCTCTTGTGATAGCATATTTTGCAGTCGTTGTTGCCAATACTTTTTGATGTGCTAACAAAACGCTAGGATTAATTCGTGCCCATCTTATAATGAGACTGGCATCCATTATTTGCACTTTATTTTGTTTATCTTGGTGACAAATTAGATTAAATGACTCCTTCGAACGTACTAACTTAATGCGTATTTCGACACCATTTATTAAGAATTTCTCTCGGTTAAATATGTTTGCATGTAAATGCCCCATCATTTCCACTTCCTTACTCTCTTTGACAAATTCTAGTCTTTTGTGAAACCCTTTGTTATTTGCATCAATAGTATCCATATGATTTGCAGTTTCAGCATACCACAATCCACAAGTAAGATGAGTTTCTTTGGCTGCTGGTCCATAGTTTAGAAGATTTTCCATATAAGCACGGTAAGCATATGTATTGTTTGGGGGTGATATGAGTTTTTGATTTAAATATACATCTAGTTGACTGAAAAGGGAATGTAACCAGTTATTGACGGGTGCAACCAGGGTACCTGGTTTTAATTTTGTGCCATTCTGATTCAATAATTTAGCATTAATATGTAACATTGTGTGGGATAGATCAACATAGTCATCTCCTGATCCGGGAACTTGGAATTCGATGGGAGCGTCATCACTTAAAGTTGAAATTGGTTTGTAATGAACCCACTGTCCACTTTCAATACTTGTTTGAGTTGATGAAAGAGCAAATATATCTAATTCAGATTTCGCACATTCACAAGAATGACTATGTAGGAATGACATTATTTAGTTTGTAAATATATCCTCAAGAGTTTTTTTTTTTTTCTTCCTCTTCGTCTCGATGCTTTCAATGTAATGAGCGGTTCCCTTCTTTTAGATGTCATTTTATACCCAGATCCCGACATGAGGGAATAATTTTTTTCATCGGCTTTTATTTTTAAATTAGCACTTGCCTCCTTGAATCGTGATCTTATCGAACTATCCATAGGGCGTGAATTTATCATATCAGATAACAAACCAACCCCTGCACCCAACGTTTCTATTCCAATGGTTTTCAAACCACTGGATAACAAAGGGAGCACTGATCTAAATAGCCCTCCCAAAAAACTCCCTATACCATGCCCTTGTTGAAATGGAACTCCTTTATAGACAATTCCTACACCAGAGCCGGCTTGATGCGAATAATAATGCTGGTAAGGGCAAGAGACTGACGATCTGTTATAATTCATTTTACTCGTTGAAAGTGTAGCTTCACGCAGGAGCTACCAAATTGGAATGGTACATTAACACCGGTAGTTGTTCTTATATCTATTTCAATAGTATCGAACTCCATACGTAAAACCGGTACATAGTGAGCAGGTTCTCACATGTGAGTTTTATATGCACCATAAATAAACTTAGTTGGATCTAGTGGTATTATTCTAAGCAATGCTGTTATAACATCTCCAACTACTTGAGGATGAATTATATCGATGTAAACAAATATTTGTGGTGGTAACCCTAAGCTGGAGACTTAGTATCGGGGTTGTTATGATAGAGGTTATTTCATTATTTGTTGTTGTTACTCCAACCATTTTTGTCAATGTATCATACCTAAATTTGACATTATTTTTTAGTTGTGGGTTCTCATTAAACGCTTGAAGGAAATGATCAATATTATCGTATGTAGTGGCTGGTATATGAGTTTTTATATCAAAAATATTCGTTGACTTGTTTGCGGGTGACACCACCTTTTTCTTTATGTAAATTATATTTTCATGGTCTTGAACATTATACATGGAACACGGGTATTGAAATTCCACTAATCCAACTACCCACTCCCCTTCTAATTTTATGTTCTTAAGTAACGTAGTTAGAGAATGTGCAGTCGTGTTGTCCGTATAGTAATCCGTTGAACTGTTGCTTAACAAAGTTAAATAAAAACTATTTTCGTTCATATTTTTTTCAAGCTTGATGCGAGTATCCAAGAGTTAAATTTATTGGGATAACCTTGCGACTTCACGAGTACTTCATTTATGCCTCTAATATGTCGCGAACGTATTATTTTATCAATTTTATACTCGGTGGAGGGGAGGTAAGTCACTTTTTGTAACTCTTTAGAATAAAATGTACGAATGATGGGTTCGCCTTCCAAATCCTTTAACATATAAACAACTCGCGGTGATTTATTAATAATTGAATTAATTATAAATATTTCATCACTCCAGTTACTTTCATAACCCTTTTGAAATACATGTTTATATTTAGTTATTCTAACATGATCACCTGCATTCAATTTTGGGGTTTCCAATGAAATTTGGCTATCTTTTTTTCGATAATATAAATTATTCCAAACGGTCATAATATTATTAGAATTAACATCAATTGGTGGCATTTTAATGCTAGAATGGTAGGTATGGTTTTAAGAATGAAGAAGATCTTCTTAAATATTAGTGTAATTATATGTATTATTATGAGTGAAGTAACGCCACATTTTCGTTTTAAGAGTTCTTTGAAACCTTTCTACTATACTTGCTTTAATGTCGGGATTATTAGTAGTATAATAATTAATGTTTTTGCTCTTAAAATAATCTCTCACCACCTTTGAAATAAATTCTGTACCTTTATCAGATTGTATATGACGAGGAACAGAGTTGGCTTCGGTAAATATGCTTTCAAAACATTATTTAACTGTTGATGAATCTTTCTTTTTCATGGCTCTCGCATTTACTGAACACATCAGTAACACAAAGAATATATTTGTGTCCATGATTATATTGACTATACGTACTCATGTCACTTAGATCAGCTTGCCAGAGTTCATTACAATTAGATAGGATATATCTATTTCTGGTGAATCGCTTATGAATAGGTTTATGTAACGTGTACGTATCTTGAGATTGTAACAATTTTTTTACTTCCTCTTTGTTCATTTGTTCTTTCATTTCCTTCGCTATATTATTTAAACTACAATAACCAGCTGGATTGGAGACATCATAGTAGATCCTATTAATATCTAATAAGGAGACCATTTTTCCCAATCAAATTTCCTATGATGACGCTTAAGTTGTCCTGTAGTAAGTGGTGTAGCTCTTTGTTTTTCTTTATCTGTTGACGATCTCGTACTTGTAGATGCAGGTAATGTAATGGGTTCAATCGATTGAGCTGTTTTAATAAATTCCAAGTTTGCAAGATTGCCTATGCAGCTTAAAGGAACTCTTATATCTCTTAAAAGTAATGCAAACTCTTCCCACCCTGTTGGTTTAGGACGTTTAAGAGATCTAACCGTGTCACTTATCAGATCAGTAATATTACTATTTGAAATGGTGCGGTTGTTTATTACAACTTCACCAGTTGCTTCCACCAAATTTAAACAATGCAATGCAACAAAGTTCGAGTTTTTTTCTCATATGATTTGGGTAATATATCTATAATTTTTGATGGGCTAATTGGCATCGGTTCTGGATTTGTTTTACCAATCGGTGTAACTTCTGTAGTACCATCTCCTTCTGGTAAAAGTGGATGTGCAACTGACTCATTATATTCATTAACCTCCTTTTTGTTCACTTTTGACTTTAGATCATTACTTTCGTTGTTGAACTGAAGCTCCCCCTCCGTTACGATTGGTATTCTAAATGCTTTTCGATCTGTTTCAATAAAATGTAAAAATCGTTGCAATGCTTGTGAATATAAGGTCCACTTTTCACGATCATTCATTTTACTTTTAAGGATTTTTTGCATCTCAGCATCTAGACGGGATGATGAATTTTCAGGTAGGCTCTCATTGCGTTTGAGTCTTTCAATAAAATCTGATTCTACTAATAGCATTTTTTTCGTATTTTTCATTTTGTTTATGATAAGGAGTTAACCAAGCCACTTAAAACTGCTCCTGATATAATAGGTAGAAATGCACCTCCCTTTTGAATTATAACAGTTTTTCTTATTTTATGTTTTCCTTTTGAAACTAATTTCCGTAAGATATCTTAATATTTTTTTGATTTAGATTTTTCTTTTTTTTCTAAAGGAATTTTTCCATTTTGGACGTTATAAATGCATTCACAAATAATGTTGATCTCATCATCATCACAAGATTTAAGTAACGCCGTGCGATATTTTGGTTTAAGCAACTGCAATGCTTCAAGTAAATGTATATATGTGTTTACTCTCGCATGCATCATGTAGAACTGACTAAAATTTGTTGATTTTTGTCGTATTTAAACCCCTTTTTAGGAACATACACTGTGCAATGTCCATCAAACGGAAATATTTTTGTTTTAAAACGACATATGTCATTTGTATTTTGTTTCAAATCAATCATGAGGTAACCATGTGGTTCTTTAGTAGCATCTTTGTAGGCTTCATCTACAAATTTTGGGTTTTCCGGGTAAACTTGTCGTGACAAGTAGCGTATTTGGGTTTTGTCCCTGGGATTCTTAAAATATACAATGTAGCTTGTATTTAGTGAAATATCTCGTTGGCCTCTCCCCTGATGAAATATGTTTTGAGTAATATAAAAAACACTTAAGTTTCTATGATGACTACCTTTTGTGAAAATGTCAACTATTCGTCCATCTGATTCTCTCATCAGATCATCTATTATAAGAAGCTTAGGTTTCTTCCCATCAAATATTGTAAAATCTGGTATTCCCTGACTATAATTTACATTTCTAGATTGTACAGCGGTTGCATTTCATCATAACACCAAATTATTTCATCAAATTCAACATTACATATTTCTTTGAAATTATTTAAAAAGTTTGTGACAAATTGAGTTTTGCCACATCCACTTGGACCAGCAACAATGGTTGTGAAAGGATGATAAAAATGTATCATAATTAAAACTCGTAATACGTGTTGATATGAAAACAGTTAAACTTGAAATGATACAATTTATGAACTCAATTACTTTTTAAATAAATCAACCAAAATAAGGATAAACACATTAAAAAAACAAAGATATCATAGTCAAATATTTTTTTTTTTCAAATTTACACTTTTTTGAGTATAATTTTTTAAAGAAACAGTGCAAAAAAACTCAACATAAGTCTCTTTTCAAGTTACAATAAAAAATTAAATAAAAATCAAATACAGAGTACCACCACTTTAATTCACCTTCACCAATTTATATTTACAAAAAAACTAAAATGTATTTACATTTTCTACAATTATAACAATTCACAATAAAATTCACAATTAAAAATTAAAAATATACAATGTACAAAAAATAAAGTTGAAATTTTTGAATGTTCTGTGATTATAAATTACATGGAAAAATTATTTTGTGATGATCCATGGGGTATTTTATAATGCCCCCACGCTAGAGTGTCCGAAGAGTTTTCTAACAAATACCGTTTTGTATCGTTATGAGATAATGATACTTTATTTATATTTTGAGTAAATATTACATGTTTTATTGATTTAAATCTCAGCATTTGAGCATGTTGCATATTTTTTTCAAATAAACACTTTTTATAATCGTTGAGGGTCAGTTTTTTTGTAACACATTTATTGACTCCTTTAGCTTTTGATATAAGACTATGATTCTCAACATCTAAGGCATACATTTTAGATCGTAGACCAACAAACTCTTTAAATATTTTACCGCTGTTTTCATCTTTGAAAAACGCCAACCGCTTTTTATTTATTAATGGTAAACCATATCCATTGTTAGGTGGATAGTCTGATGTATCAAAATATAAATCGAGCTCTGATTTTATGTCCTCATAATAGTTTTCAGTGAATATTTGATATACTAAACTATCAGTTTCTGTATAAAGAAGCCTGGGATATTCTTGATATTTCGTTTTCATGTAGTCGTAATGAAATTTTTACATGAAAGTTTTCGATATATCTAAAATGCAAAATCCCAGGTAAATTGGTTTATTATAAAAGATTTTAGTTTTTTTCAATTGAACAGCAGCTAAGTTCTCTGAAAATATTGATAAACTGTGGAACTCAGGTTTCGCTATCATAGTTTCAACTCCCCGTGATTTCCCATGATTTTCCAGTGATTTAACAATTTGACATTCACATATTTCAAAACATTTTCCATGGTTTTACCGAACATTGAATTATTCATACTTTTATAGTGATTTTTATCAGAATCACACGTTGCCTGCGAGCGCATGCGTGTGTTTAAGTCTATGTAACTTTTTATCCACCTAGATTGTTCAAATTTCAAAATACGATGGATTTTAAGTAATTGCAAACCATTCTTCAAACATTGTTTAAGATTTCTGTAATGTAAAACATAATTCATTTTCCTATTTAAATTAGGTATCAATTTTTTTTCTTTGGAATTCCCTAAACAAACATTTTCAGGACAGAATGGTAAATCCGAATGAGAGTCATGCAATTCATTGGGGTATTCTAGATCGACTTCTAAAATGAATCCATGTTCAGCATCATCAGAAACATTAAAATCAGTATCTACATTTACCCATTCAAATTTACCTGTAGGGAGGCATTGGGACATAGCCCACCGATAAAGATTATTCGCATCTAAGTACATAAGAAATGAAGAAGGAATATTTTGATCATATTCTGACATAAATTTATTTTTAGCTTTTGCATGTCTTTTACTACATTGTGATATGCCACCTCGAATATTTGTAGTTATGAAAGCAATTTTATCAATGTCGGTTAAGAGCTCTAGATTTATTTTTGTAGTTTTTAACATCCCATCCCAACTTAATCCTGGAGCAGTATAATAATGAGCTGGATCTAATCCATATGTCCTAAGACATACATTTCTAAAATTTTCAAATACATCAGTAAGTAATAAAACATCTGTTTTTAAATATAAAACAGAATAATCCCCCATATTTTGACAATGAAAATGAGACCAAACATCTTTCGCATGTTCATAATCGTCTTCTGATATGTTGCAATCAGTCAAAGAACTGTAGAATTGATCTTGAGAGGGAAGAGAAGTCAATTTTAACGTTTCATATGATGTCATGTGCTCATAGGGATAGATACCCTTTAGTATTAATCGTTTAAAATCCTCTTCACATGGAAAACTCAATTTTAATTCACGAAATTGTTCAGTTGTCAAGGTTTTGGCAATTTTTTCAACACTGCAACTCATACATTTCATTGTGCGATTATTCACTTGCAAAGATTTAGAAAAGGAAATGTATTTCTCTTTGTTCTCTGGTATCAGTTCAATGTCCCCTTCCTCAAATCCAAACCTACGCCAATGTACTATAAAATGACTATCATAGTTGCTCAAATTATGGAAAAATATGGGTACAAAATTAGGTGCCCTGTATTTTTCAGAACAAAATTGATGTAGGTAGGAGTAGTCCTTCATAAAAACCTGTATGATGATTATAAGAAATAGTGGATTCACCGTTTAATTTTTTATCACAAATGTAACATGTGATACTCTGAGCAACATCTAAATTATTTGCATCAGATAAAGGCAAAGGGGTTTTGCCAAAAGTATTACTCCTGCAAATGTTATGTAAATCTTTTTTAATGTATTTCATAAATGTCTGTGCACAATCTTTACCTTTGTATGTTCTATACATTGACAACTTATCATCATAAGAACACTTAATGTAGTATCCAAAACTATATACCTCGTGTTATTGTATATTTGTTGTAGAGGATGTACTAGGATTATTGAAACATGATGGAATTGGGTTTAAAGAAGCCTCAAAATCGGCATAAACAACAAAAGACACCCTTAATTTACGTTCATAATTATTGAAGCTAAGTTGGTTTGATGGGACATTTTCATTGAACCAGTTTTTCTTTTTATCCTGTTCTGAAGGTAAATTCGTGCAAACATGGAAACAGTCGTTTCTTTGATGATTCATTAAATTTTCATGTGATGTAAAGCTTGTTAGGCAACCATCACAGATATGTGTAGCATGTTGTGTAATGGATAATTGTTTAGATACTAATCTAGTTAAATTTTTGATCAAGCAATAATGTGCTTTACTACCTTTGGTTATATATAATAAGTTTAAGTGGGTAGCTTTTTTACATTTAGTTAAGTGAAATGGCCCTATTACATCATGTTTTTTACTTTGTGAATTGTACTCGAGTCCAAAAATATTAATGCTTATATCATTAATTTTTTCAAATTTATGAACATCCCCTAATTTAAATGGGAAAGTCAAATTTTCAAAGTTTAGTATATGTTTATGCGCCATATATGAATTCCATGTATTTGAATGATGGTTCAATTTGAATGATGGATCTAAAACATTCATGATCATTGTTTTTTACATTAATAACTGCCTTTTTATTCATTATATCTCTCGGCAATTTTATATAGGAAGAACCACGTAATGGGTTAAATTTATTTACATTCACATCTAGATAGTTGAATTTTACTAAGCTCCATCCACTATCTTTCCTCTCAAAGTTAGATAATCTCGTTAAAATTTCGTTAACTATAGTTATAAAAATATCATATTTGTCGCTGCTAAGATTCACCACATTGTTACTAAATTGGAAGTCAAACATATTATTTAGCTGTTTGGTATCTTGAGTAAAATTTACGTTAAGAATAAAATTTACTTTTAAAGCACAATGATCAATAAGTGATCGATCCAGTAATGTAAAGATTTTTTCTTTATTTTTTTGTAAAATTGTTTCGGGGGTAAATGGATTGCGAACATTTTCATTAAGCAATATTCTATAAGTAGCCACCCTATTCCTAAATGCGTTTTCAATTAACTGTACATTAACCCATTGAATATCAGACCTTAAGACATTATTTTTCTGAATATTAGTATTCAAATGGTTGGTGAAATATCATTTGGACACAAACTTACTACACACAGAACATTCAACATTGTCATTATTTTTTGTACTCACATTCTCATCTAAGATTGGTTCGGATGATGTTGATACTGTATCGCGACTAGTTGAAGGGCGGTTTTTCTTGGCCAGCACTTCTTCTGACTTCGAAACTGCAACTGTCCTCTTTAATCCACCCCCGACTTGGGAAGATCTATAAAAATAAGAAAACATGAAATTAAACATAATGTACGACTTAATAACAAATACAAAGTTTTTAATTAATTGGATGGGATATTATACTAACTTAAATCTTGTCCATCAATCACATCTGAGGACGAATTATTCTGTTTGCCTTTAATATGACCACCACATGGTGTAAAATATGGTCTTACATGAGAATCTTCTAATAGTGCGGTGGGTAATTGATTTGATATAAACCACAGTCGTATACTTCTATGAAAATTAGTTATAATAAACTGTTTACTTAAACACTCAATTTGATCACGAACTAAATGGATTATGATGAACACCATGATGGAATAAACCGACACCTTAGTAACTCAAACACAGTAACGCAAACAATGAATAATTTCAACATCGAATACCTCATTTATATAGGAGCGCCCCACCTAACTGCTTCCATAACAATAAGATCAAGTTACTACAAGTCAGAAACCCATCCTTTGTCAGGTAAAGGTTGTTACACAGGCTACAACAGGAATATTTAGAATAAAAAATATTACTTACGCATCACGATGAACTTGGCTTATAAATTCCCCGATGCTAAGTAATTCTTGATCTTCTTCAAGCTCTTCACAGAGTCTGATGAGTTGGGCATCGTAGATGTCACAGTTCAAACTATCCATTTTGTTTAATCTACACAAACACTTTTTCGCACCATTTAATTTAACAAAGAAAAGATAATTGTTTAGTCTGGAAAAGGTCTTGAATTCTTAAAAGGTAAGCATTTTACATGTAATACAATAACAAGCTTTTGTTTAACCTACACAAACACTTTTTATCACTGTTTCTTATTGTCAATAAAATATTTCATACAACTGTCTTTAGATGCTACTTGGTTTGTGATGTTAAATATAACATCACGTGTAGTTTGGAGCCGAGTGTCTTCTTCAGAAGACGCGTAGAATTTTAATCTCACATCTGCGTGTTTCCAGTGCTCAGTGGGTGGAATGTTTTTAATTTTTTGCAAATCATATATCTCGATTTTAATCGAGTGAGAAGCGTATGCCCCGTCGTCTTGTCCGGTTGATATATAGCCCACCCCGTCAGGAGAACTTTGACTGACATTGGAAGAGCGCTTCAATACTTTAGTTTTCTTCTTGGGACGTTCAAAAAAGCTGTCGATGTTATTTACTGAACGCTTTTGTGCCATGGCCTGCTTAACTTTAAAACCAGGCGTGCCTTCTTCGTCGGTTGATTCATCTTTATTTTCCGGGTAGTAATAGTTCTTGAAAGTATTTTCAGAGAACTGAAACAATATCAAACAATAAATTACACAACTGTTTAAATACAATACTCTTAACAAAAACACGGTGAACAAATGCTAAAAAACACACAATTAAGTTATTATACTCCTGCTTCGTCCTCGAGATTAGATATGAATTTGTAGTAACACGCATCGTGTTGCCATTCAACCACAAAGTAATAAGCATTTTTTTTTTTTTAAATGTAGGTAGAACCAATCATCTACCTGAACCCTCTATCCAACTACGCACTCATTCGCGTTTTTGTGCTCAGCCGTTCACCACGTTCTTTTTTACATCGCTCAAAAAAGGATTTGCGTGTTGAGTCAGTGTTAAAATGCCCAAACGTAGAAGAAAGGACGGAAATAGTGACGAATATTTTCGTCGAAAAATTCGAAAACTGGAAAAACAGTTGCAGCGGAGTAGAAGTATTTCGCCCGTTCGTTCGAGTGAAAGTTCTTCACCAAATATATCACCGCTGCCGCCTATCCAAGAAGGTAACTAATTACAGCTATTACATTTTAGTAGGTACTTTCGAAGTATACACTCCGGATTATTTATTCAATATCGTGAATAAGGTACGAAACTATTTAGTGTGCACCTAAATGGGGTGTAACCGCGATTGTTTTTCCTTATCATTACGTAATTAATGTAAATATCAGATTCTAAAAATAGATACGTGCTTAATGTGTACACCTGAACGGGGTGATGCCGTTAGTGAGTTTTTCGTATCGTTAGTAGGACATGTCTTATGTACAATTTAAATGCATTACAGACAAATACTAGTGTACGCTTTAATGGAGTGTTACCGTCATAATACTTAAATATTTTAAATGAATTACTTAACTGAAAATTAAGATAAAGTATATTATTAATAGTAAAATAATAATAATAAAGTAACAAGTGGATAGTTTAAGGGGACTATCTCGTTACAAGAGTTCTTGTGTACATCTAAAAGGGATGTTTCCGGACTTACATAAACACCAAGTGCTGTGTCTAGTTACGAGGACTAATCCTTCACTTAAAATTTAATTTTTTCGTATAAATATTGGCGATAGATTATGTTGTTTTTTTCATAAAATAACCGTAATGATTTAATGCAGCTCGCATTTATGTCTTTCTCAGACGATTACGAACAACCGTTAATTGATCTGGCCAGTCTAGAAAATTTGGAAGACAATGCAATTGTGCCTCCGCAGGCCGCTACTGAGCCCGAAATTAGAGAAAACCTAGAGGGTCTTACTTCTGAACAGCCAGGAGGCATCCTGGATGAAGAAATTTTATCGTTACTGGGGGAGACTCCTTCCAAGGAAAAAAAATATGGGGCTAATATTCAAAACGACCTTGCTCTTCGCTGGGAGCACATATCTACTTCCGGCCTGACAAAGGAAGCCAAAAAAGAATTATCGGACAAACATATTATTCCGAACAACTGCAGAAAGATAGATGCACCTGCCCTTAATCCTGAGATCAAAGCTGCGTTGTCTGATGCTCTAATCAAGAAGGATAAAGCTTTGGAGACTAAACAAAAGCAGCAGGGTGCCGCTATTTCTTGCGTAAGTGGGGCCTTAACTTTGTATTTGGCATCAGAAAATAAAGACCCCAATATAATAAAACTTCTTATAGAAGCGGGTCGCATTATGTGCGACTCTCAACACACAGAGTCCCTCACAAGACGTAGTTTTATATGTTCTACGATGAAAAAAGAACTTAAAGATCAGCTTTATGACACGGAAATAGATGGTTTTTTGTTTGGAGAGAAACTGGCAGATACACTTAGGGCTGCAAAAGCCATTAATAAGTCAGCATCGGACATGAGGGCCACGACTTCTAAGCCTTTTTTAAATCAAAAAATAACCCAAAAGTATCCGCCAAAAAACTCAAGATTTCCCCAGCACAATCAACTCCAGTCGATAGTGAGAGTAGCGAACCCTGCAGTGGGGAACCAGTCGCGTGTACCAGCGCCGCCAGCCCCGCGCTGGCAACAGGGTTGGCAGCCGCGGCCGCCGCCACCGCCGACGCGCTCGGCGCGGCCGCGAGCACCGGCGCCGCGTCGCTAGAGGAGGGTCGCATTGCTGGTAGACTCTCGCAATTTTATAACCAGTGGTCTGTTTTAACTAGAGATCCAGTTATTTTATCCTGGATTAAAGGTTATAAGATCCCGTTTTCACAACCGGTTGTGCAAAATTACACACCTGGCTCACCAAAACTGTCTGAGTCTGAAACTTTAGATTATCAAAATTCTATCAACGAGCTTGTCAATAGTGGGGCCATTACTGAATGCGATTATTGTGACGACCAATATTTGTGTGGTTATTTTCTTATCAAAAAACCTAACGGTAAAAATAGGTTTATCTTAAATCTTAAGTCGTTCAACAAGTTTGTACGTACTGAACACTTTAAGATTGAAGATTTACGAACAACCCTTAAATTGATTTCACATGGTTGCTATATGGCCAACTTAGACCTTAAAGATGCCTATTTTCTAGTTGCAATTGATAATGATTTTAAAAAATACTTAAGATTTCGTTGGAATGGTAAATATTACCAGTTTAATGTTCTTCCTTTCGGTTTAAGTACCGCCCCTTTCGTTTTTACGAAATTATTAAAACCTGTAAAGTCGTTACTGAGGTCAATGGGTCTAATGTCAACTATTTATTTAGATGACGTATGTATGATAGGACGTACTTACGCAGACTGTGTCAACAATACCGTACAAACAAAACGTATTTTTGAATCTCTCGGATTTGTTATTAACAGTGTCGTGTTCTTCCGTCTGCAGCTGCCAAAGATATGAATGCCCTGGCCTGGTCATTCCATCCTCCCTGGTTATCCCTACTCCATACCTTAGTGTGGCCAGTGTACTTACCTAAGTTACCCAACTATGCAATTACGAAGTCGAATGTTGCCAGTATATCTTTCTAAATTAGCCACCTTTTCCATTTGAAAGTGACAAATCATGACATTCGGCCATCCGTCATCGTGCTAACTCCGGCGCACGAACTTCTCCAATATAGTCCTAATAACCGAGTGTGGAAAATAACATAACTCATAATTTACAAATAATGTATTTAATAACCATTTGGAATAATATCGATACATCATACATCGGTATTTATTTTAATTACGAATGTTACGAATACATAACGCGATGTTAGCTAATATATTATGTTAACACTGCCTACAATAGATTGCTGCAGTATTCTTTTAACTCATAATTTATAATCAATTTTAATAGGTATTTAAATGTAATACAATTGAATTTATTATCAATACAATTTAATAAATTATATAGATTTTTACTATTCACAAACAACAGAAACAATTTAATAACTGTACAGGTAAATAAAGATTAAACTTTGTAATATTAACAATAAAACTGAGACCATAATAATAAAATAATATTTTCAAATGATATGAATCATAATTATCATGACATTAGGCAACTTGATTCCTTGATTTTATACTATTTTAGTTTGGGATCATTTACGTTTAAGATTTGGAAGTCGAAGAATCACTGTCGCTCTCGACATTCAGGGCTTTAACATTGATCCACGGTCTGATACGGTCTGCTGCAACTACAGCAGAATACTTTTTACTCGCAGTAAACCCCGGTACCGAATCTATTTGGTAACGATCGTTACCAAGTACTTTGGTTATTTTGTACGGTCCGATAAATTTTGGCAAAAGTTTTTTGCTTTGCCCTGGATTGTCATTAAATGATACTTTGGTTATTTTAATCAAATCATTTAAGTTATATACCCTAGCGGGTACTGTTTGAGAGTCATGTTGAATTTTCATTTTACTCTGCTTCATTTTAATGTTCTCAGAAACATCGTTCCTGATTTCTTCCATATCTATGTCACTACTTTCATTTTCATTTAAGATTTGTTTAAATACGTGATCAGATTTTCCTCTAAGTTTTATTCCGAAAAGTATCTCCGAAGCAGTTTTATTTGTAGTTGCCTTCACCGTGTTATTGATTCCGAATTGAATATCAGGCACCACTAGATCCCAGTCTTTGTCATCTTTATCTGTACTTTGTGTCGCAAGAGCATTTAAAACCGTTTGGTTGAACCTTTCTACTTGTCCATTGGCTCGTGGACACGCTACAGCATTCAAAATGTGATTGATTCTCATTTCTCTACAGAACTGTGTGAATTGTGCGGATGTAAATGCGGACCCTCGATCAGATATCAATCTTTGAAATATGTTTTGCAACACTTTAATTGCAGACATACTTTTGGTATCTTTCACCGGTTTTACAAATATATATTTAGAATATCCATCAACTACTGTTAGTATATAGCTATTCCCGCGCTTGCTTTTTATAAAAGGGCCTAAATGGTCAATGTGTATGGTTTGGAATGGTACCTTGTTTTTCTCTATGGGGTAGATATAGCCTGATTTATGGTTATCATTATCTTTACTATACGCACAATTAAGACATGCATCTACATATTTTTTAATATATTTTCTCATTTTTGGGAACCAATACTGACTTTGAATTCGTTCAGTGGTTTTCTTAACCCCAAAATGACCAATTTCGTCATGATTAAGGCGGCAAACTTGCCATCGTGCACCTTTTGGTATCACAATGCGTAAATCTTGAGGGTTATCGTTGTTTTTTCTATACAAAGTATTATTTTTTAATACGTAATGTTTCTTTATATCCTGATATTCATCATCAAGGTCAGGCTTTAGTAATTTGGCAATGCGACTAGTTTCTGGATCGCCTAGTTGCAATGTTAGTAATCAATCATTTCTCTGTATTCTAAACACTGATATTACGTTAGCTGGATCACAATTTCCGTCAGGGGCTTCTACCGAATTTCGGCTAGTAGCGTCAACATGAGCCATACGATCACCAGGTCGGTATTCAATTTCAAAATTATATTCTTCCAACTGTAAGACCCATCTAGCTATTCGAGGCATTATGTCTTTTTTACTACACGTGATTCGTAAAGCTTGGCAATCTGTATAAATTTTGAAAGGAATGCCCAACAAATAGGTTCTAAATTTCTTTAGTGAACTAACGACCGCAAGAGCTTCAAGCTCATAGGAATGATAGTGTTTCTCTTCAGGTGACGTTTGTCTGCTAAAGTAGGCAACTGGTTTAAGATCTCTAGGGTTTTGTTGCCACTGCATTAAAATACCTCCAACACCAGCTGCACTTGCATCAGTGTGCAGTTCAGTATCCAGTTTAGGATTATATAATGCTAATATAGGTCTTTGACACAGCATTTTTTTCAAAATGGACATTGCTCGAGATTCTTCATCGGACCATTTCCAACTAACATCTTTTTTTAATAATTTTGATAAGGGACGTGCAATTTCTGCAAACCCTTTTACGAATTTCCTAAAATAACTAGCTAGGCCTAAAAATTGTCTTACTTCATGGATATTGGTAGGCGTGCTGAAATCCTTTATTGCTATGATCACTAGGTTTAATACCTTCTGCGGAAACATCATAACCAAGGTAATCTATAGAAGTCGCAAAGAACTTACATTTAGATAATTTTAGCGTTAAACCAAATTCTTTCAATAATTTCAGCACGTCTTCCAATTGATGAAACCCTTCTTAGATAGTTTTAGTGGGTATTAACAAATCGTCCATGTATGCCAGTACAGATTCAAACCTCCTAGAGCCAAGTACTTTATTAACAATTTTCTGAAAAACGGCCGGCGCATTGGCCAGTCCAAATGGCATGCGATTAAATTCATAGTGGCCATCTGGAGTTACAAAGGCCGTTAAATGTTTACTTTTTTCTGATAGTGGGATCTGATAATAGCCTGAAGCCATATCTAATGTAGTAAAAAAATTATTACCACTCAAGTTAGATATTTGATCATCTATGAGTGGAAGAGGATATCTATCCTTTACAGTCTTGGCGTTTAACGCCCTAAAATCTACGCAAAGTCTTTGCTCTCCTGTCTTTTTCTTAACCATCAATATGGGGCTCGCGTAGTCTGAATTTGATTCTCGGATAATACCGTTTTCCGAAAGTTCTGCAATCATGTCCCTTACCTTAGAACGTTCCGAAAAAGATAATCTATATGGCCTATAAACCACGGGTTTGTGATCGGAAAGTTGTATTTCCATTTCAAATTGTTGACTAGCGCAACCAATTTCATCTAAAGAGAGTGCAAAACAGTCCCGATAGTTATTCAGTAGCATATGAATTCTATCCAAAACATCATCGTCAACATCAGTTCCTACTTTAATATCTTCTTTTAAAATTGGGTTTACACTTTCAGGGGCTAACTTATTTAACTTTCTGACGTTAAAGACATCTTTATCAATAAAAAGATTGCCTCGAGCTATTACTTGGTTTTGCCTAAAATTAATTGATTTACTAGTATTGTTTGATATTAAAATTTTACCTCTTCCTTTCACGATACTATAAACGCCTTGATGTACGTAAAATTCCTTATTCGGCACAGTTTGAGTTTTACCTTCCAAATAAATATCACCAGAATAACTCGGCGATGTGTAAACTTGTATAAACTGAGTACTGTTTAAATCAACGGACTGTGTAGTTATCAATTTAACACTCGTACAATCAGTAGATGTAAGTGGTTGGTTATAAAACGTCAGAGTTTTATTATCTTTAAGTACAATTATGTTAGGGTTTTCTGTAAAATTTTGACCTATAAGAAGGGGCTCTTGTAAATAATTGTCATCAACCACATATATGTCTATACTAGACTGAACATCATCAATTTTTACCAAAGCTTTAAATTTGTATAATGATTTTACAAAATTGTTACCAAAGCCTTTAATAAACGGGAGGCCATCCAAGTTTTTTAAAATGTTTAATTGTTCAGCCTCTTTATGCCTAATCAAGGAACAGTCACTTCCAAAATCAACATAGGATCTCAAAGTTTTATTGTTAATTTCAACATCTTTACAATATTTATCATTATAAGCATTAGAATCAATTGCAAGAACTTTTTCCACTCGTGGTGGTATGCCAAATTTGGTAAAAGAGGGATATCGGTTTTGACAGACGTCCGACTTGTGACCAACTTTTTTACAAATATCACATTTAACCAACATTTTAGGACAGTTGGCAAACCGATGTCCCTCTTCATTACAATTAAAACACTTAATTCCGGGAACCATATTGATCGGCTTTTCATCACGCTTTTCTTTCTTCAGTTTATAGCACCTATTCGACGTGTGCCCATCAATACCGCAATAAAAGCATCGAATTCGTTTCATCTGAGGATAGGTATTGTCGTTTCCTTCAAGTACTCCTCGTTTCCTTTGAGTATTAGAAAATGAATGTAGAGTAGGTTGCTGGACGACTATAGTACATTGTAGCCCAGGTACAGAAAGTAAGCAATAGATGGACGAGTTAGTTCGCGGGCCGAGCCGCAGGTGAGGACCGCGAAGATACGAGTCCATCTATTGCACTTTCTACCGAGGCAATACTATGTGCTTTTCACGCCTAATGTAAGGAAATAAAACAGGTTAGGACATAATACACAGTTTAATTAAAAGTAATATTGATATTTGAAAGTTCATCAAAGTAGGTCAGCATTACGCTTTCAGAGAAAGAGTTCGTTTTTTTATTTATTTGCCATGCTTTGAAATTTTCATACACTTTCTGATATTTGCGACGGGATTTTATTGGCAGTAAATTCCGAATTACCGACTTTGCCGTATCCTGAATTTCAGGCGGTGTAAGATCCATATCTGTACTTGTATCACTCATTTTTGTTGAATATCGTACAAATTTCCAATCAAAAGTTCAAAAGTTTAGCGTTTGTTTCCAATTAAAAGAACAGAAGTAATTTTCATTCCCGCCTTTTTAACTTTTTTAATTTTTACCTTATTTAAAGATGCAAAGGCGTTTTTCACGTACACCTTAAAAACTTACATAAAAACACGTTTACAATCGCAAAAATACACTTTCACTGAGCGGATTTGACGTTTTAATTTTTTAATTAAACGTTCTAATGTCATATTTGTCAAACATTTTTTTATTTATTTCCGACCGAGTTACTAATGTCATAAATAACCGACCAATAGCAGAGTAGAAAGTAAACTGGTCTAAAAACACTCCATTTTACTTTGCAACTCAACATTGTTGGACTGTTTTTGTGTTGTACTACTAAGAGCAACTTTCTATTCTGATTTCGATCCTTCTTTGGCCATATTTCCGAGCAGTGGCGTGAAAAGTATTTTAGTAAATCTTCTGGCTCTTCACACATAAATGCTTGAGCAGTGTTACGCCGTCGTCGTCGTCGTCGTCGTCGTCGTCGTCGTCGTCGTCGTCGTCGTCGTCGTCGTCGTCGTCGTCGTCGTCGTCGTCGTCGTCGTCGTCGTCGTCGTCGTCGTCGTCGTCGTCGTCGTCGTCGTCGTCGTCGTCGTCGTCGTCGTCGTCGTCGTCGTCGTCGTCGTCGTCGTCGTCGTCGTCGTCATCAGTCAGTCTCTTTCGACGCTCGCTCACGCCGTCTTCAGTATTTATACTGAAACGTATCAATTTTTAACTTAGCATCAGACGCCCTCTCACGTCGTTCTTATCAAATATGCTCGCTCGCGCTGTATACTAGTCAATCTCTTTCGACGCTCGTTCACGTCCATATTAAAACTCGCTCAATACACCCTTACATTTTTTTTTAATATCCATTGCACACCTTATTTGCAGTAACATAAATTAAACATTAAGTTATGCCTCTGGCGGGAATCGAACCCGTATACTGTGGCTTCTTATTCCACCTCCCGACAAACTAATCTATTAAGCAAGGTACAGGGCACGGGACATGACTTTTTTTTTACAGTCCTGTCAGTTGGAATTAAGTTGGGTATTACGAGTAAATATAATCGTCAAAAGTATCATGTCAGCAGTTATGTTATTATCTTAAAGAAAATGTCTCTGGCGGAATCGAACCCGTGTACTCTGGCTTCTTATTCCACCTCCAGACAAACTAGTCTATTAAACAAGTTACATGGGCTGAAAATCATTTTTTTTTACAGTTTTGTTTGTTAGAATTATGTAATTACGAGTAGGCAAATATAATTGTCAAAAGCATCATGTCAGCAGTCATGTTGTCTTAAGGAAATCACTTTTTAACTCGACAGACTAATTATTAAACGTCTAGTTTAAGTTATCCTGTCACAGCGTTCAAACATCATTTTAAATTAGGTACCTTAACCGTCGAGTGATCTAGCTCGTTCGAGCGACTGATCGACAAAAAACCGTTTTTTTTTAAAGACTACACTTCTGGGCGCGGTTTACAGTCAACAGCACAAACAAGCGACCACCCATGTACTCTGTCACTTTAACGTCGTGTTTGAAATGTTATACAAAATTGTGAAACGATTGAGGGCGACAAGGTACACAAATGATCACCCATTCACGCCGCTGACCGTACCACTTTCGTAGACGTAATCCTACCGTTTAGCCTTACAATAGACAAACCACACTTAAGTTTGTGCTTATAGAATTATATAAAAGTAATTGAAATTACAGTACATGTAAAATAAACCACAGTACAAGTAAGATACTGCATTATGTTCGGGCTAAAAGCAAAAATCATTAACAAACGTTGCGAATCGTTTGTTTAATATAACTGCAACGGTGTCTCAACTAACTAATAAATACGTTAATTTCGTAATTCATACGAAAGCAGAAATTACAATGATGCATTGTAATAAAATCAAGCATACTACTGTGCGAGATAATTTTTTTTCACTATGAGGGTATGCATAGATCGTCGGCAAATATGGCAGATAATTCGTGTTTAAGCAACAAGGCTGTAACTAAAGGCTACAAGCAGGGTATCTAAACGTGAGGTCTTCAATAGACGAAGCTTCTTAGTTATACTCGTAATCTTACAGTAGGATAAAACATGGAAAATTAATGAAATATTTAAACGGAAACACTTACGTATGCTTAATGATGTCGTTTCGTCGACTTATCTACTGGGCGGGTGAGGTTCGGTAGCACTTCTGAATTTGTCGTGTTCTTCCGTCTGCAGCTGCCAAAGATATGAATGCCCTGGCCTGGTCATTCCATCCTCCCTGGTTATCCCTACTCCATACCTTAGTGTGGCCAGTGTACTTACCTAAATTACCCAACTATGCAATTACGAAGTCGAATGTTGCCAGTATATCTTTCTAAATTAGCCACCTTTTCCATTTGAAAGTGACAAATCATGACAACAGGGAAAAAAGTTGCTTTGTTCCACAAACCACCTGTAAATATCTTGGCTTTGTTATTGACTCAAGAAAATTTCATATAAGGCTCCCAAATGAAAAAAGAATGCTTATTAAAAAAGAATTAGATATCTTTGTTAAAACAAAAAGATGTAAAATTCGGGGATTCGCTCGTTTGTTGGGTCTTCTTACATCAGCCTGTCCTGCCATGCAATACGGATGGCTGTATACAAAACAAATGGAAAGGTGTAAATATCTTACCTTACTTAATTCAGAGGATTATGATTCTTATATGACACTACCCTCAAATTTGCATTCTGATTTCACCTGGTGGCTAAACAACATAAATGAATCTGTTAACCCCATCAGACTTGATAATTACTGTATCGAAATTTTCTCAGATGCAAGTAAAAAAGGGTGGGGGGCAGCATGCGGAAAGGAGACCGCCAGTGGTTTATGGAGTAAAGATGAAGCCAAAAACCACATCAATTATTTAGAGTTACTGGCAGCGTTTTTCGGAGTTAAAATATTTGCTAGGGATCTTAGAGAATGTCAAATTCTATTAAGGATCGATAACACAACTGCTATCTCATATGTCAACCGTATGGGTGGTGTTAGATTCCCACATCTCAATCAGGTGAATAAAGATCTTTGGCAATGGTGCGAAATACGAAGTATTTTTGTTTTTGCAGCATACATAAGCTCCCAGGACAATGAGATAGCAGATGCGGAATCAAGAAAAACTCGCCCAGATGTGGAATGGGAATTAAACAACCATGCTTTCAGCCAGATCGTTTCAAAATTCGGTCGTCCTAAGATCGACCTATTTGCAAGTAGAATAAATAAGAAGTGCGAACATTTTGTATCGTGGCACAGGGATCCAGAAGCTTTTACAAATAATGCTTTTACCATAAGCTGGACAGGCATGTTCTTCTACGCCTTTCCGCCCTTCGCAATTATTTTGAAGATGTTGAGAAAGATCATACACGATAAAGCTGAAGGCATAGTAGTTGTACCACTATGGCCCACGCAGCCTTGGTATCCGTTATTTCTAAGTCTGCTTAGCTCCGAGGTTATTAATTTCTCTTGCGACGATAATGTTTTATTATCTGTTCCCGACAGCCATCCCAAGGTCAACCTGGTTGCAGGAAAATTATCCGGACGGCGTTATTAAGAAGATGCGTGCCACCCTGTTCATTAGGGATAATGCTGGCTTCGCTATCCGACAACTCCCTTAGACAGTATGAGTCGGCATTAAAAAGTTGGTTGCGTTTCTGTATCCTTTATAATCAAGATATTTATGAATCTTCTGTCCCAAATTTGATTTACTTTTTTACAAAGGAATTTAATAACGGAGCCAGTTACGGCACATTAAACAGCTGCCGATCAGCATTATCGTTAGTGTTAGGATCTAAAATTGGATCAGATGATCGTGTAGTCAGATTATTTAAGGGATTTTATAGGCTTCGACCATCATTGCCTAAGTATAATACAATTTGGTCACCATCTTTAGTGTTAGATTATCTATCAAATCTTTATCCCAATGATAAGATACATATTGAACAATTAACCAAAAAAGCTGTAACGTTATTGGCACTAATAACTGCACATAGGGTGCAGACTTTATCTCTGATAAATGTAAAGAACGTTGAAGTTTATTCCGATCAAATTACGATTAAAATTCCCGATCGGATCAAAACTTCACGATTTGGGGCTTTGCAGCCTAGTCTTAATATTCCGTTTTTTAGTCCAAGACCTGAGATTTGCCCAGCTGAAACTTTATTAAGTTACATAAATTTAACAAAAGAATTAAGACCTCCCGGGAATGATTATCTCTTTATAAGTTTTAAAAAACCTTACAAGCAGGTCAGTTCCCAAAGTATAAGTCGTTGGATCAAAGAGACTTTGACAAAAAGCGGAATAGATACGACAATATTCAGTGCCCACTCCACCCGGCACGCAGCGACGTCAGCCGCACGTCGATCCGGCGTCAATATAGATTTAATTAGAAAGACTGCCGGATGGAGTGGTCACTCTCAAGTATTCGGTAGATTTTATGATAGAAACCTTGTATCACAAAATCAAATGGAATTTGCTGTTTCGATTTTAAACAATTAAAATTAGAATTCAGTAAAGATGTAAAAATAAATAAATAATGAATAAAAAATAAAAATAAAATTGATTGATTAGTTCATGTTGTTAATATTTCACCTACCTTTCAAATTCTACAAATTCATATCTAATCTCGAGGACGAAGCAGGAGTATAATTAATGATTAAACGAACTTACCTTATGTGAAGTTCTATCATAATTATACGAGCTGCTTCGTCCGAAGAGATTAGATCCCTCCCGCCCTATGTAGACATACCCAGTAAGGGTGAAATATTAAGGATTAACTTTAAACTAAATGAGTGCGTAGTTGGATAGAGGGTTCAGGTAGATGATTGGTTCTACCTACATTAAAAAAAAAAAATGCTTATTACTTTGTGGTTGAATGGCAACACGATGCGTGTTACTACAAATTCATATCTAATCTCTTCTGACAAAGCAGCTCGTATCATTATGATAGAACTTCACATAAGGTAAGTTCGTTTAATCATCAAAAATATTTGTACATACTCTCATCCATTATTAGGCCTTTTTATAAACACTTCACTGCACGACACAACACTATTATGTCTATATACTACTTTAAGTACAGGGAGCTCCGGTAACGAAGACTGTTGCGTGGCTAATAGTTGTTCAGACACAATACCCCCACCGATTTTATACGCTCCGTAAGTTAAGCGTCTTCCTAAAAACATGTTTGAACTTGTAGTTTATCTAACACAGACGCCGACTTATTCAGCAACACCCAAAATAATAAAACGCACAAGTAACAATCGCATCCGTTGTGACCATAAAACATAATAGGCGGCTACCAATAAAACAATTAAACCGTTATAACAGTGCACTCGGGTACACAAAACTTGTCGATACAGGCTTTTTTGATTGATATACTTACTCGATAGCACGTTGAATCAAGTCAGAACCAGTTTACATGCTTCGTTTTAGTTTTACATACTAGTGTGTTACAATAAAATTAAAATGTTTGTGAAGGTAACCCCCATATACGTACTAGATAAATAATGTTATAGCCAATGTTAGCCGCAGATACATACTCGTAGATACATACCCGTACGCAGGTTAGATTGCATTTAACCACTATATTTTTAACAAACTAAGTGAAGGTAATTCATTTAGAAATACCTATATGCAATATATGGTTTTGATAGTTGTTTAGAATAGGCTCTAAGTAACAACAGCTTAAGATAATACTACGAATACTACGATTAGCTAGATTTACTAAAATTAACTTAGGTAAATTCAATTAAGTGAAAATTACGACTAAAGGTAGATTTAAATCAGCTCTTAGCTTAGGTTAAGCTCACGTAAAGTTAGGTGATCCTTAAAAACAGTCGACCATGGGGTGTTAAAATTTAAAACCACTCGTAACTTCTTTGTTGGTTGATTCATCTTTATTTTCTTGAAAGTATTAAAAACAGTAAGTATTTGAAGTTAGATTCGGTTGTATAATGTTAGGTCAACTTCAACAAGCTAGGTTAGGTAAGTATTAATCAGTCACCGCGCGCGCACCGTAGCTGCCGGGTGTGTTAGACTGCTGCGTTCCTACGTCGCTAAGCTTTGCGGCAATGGCTTCGAACGTTATTAAATGTACTAGTTGTAATCTAGTGATCAGTGAAGTGTTAACCTTCGTGAGAAATAAACTCGATGTGATGGACGAGGACAGCCTAAGTCGAATATGTGTTACGGCTTTTACGCCGGAAGAAATACTTTGTGCGAAGAAACTACTGTATGACTCCATTCAGACGGATAAGCGAATTGTGATTCGTAAAGGCGACCGAAAGACTCACCGAGACATTGATGACATAATCTCGCTCCTGAAACATACGGATCCAGAATTTGTTCCCATATTTGTGGCTCGAGATCTCCAGAAACTGCCTCCGATCACATTCGATCATGTTGATGTTACTCGTCTCCTCAAGGATATCTTGACGTTAAAAGAGGGTTTGAGGGCAGTACAGGAGCAATGCATCACTATGGATACCTTTCAGTTGTTAAAGAAAGATGTAGATGATCTAAAATTCTCGTCGATTGTTTATCAAAACGACGACAATAATGTAAACATACGAAGAGGGAACTATTATCAGCGAAAAAACTGCAATTACGACAGTGGGCCTATGGGATTGAAACATATATCGGGAATTAGTCCCAACAACAGTAGCTCATCATTAAATAGCCCTGAACAGCCGATTGCAGAAGTGGTAAATTCATATCGACAAATATCTACCGTCAACGTGAGTCATAATAACGGACACACCGACGCAAACGACTCGGTTGGGGCATCAATACCGCGTATGTCGAAGCGGGTGTCCGGCGCAGTAACTGTGATGACTAATGCCGCTGCCGGTGTGCAAGAAAAATCACCTATGTTGCATAAGACCAGTGCGCATGCAATTGCAACAATGTTACACACAGACAAAGACGCCGCGCAACTAAATCCGCGAATGTGCGCTCAAGAGGCGCAATCATCTGTAGCGCACGCAAAAACCACTATGTTACACTCATACCTCAACGCTGCGCAATCAAGTCCACGAATGTGCGCTCAAGAACTGCGAACATCTGTAGCAGACAAACTTAAGGAGCCGGGGCTTTGGAAAACAGAAAGTCCTACTGAGAGGTGGACGTTGGTGCAGCGTAAACGACACAGAAATAAGATTGTAGGAAAGATCGGAACAGCGGCCTCTGAATCAACTGGGAATTTTAAAGCAGCCGACATCAAGATACCGCTGTTTATATACAATGTAAACAAGTCTACTATTGAGAGTGACATAACTGCGCATGTGTACAGTAAGACTCAAATAAATGTTACTCTACAAAAAATGAATTTGAAAAATGATAGAGGTTACGATGCATATAAAGTACTAGTGCCTAAAAGTAAGTTGAACGTCTTTCTAAACGAGAATTTTTGGCCAGAGGGAGTACTGTTTAGGCGTTTTGTGAACTTCTCGAGGTCCCCATTCAATAATAACGAAGGATGACTTGATGATCAACACAATGGATAATACACAATCAACAAGTACCAGCAGGTTTATATCATTTAATTGTAAGGGTTTCTCTAGATCAGTAGAATGTGTCAAGTCACTGTGTGAATCTGCAGATATCGTCGCACTTCAAGAAACGTGGTTGTTGCAGCACGACATACCGTTACTGGGAACAATCGACCCAAACTTTGGGTACTACGGCAATACAGCTGTGGACTTAACGGCGGGAGTTTTACGTGGGCGTCCTCACGGGGGTGTCGCGCTCCTGTGGCGTAAAAACCGGTTTCCGTGTGTTTCGATTATACAGTGTAAGAGTGTCAGAGTTTTAGCTATTAAGGTTGTTATGAGCGATAGATCTATGATAATCTTTTCAGTATATATGCCTAATGATGAACGCGAGAACCTAATCGAGTTTACGGAATGTTTAAGTGAAATGTATGCGATCATAGATAGTGAAGAAGTGGATCTAATATATTTGTTGGGCGATTTTAATGCTCACCCTGATACGCCCTTCTATAATGAACTAAATTATTTTTGTATGGAGTCACAATTATGTATAGTAGACGCGGAGCTTTTGCCGACGGAGTCGTATACCTACGTAAGCGATAGTCATGGGTGTAGACGGTGGCTTGATCATTGTGTCACTACTTCAGCGGCTAGGCAAACAGTTGTCACTGCCAAAATACATTACGATGTGTATTGGTCTGATCACTTACCCATAGAAATTGTATGTAATCTAAGTAAAAGTGTACCCAAAAATATAACTAATAATAGCAACAATACAAATAGTAGCATAGGGAAGGGGGTAATTTGGGGGGAACGGGAAAAGCCGCAGATAAAGGAATATTTAAATATATGTAATAGGAAATTAAGAGATATTGATTTCCCGAGTGAGTTGGAAGTATGTTGTGATCATTTATGTAATAATGCTGACCATAGAAAAATTATTGATAGCATGTATAACTCCATTATTACGGTACTCAGAGAGGCTTCTGTTGACAGTTGTGACAGAAAACAACACAGAGGGGTTGGATATGTGACGGGCTGGAACAGACACGTGAGGGGGGCTCACCAGAGGGCTAGGTTTTGCTTTCAGGAATGGTGTTTGTACGGTAAGCCTAAGTCAGGTCGAGTATATGAGGAAATGTCTCGCTCCAGAAAAGAATTCAAAGCTAAACTCAAATATTGTCAAAACAACAAAGATCAAATTAAGATGGATATAATTGCCTCGCACCATAGGTCTAAGAACTTTGTACAGTTTTGGAAATCGACAAATAAGATTAATCCAAAAGTGAGCCTACCAGCAAGTGTAGAGGGTGTTAGTGAGCCTAGAGACATTGCCAACCTCTTTATGAATCATTTCAAAGTGGAACCTCTGGGGGTGGACCGGCGGGAGCCGGTGCTCGATGCTGGGTGCCGTGACAACTCAATCAGAATAACACCAGCAGAAGTAACTAAGGCTGTTCGTCAAATGACGAGAGGAAAGTCACCCGGTCACGACGGTCTCAGTATCGAGCACCTGCAACATGCTGGTGTTCATCTTCCCAGGGTTCTTGCTATGTTTTATACGTTCTGCATTCGTCACAACTACCTACCAGCTGACCTCATGAGAACGATAGTGGTACCTATTATAAAAAACAAGACGGGTGATGCTTCCGACAAGTCCAACTACAGGCCAATCTCTCTGGCCACTATCCTGGCGAAGGTATTGGACAGTGTGCTTAATACGTATCTAAGCAGACATATAAAACTGCATGACGCCCAGTTCGGTTTTAGACCAGGGCTATCAACCGAGTCAGCAGTATTGTGTCTTAAGCACACTGTTCGATATTATACTGATAGGAATACGCCGGTATACGCATGCTTCTTGGACTTGTCGAAGGCATTTGACCTGGTGTCATATAATGTACTGTGGAACAAGTTGAGTAGTGTTAAGAATTTACCTGTTGAAGTAACAAATATGTTTAAGTACTGGTATGATAACCAAACGAACACGGTTCGATGGGCAGGGGGCTTCTCGGAGCCCTACAAGATGGAATGTGGAGTCAGACAGGGGGGACTAACATCACCAACTTTATTTAATGTATATGTGAACGGGTTGATTGAGGAGCTCAGCAGCGCCGGGGTGGGGTGTTCGGTGGATGGATGTTGTGTCAATAACATTAGCTATGCCGACGACATGGTGCTGCTGAGCCCCTCAGTTAACGCACTGAAGTTAATTTTGTCCATATGTGAAAGGTTTGCTGTGGCCCACGGACTAAAATACAATGTCAAAAAGAGTGAGATATTAGTGTTCAAATCTGGCACCAAAACATACCCAGTTCCGCCAATAACTCTTAGTGGTTCTCCTCTTCAGACAGTAACAAAATTTAAATATTTGGGTCACTGGGTCACTGACACTCTAAAGGATGATATGGACTTGGAAAGGGAACGCAGAGCACTGTCGGTCAGGGGTAATATGCTTTCACGCAGATTTGCACGTTGTTCTCGAGAGGTGAAGATAACCCTCTTCAAAACCTACTGCCAAACGCTGTACACGTGCAATCTGTGGAGCGATTACACCAAAAAAACCTATAGTGCTCTGCGAGTCCAATACAACAACGCCTTCAGGGGGCTGCTGGGGCTGCCCTGGCGCTGCAGCGCCTCGGGGATGTTCGTCGCGAGCAGCACTGACGGCTTCCAGGCCGTGCTGCGCAAGCGCGTGGCGTCCCTGTGGGCGCGGGTGCGGGGCAGCACCAACACTCTCCTGAAGGTGCTAGCTGAAAGGATGGACAGTCCTATCCTCACACATTGGATGTCCATCCACGTAAACCATAACGAACTTTTTAAATTTTACTAACTTAGTTTATAAGTCTATGTAACTAACATTTATGTAATGTGATTATGGATATCCTCTGTCCGAAAATAAATATTTTCATTTCATTTCATATTTTCATTAAAAACAGTAGGTATGTTCAGTAAGGTAGGTTAGGTTAGGTTAGAACTGTAACCCTTAAAAAACAGTAGGTACGTTAAGCTAGGACAGGTTTCACGATGTTAGGCTAACTTCAACAAGGTAGGTTAGGTTAGGTTAGAACTATGACCCTTAAAAACAGTATGTTAAGAAAACCATTATGGTTACTTAATAAATAATATGAGAAACACGTAGGTAAAATTAAAAATCGCATTACAACAGTTAATAGCGCAATCAGGTATTATGTAATAAAGGGTAGGAACGCGCCCAATGCAAGACAATGGTGTTGGAGGCCCCGAGTACAAACGGGCTGGCGTTCGCGCAAACAATAAGCTGAGCGACCAAGGGACAGCAGGGTACCCAGGTAGATGATTACCTTTTGTATTGAGTACATGGACTATTGCAAGCTATGGGAAGGAGTGATCTGGGAGTCTCGGGACCCGCCCCAAACGCTCTAAATGGGGGGATAAACGCCGAAAAAAATACTTTTTTTGTTTTAGGAGCGAAACCCCGCCTCTCGCTCGTCAGAGCACCATTTTTTTTCGAGGGAGTAGAGTCGGGGGCAGGACCGAGGATTCCGTACTACTCAAGTCAGTTTCAGATATGTCATTTCTTATAGTCAAATTCGGGTATCACGGAACTTTTTTGCTGCATTAAAACTAAAGTACAAAACTATACGTTAAATGATTATTATATAATCCTTATAGGGGAAGAAGATTTCATGGAAACGAAAAATTATGCTAACTTAGTAACTATGATTAGACAAACATTGCTGAACTTACAAAATTCAAATTTTGTTATATGCTTACCAACATATAAGTGTTATTTAGGTACGATGTATAACTGGAAGATAGAATTTTTTTATAACCTGCTATATCTCGACAACCTAAAGTACGAATATTCCTTCTTATTTGACTCAAACCTTGATTTATCCTATGATTACGATACCTATGTTTAACAGATTATCCGGGGTGGTAAATAACCGCGGTATAAAAATAATATTTCAGGGCATCACTAAGACCATCGCATACATAAGAGACTATAATGATACCACATACTTCTTGAACGCATATGCGGATGCGCGTTATTATACAGATCAAGCTACTCAAACTGATGAGCAGCTCTGGGAAGATCACGCGCTAAAAAACCATTCCTTTCGCAAATAATGTGACATTGCTTCACCAAAATATTGCCGGGCTATTGAATAAAAAGGAAATTTTGGAAGTGTGTCTGTTAGAATTTTGTAATGAAAGTACCGATATTGACATCATTTGTTTATCTGAAACTTATGTAACATCGGGACACGAAAAAAATATTTCCATTAAAGGCTACGAACTAGCTTCATATTACTCACGGGAGTCTCAAAAGCGTGGAGGAATTGCAATCCTTTGTAAAACGCATATTGAGTATAAACCGTTATTAGGTATGCCTTGGAAATGTAGCGGCTGAACAAAGTTTTGAATGTTGTGGTATCGAAATACCAGAATACAAAACAATAATATTTTGCCTTTATAGAGTACCTAAACCTAATACGGCAAGTATATTCTTAGAGCACTTAGAAAATATCCTGCATAAACTACATAAGCGTAAATTGTTTAAAATAATTCTAACAGGAGATTTTAATATAAATACAATGAAAGATTCACGAGATTGCCGAGAATTACAAAGAATTGTACAAAACTATAACTTTCATTTTCACATTGACAAACCGACTCGGTTAAACTCTTGTATCGACCATATTATTAGTAACGGACCAGAGGGTGTCGCTACCATACATGATTTAGGCCTCTCCGATCACACAGGACAAACATTAAATTTCTATACTGAACATTGGTATATACTGAAAAGGGACCTTGGTCAGGACAATATTGCAAAATTTTGTGAGTGTATGAAAAGCTTGACTTGGAGTAATGTTTACAGCCAATCTTCATTAAATAGCGCTTTTGAAGAATTTCATGACATTTTTGTATTGTTTTTTAACTTGTGTTTTCCTAAGAATCGCATCAAATTATCCAATAAAGGAAGGAAAACAAGATGGATTACTAAGGGTATAAGAAAATCATGTTCTACTAAAAGAAAGCTTCGATTTCATTTCTATACAGTTAAATACGCGGCAGCAAAAATACAATACTATAACTACACGAAAATACTTAAACAATGTTTTCGCAACCCTTAAATACAGGTAAATAATAGTTACATTAAAAAATAAAAAAATAAATGCAATGCTTCATGGGACCTTATTCAAAATAAAGTGTACAAAAATTCTAAGCCCTTACAGTTACTAAAAATAAAAACGTAGGAAAAAATAATTACGAACCCAATAGAAATCGCTACTCTTTTTAATGAATACTATATAAAACAAACTAAAAATCACAAGGAACACCCTTTAACACATATTAACACTTGTAATTCTACCATTTTTTTATATCCATGTGACGAATATGAAATTATTAAAATTATTAAATCTTTAAAAAATACTATGGCCGTGGGATTTGATGAAATACCTACATCAATCATCAAGTTATGCGCCACTATAATTGCACCCGTGTTGAGGTTTTTGATAAATCTATCATTTATACAAGGAACCTTCCCCGAAAAGCTAAAGTTTACCATCATAAAGCCGTTGCACAAAAAAGGAAATAAGGAGGATCTAGACAATTATCGTCCAATAACCTTGGTACCCGTTTTGTCCAAAATTTTTGAGAAATCAATGCACACTAGGATCATAACTTTTTGTAATAAACATAGTATAGAAAAAATGAGCAAAATGGATTTCAGAAAGGAAAATCTACCTCATTAGCCGTTTTTATGTTGGTCAGTAATATAATTGAGCATGTCGACAAAAATAATCCTGTGTCAGTCATATTTTTTGACATGAGTAAGGCATTTGATTTTGTTTCACATGAACGACTCCTTAAGTGTGAAATGTATGGTATAAGAGGTGTTGCTCTTAATTGGCTAAAAAGCTACTTAAGAAATAGAACTTAGTGTGTGCAAGTGGATAACATTGACGATAAATTATTCTCTAGCTTGAATAGGTCTAACTACGAACAAAATACGGTTGGTGTGACGCAGGGCAGTGATCTGGGTCCGTTGTTATTTTTGTTGTACATCAACGACCTACCTAATGTAACTGAATATAAATGTGTTTTATTTGCTGATGATATCTCGATACTATTCCCATGTAAATATTTGAATACCTATAACAATGATATTAATAATTTAATAAAAAATGTAATAATTTAGTTAGAATCTAATAATTTAAAAATTAATTTAAATAAAACAAAATATATACAATTTTATAATAGAAAAGGAGGTGTTGACATTCATGCAAAATATGATAATACAATTGGGTAAGTAAAGTTTTTTGAAGGGGTGTATATTATATTTTTTTCTGATAGTATTTGGTCTATAAACCAATAATCTACAGTTATTTTATTTTTAATCATTATAGTTCTTCTAAATATTTTTTTAAAGTCCGTTATGACAGTTCTCTGAGCGTTACGGAACTATACGCGTTACCTTAGCCTAAATGATAATTAAAAAAAAAGACGTATTATGACAGTACTTTGTCTGTCTGTTGTCAAAATTGTCAAACGAATAAAATAATGGTTTCGCTTTCGTTTGTTTACCTCCGTGTTATTTACCAATTGTTTCCTTGAATTTTACGACGACTTCTGCTCAGACCCTTGGATTTGGATATTATCGCATTCCTCGACGACCACCGCAATGCTTTTTTGGACTTGGATTGGACCTACTCTTGACGACTCCCGCGCGTATTTTGGCTGACGATTGTTACTATCCCTGACGACCTCTGTATTAGTTTTTGGACTCCGATACAAGTTGTTTGCATCATTTTCATCCTTATATAATGGATACATCAAATATTAGTCCTGCAAACGCTGCTTATGATAGGGCATATTACAAGGATGAAGTAAGATGTTTCGTACCGTCGAGTAAAAAATTTAGAAGTGACCATCCCAATGCCACTTATTCTTGTCCATACAAAAAGCTCTAAAAGCGAAATAGTGTCTAACCATGTAAAGGAATTGCCCAAAACGACTCTTGTATGTCTGTGAAGAGCATGTCAATGTGATTCAGCAAGTCAGTATGAATTTCAAAGAGTACATAAGGCAGCCAGGATAAAATCTATAGTAAGCGCAGCTAATATTAAAGCAGTATCTTTAACCAAATTTTCTTTCATCAAGTAGCTTTTCGACAACAACACTGTTTGAGCCCTCAAGCCCTTCAACTTCAACATCATCAAGCAACAAGGAAAATGTGTTTGCAAAGCACAGACATTTTTCTGGACAGCAGCACATAATGAGCCTTATAAAAGCACAGACATTTTTCTGGACGGCAGCACATAATGAGCCTTATAAAAGAGAAACCCAATATGTATATTGAAGTGCCGAAACAGTATTATTGGGTTATAGACTTTTTTGGCAAAGCAATGTTAACTAAACCTAATTCACATTCTAATAAATAACTATGTTTAAAATAAAACAAAATGATACTCTACAAAGAAGACCATTTTAACTTGAGCAAAGTCACCGTTCAAAAAATATTAAGAGTATGTATGCCGTATCTAGAAAAATACTTAAAAATATTATTTTTAACTGCCAAAACCAATAAAAATAAAAAAGACAAATATGCAAATGTCCAATGTATTATCGATTGTTTCGAAATTCAAGAAGAGAAGCCTTCAGACCCTGTAACTCAAGCCAGGACATAGTCACAATACAAATCCTGTAACACGTTAAAATATCTTATAGCTTGCTGCTCAAAAGGTTTTATCTGTTTTATTTCAAAAGGTTATGGAGGAAGGATATCAGACAAAGCCATTACAGAATGTAGTGGCTTTGTTGATATAGTTCCTCCAGGGGCTGTGGTATTAGCCGATCGAGGCTTCAAAGGGATAGAGATTCTTCTTAAAGACAAACATGTAATACTCCTTCACCCTCCGAGTGTATCATCAACTGAAATGCCAACAAAAAAAGAAGTCATTCAAAGCAAAATCATCGCAAGTCAGGATACATGTGGAGCCCGTGATATGGAGGGTGAGGGAGTTCACTTTCCTGAAACCTCACTCAGTAATTAATCACAGTTATAAAATATGAGATACATTGACGAGAGTTTGACCATTGCCTGTACTCTAGCAAATTTACAGGGTAATATAATAAAAATACAGTGAATATTTAAATACTTTGTTTTATTTTATTAAAGCACATCTTAATATTAACACTTCTGACTTTGACTAAAATGGGTTCACTAAGGGCCGCTTGCTAGAAGCAAAAGGATAACCTTGTTCTAGATTTCAATCTAGATTTGACATAATTATAGTTCCATACTTAGTTTGACTAAAACTAGATATTTCCTGCTGGAACAAGAGGCCCTAAGTTAATAAAGAAAGCAGTAGTGCGAAACGGCGCCCTCCGCCACTTAAAGGTTCGACCCCACCGCTGCTTAAAATACGGCTACGGTACGGAATCGCGGTAACGCATCGTATCCGTACCGTTTTTATCACATGCCCTCCACACCGCTGCTTTAAAATACGGTGTCGTTGTGTAAACCACCGTCATGTTCATATTAGGTAAATTTCTGGAATCAGCTTGCACGAACTCGTTTGACGCACTCATTATATCGCCTGGTGTCAGGGCAAAAAAAGTGTAATCCAAAGGCAGAGCAGGGGCCGTCAGGGATCGTAAGAATTGTCAGCCAAAATACGCGCGGGAGTCGTCGTCAAGAGTAGATCTAATCCAAGTCCAAAAAAGCGTTGCGGTGGTCGTCGAGAAATGCGATAATATCCAAATTCAAGGGTCTGAGCAGAAGTCGTCGTAAAATTCAAGGAGACAATTGGTAAATAAAACGGAGGTAAACAAACGAAAGCCAAACCATTATTAGTTTGACAATTTTGACAACAGACAAAGTACTGTCATAATACTTTTTTTTTTAAATAATCATTTAGGCTAAGGTAACGCCTATAGTTCCGTAACGCTCAGAGAACTGTCATTACGGACTTAAAAATATATATTTTAGAAGAACTATAATGATTAAAAATAAACGACTGTAGATTATTGGTATATAGACCAAACACTATCAGAAAAAAATATAATATACACCCCTTCAAAAAACTTCACTTACCCAATTATATGTGAAACTGATAAAATAAAATTTCTAGGTATTATACTAGATAGGAATCTTTCTTGGAAGCCACAAATTGATAAGAAATGTAAAGCGGTGAGTAGTTTTGTGTATCCAATTCGAAGACTTGCAGCAGTCGTCAGTAAAGAAACGGCTCTACAAGCGTATCACGGTTAAGTGGCGTCAGTGCTCAGGTACGGACTACTGCTGTGGGGAAACTCCTGTGACATTAATAGACTATTCATCAGTCAAAAAAAATGCATAAGGGCCATTTGTAACAAGCCACCACTAGCATCCTGTAAACCATTGTTTGATGAATTAAAGCTACTCACTCTTCCATCACTTTACGTATTGGAAATGAGCAAATTTGTAAAATTTAATTTAGAGATGTTTACTAATTTAAAAAATGTTTGTAAATTTAACACCAGGTATCCAAGGAAACTAGTTCAGCAGAAAACAGTGTCAAATTACGGAAAATTAATTGCTATTGCATGGCCGTAAACATATTTAATCATATCCCAAAACACATAGTAAATTTGCCGTATAATAAATTTGTAAGTACGCTGTGTAAATGGTTAATAGAAAAAAGATTCGAGAGCGCTGATCACATTGTATCATAAAATAAATATCAAATAAATATCAGGGGACAATAAACAACTATTGTAACCGCTTCTCAAGCAAATAAAATGAATTTGAATTTTGAATTTGAATTTGAATTTGAATTTGAATTTAGACATGGGCCACTAAAATTGAAACGCATAGATACAAATTTTCAAATAAATAATGATATTTATAAAAATCCTACCCCATCTACATCAGGTATCATGAAAAATAAAGAAAACTTAAACGAAAACACAAAAATAAATTTAAAGATAGACCGGGAATTGAAAGAATGTGACGTAAATGAAGTAAATACTGCAAAGGCGAAGATAAAAGAAAAGGAAATGATTACTGGTTACGACTTTAAGCAGGATATTAGAACTGAAACGGAAAATAATGGCTGTGATAATAATTTAAAAATAAAAAATAAGTGTGAAGAACAGGCTGAAATAGAAACTGCAAACGTAACATATAAAACTGATGATATTGTTTTAGTCAGATATTACGAAACAAAAAATGCGTATATTATGTAGGTTTCATTGAAGGTGTAGAAGTTAAAATAGGCGAAACTCTATACAGAGTTCGATTCTTAAAAAATGTAAAAAAGCGAATTTGAAATTCATTTTAACAAGAAAAATTTATAGAGACACAGTTCCATCTATGTGTATTGTAAAATTTATCTACATCAATTTTGAATCTGATGAGTACAAGCTACCTAATGATTGTGATGAGATTTATTTTAAGGTTAAAGAAACTTTATTTTCATAAGAATTGCAGAAATTCGCTTATATGAGAATATTCTAAATTTATATAATAAATTATATCTAAGCATGCAGTACAAATAGCATAAAATCTTTACAATTTAAATTAATTAAATCAAACAAAGGTGGGTAGAATTTGAGTGAATACTAATCTAATGAGCTTGTTTACGCTAGCACAAAAAAGATAGGTACAGAAGTCAATCTACATACAAAGTGCGCTCGAGTAACGCACACATAGACACTGCTCACGGACACGATATCTCGGACCGGTTAGGACCAGTGCGAGCGCGAATGCCATCCGCTTGAGACACGCGTCTGTGAACTTTTTTGTGCAATAATGGAGCAACAAAAAAAAATTTATTATAACTGTTCAGTGGACGGTTGTTTAAATACAATATTAAACGGTATAAGATCGATTTAATAATAGTTTCCTATTTTGAAGCAGTATAAACGAAGTACTGAACAAAATTTTTGTAAGGTAAATTCACGCCACCTTACGTAAGTTGAAAACATGTTTTTTTGTTTGTGTAGATATTGTGTTGTTTTTAGTGTTATTTGACAGGTTTAGTTCTAAAACGGATAGGGCAATATAAATTGTGTATCTAGAGAAACCCGTTTACAAGTTATTAGGGATTTTCGATTGTCAAATTTGTAATAACATAACAATGACATTAAAATAAAAATATTTTAGTTATCATTAATTTATATTACATTCTTCCCGTATAATTCTCAACGATAAATCAAACAACTAGATACCTACGAGTGCTACTACCACGATAGTTTTTTGTGCATAAGCCATAGTTGACAACCATAGAGCGACCGCCGAGCGTAGGTATGAAAAGTGAAGTACATACATGTGATTGACTTCTGTACCTATCTATTTTGTGACGCTAGTTACCACGGAGTTACATTGTATTAGCCCGCGCCGGCGCAGATAACAGTGCGGCGCGACGACGTGAGTGCATTGATGTAAGATAGGGTGGATGCGGCAATTGGGTGCAATGTAATGTAGGTGAATTTAAAGATATTAAATAATGCAAATAAAAAATACCTACTCTCAATCAAAATATATGATTGTAGTATGTATGTATGTATGTTTGCAGGTGTGTGTATATATGTTTCCAATTATGTTTATGTGTATTTGTTAGTAAGTATTATTGTAAATATTTAAGATTATGATACTACGACTATATGTATCTACTTTTACACTATAACAATGACACATTTTTCTTAATATATTGCTTACATTTGTATTTAAATACATTTAATGATTTGATATTTCTTTTTTCCAAAGGTAGTTTGTTATACAAATTTACACCCTCATGTGTTATATTATGTCGTCCATAATTTGTTCTTGAAGGGGTAATCATTAAGTTTTCATCGTTTCTATTGCGGTAGTTATGTAGGTCTTTATTTTTAGTAAAAGTTAATTGTGAGTGTATGTCCTTATGAAGTATTTTTCTAATTAATAAACAAATGTTGAGGGTGTAAAGTTGTTTAACAGACATGAGTTTGGTCTCATTATATACTTCTACGGTAGGTTTTAAATAATCATAGTGGTTTTTTTTTTTATTAATTTGTTTTGCGTACATTGCAGTTCTTTTAAATTAGTTTTGGCAGCAGTGCCCCACATTTCGATTAGATACTGGAGGTGAGGTTTTGCCAGTGAATTATATATCATATACTACTTGACGGGGAAAACAACTAACAGTTGCGCGCAAACAACCAACCAGTCGGGATAACTCTAAAACTTCTCTTAAGGGCTCCACCATAGTATTATCCGAATTTTTAACCCGCCAACGACAAGCCATCTTTTTGAGTGCCCGCAAGCACTTTGGCATGCGCTCTGTATGGACATTCGACGGCAACATCTTAGTCAGGCTGTCCAACGGTAAGAACCACCGTTTCCCTAGATCGGAGCAGCTCAAGAAGTTGATAGCCGATCATCCAGTCGCGGCTGCGGCAGCTGCTGCTGCGGCGCCGGGGCCGAGCGCAAAGCACGCCGCGCCGCGGGCGGCGGCGCATAGTACGGGCGGTAACGACCATAGGTAAAAATTTTGATATCGGATGAATTCACTTGGCACAGATGTATCCTAGGTCAAACTGAGCTGATTAAGCCCGGTAGCCATCAGCCACCCCCTAGATACACGCCACCGCGCTTCAAATAAAAAAATATATCGGCTTCAGTTTACCTACCACCTCGAGTGTGGTGTCATTTTCTGATAAACCATAGATGGGGCTTTCATTTTTGATATAATAATTAAACTCTTTCATATAAATTTATTAATATACATAAAGAAGTTTCACAACATCAGCTTATCATTTTTGTTTCAATACACAATATTTTATAATATATGTATAATATTGTATTTACAAAAAATACGGTTGAAAAGCCCAATTTAAAGAACATAAAGTTTTAATTTATATCATTAATTTAAAACGAGTAGAATAAATAAATATACCCGTGCGGCAGCGCGAATTAAGACAGCGGGCGGAACTAACTCAGACGAGAACTCGCCGCGCAGCCTGCTGCACTAGATACTATTGATATCACAAATTACATATTAAAGAAATAAATATCAAGGGACAATGTCACACCAATTGACCTAGTCCCAAACTAAGCTCTAGGCTTGTACAATGGGTACTAGACAACGATATAAATACTTACATAGGGAAATATATACCTACTTAAATACATAGAAAACATCCATCATGACTCAGAAACAAATATTCGCGCTCATCGCACAAATATCTGCCCTTACCGGGATTTGAACCCAGGACCGCTAGCTTCGAAGGCAGGGTCACAACCGACTAGGCCAACGTGTCGTCAATATCGTAATTAACAAAATAAACTTAAGGTCAATTCATAATAAATACGGATTTTACGACCGTCAGCTAAAGAATATTCCGCCTACGGATGCCAGTAGCATCTCCTAAGAGCCGTCTACCAGGGTGTGCACGTATGGGGCCAAGCGATGGTGCCGATTCTTCGTCCGGCGGATGGGAACTACAATCGAATCACAATTGGAAACCAATTCCGACTACTGCACCCGTTGCTGCTACAGCTTGTCTGGAATTAATTCGGTGCAAGAGCAAGTCACAGTGAGGTGTTAGATGCACACGCACGCAAAAAGCTGTTAGTAATATACCGAATTATGCCACTGTGGTGGAAAATGTAATAATTGTATAAACGCTATCTTATTTTTTTCAGATAGACGTTGTATGATAAATGAAACTATGTGTAAAGGGATTAAGAATTTTATAACTTAATTACAGCATAAACTTAATTTCTAATAACAATCAGCTCAAAAAAACTATTTAATAAAAGTGAAAGATAAAATGTTGTACTACAGCTGACTTAAAGGTAAAGCTCTCCATTGCACCCACTTGCGGCATCGTGCCGAGGACACTCGCAGCGTTACTCCGCTACACCGCGATGCTCAGTCTTGGGGCAAAAAAGGAGCCTTGCCTGTGGTCGCCAGAAACGCTGATTAATTTATCTGACACTTCTTTTATAAATTTCTCTGTGTCAGATGACCACGGCCTAAAAGTTTCTATAGCAAGGGCAACTACGTAATTTGGCTTTAAAAAAGCATATTTGCGGCACGTGATGGCTTGAGCGTGGTCTGCGACGTTTCCTGGCTTGCGAGCAGGACATGAGACTTTGCGCGCGTATCAACGCAAGTGACGTCCCGCGCCAAGGGACGACCAAGATGCCACGGTACTAAAGTGCATGCGTCGGTTCTCTTTTCATCTGAGGCAGACAGGCCAGTGGGCTCAAGCGAAGATGGGAAAGAAATTGTGCTAAAGCCCGACTGATCAAAAAGGTTATCGATACATGTCTGTAAACTCGACCAGCACTGGATTGGTAACACAGACCGTGGTGTCCTAGGTCGTCGACCGCATTTCCACAACAGCAACAAGGATGCGGCTCGTAGACTTTAAGCCCATGGCGGAGGCACACTGCTATCCTTAAAGTATAAAGATCTAAAAGAGAACCCCTTAGGGTTCGTGAAGGGAGCAACGGGCCTTCTCGAATAAATTTTGAGTATTTTTCAAAAGTTTGCGATGGCAAATTTTGACCGAAATAAGTTCCCATGCTGCTTTTTCGACTCGCAAATTCTCACCCGGGTAACAGACACGCCAAGCATTTTCTGTATCGGACAAGCACAACTAATAGCCCACAACAAATGCAAAGCCCACCGTACTTTACGGGGAGGGTTGCTTGAGACCCACGGGTGAGTGTGAGATGTTCAAAAAATTTCTAAAAGTTAATTTTAAAATATTGACTTGGAAGTTCGATTTGTTTTTCACATACACGTTGTATGATAACTATAATAAAATATATATTTGTTTAAAGTTGAATAAATGTTCTTTAAGATATTATTGATTTCTTTGCAAAAACTTCAGTATTTTCAAACATACTAACTCTTTAATAAAAAAAATAGAAATCAGTTTTGATATTTTCATCACTATTATACTTTTTTTCTAGAAAACTGTGTATTAAATGTCTCAAAAATTAATTTCTCATGCCCATTTTATTATAAATAGACACCACACTCGAGGTGGTAGACAAATTTCAATACTTCGTGCCGAATTCAAGTCTCAGTTAGTTCCGCCCGCTGTCTTAATTCACGCTGCCGCGCGAGTATATTTAATTATTCTACTCATCTCTAATAAATTATATAAATTAAAACTATATGTTTTTTAATTCTGCATAAATTGGGCTTTTCAATCGTATTTTTTGTAAATACAATGTTGTACATCTATTATAAAATATTTTGTGTTGGAACAAAAATGATAAGCTGATGTTGTGAAACTATATAAAAGATTTTAATTATTATATCAAAAATGAAAGCCCCATCTATGGTTTATCAGAAAATGACACCACACTCGAGGTGATAGGTAAACTGAAGCCGATATAAATTTTTATCAGAAGCGCGGCGGCGTGTAACTTTGCATAGAACCAGGGGTTGGCTGATGGCTACCGGGCTAAATCAGCTCAGTTTGACCTAGGATACATCTGTGCCAATCCAATTCATCCGATTCCAAATTTTGACCTCTCCATACATTGGGTGACACTACCGCCCGTACTAGCAGTCGGCGGCTCTGGTGACGGAGTTGCCAGCACGGGCCGCAAGGAGGGTCAAGAACGTGCAGGACGCCACAAAGCTTAAGGCGGCTCGTTAGTGGGACTTAGACATAAATCTTCCCATGTAAATATATTTAGTAGTGCTAAAACTGCAGACGACGGTATATTTAAGTCTTGTTTTTCTCGATTTATGCATAGGTAACTGTATTTTTATAACTACCGCTTTTACTATTAAGCATAATAAGTGTCAGTCATTTTATCCCATTTATTTTTTTCTTTTACTTCTTGGAGTAGCAAAGGAAATTTTGTTTGTCAAGTTTCCTCTTATGCGTTCAGAAGCCGTCGGCTGCCCGTTTTGTCATTGTGTTTTTCAATAATGTTTTCAATTTTTGTTTTATATTTAGCCCTTTTTTGTGCTGATTATGATCAGTCATCTGGCGGGTTTACAGAACCTGCTTTTTTTGTTCTTGTTGTAAATTAATTGTATTAAAATTATTATTTATTTTTATATATTTATAACATATTATCTATAGACAACTATTTTCTATGTATGTTGGTGAATCTGATTGTTCTTTTTATTCTGCTAGTGACTCGTCTACACCATTTCACTCTCTTGATGAATCTATCGAAACACTTGGAACGTCATTAGGGCGCGCATTTCAGATAGCCTCCCAATTCCTTAACGTTTGTCATTTAAATGCCCAAAGTCTACCAAGTCATTACGCTGACCTGTTAGAGACCTTTTCTTCATGTAATATGCATGTTATTCTCATCTCTGAGAGCTGGCTGAAACCTAATCTCTCTTCCATTTCCTAAAGTCTTCCCGGTTTTGTTTTGTTGCGCAATGATCGCACAGACAAACGTGGTGGAGGTGTTGCTATGTATCTTCGGTCTGACATCTCCTTCAAAGTAATTGATTCTTCGTCTTCTATATATTCCGGTTCGATGGAACACCTGGTTATTGAGGCGAAAGTGAGGGGGATAAAAGTGGTATTAGGTGTAGTATACTGTCCTCCCGCTGTCGATTATTTTACCGCCTTTGATACCCTTCTTTCTGCCGTTGGCACTGAGTGCGCACATCACATATTCATGGGTGACTTCAACACGGACTTACTGAGGGACAATCTTAGATCCAAGAAGCTGAGATCGATAACTGAGTCAAATAAATTCTCCATCATCCCACTTAGCGCTACTCACCGTAACTCGGACTCATCTGACTCGTGGTTGGATCTTATCCTCACGTCCTCCACTGATAACGTAATCCAATCTGGTCAACTTTTGGCACCTGGCTTCTCGAGGCATGATCTAATTTTCGTAACATATAGATTAAAGGCGCCTAAAAGTAGACCAGCTGTGGTATACCTCCGTAGTTTCGCGGGCCTGGACGTAGACGAGCTCAAGCAAGATGCGTCCTCGGCTGACTGGGCGCCCACGTATGGTGCGTCAACAATTGACGAAAAAGTTTCACTATTTAATTCCACTATTCTGAAATTGTTTGACACCCATGCACTGGTTCGTGCGGTCAGGGTAAAGCGACCCCCAGCCCCGTGGATTACGCGAGGTGTCCGTATGGCGATGACGAGGCGTGACAGAGCATTCCGGGTTTACAAGCGGGATCGGTGCGATGAGAATTGGGGTCTCTTCAAAATTGCCAGAAATCGATGTAACCAGATGGTAAGAACTGCTCAACGACGCTATATTCATGAAAATGTACTGTCTTCTTCACTAGCGGATGCGTGGAAATTTCTTAAGTCTCTCGGCCTAGGTTCTAAGACGAAGACTGAACCTAACTTTTCTTCCTTTTCTCCAGACACTTTAAATATTCATTTTTCTACATCTTCCAGTTTGAATTCTGCTATTAAAGCTGAAACCATATCCTTTATTGCTTCCCTTCCGTCTCCCAACATCCCACCTTTTAATCTTTCCTTGGTCGGTGATGAGGAAATCCGTAAGATCATTATGTCAATTAAATCTAAAGCCGTTGGCCATTATGATGTGGGTCGTGTCATGGTTATTCTCATTCTCGACTGTATTCTGCCTGTCATTACTCACATTATCAACTTCTCTCTTTCAACTGGGGTCTTTCCTTCATCTTGTCGCAAAGCGTTTGTAATCCCTCTTCTTAAAGTTTCATATCCCAGCTCCCTTAATCACTTTAGGCTCATTTCAATTCTTCTATTTTTTAGGGTTCCGTACCAAAATGGTACAAAAGGAACCCTTATGGTGAACTTCGTTGTCTGTCTGTCTGTCTGTATGTCACAGCAGGTTTTCTCAGCAACTACAAATGCTATCAACTTGAAATTTGGCGTAGTTGTACAACTTGCGTGCCCGCATCTATTTGTAGTAAAAAAAATATGAAATTAATTTTATTAATATTTGAAAAGGGGTCTAGAATGGGGGGTTCAAAAATGAAAGTGGTTCGATTATAGCAAATGGGGTGTCATATGAAAGGTCTTAACCTGGCTATTTCAAAACAATTTTTTTGAAACATTTTTGTGATGTACTTTTTGATTTATAGCCAAAAATGTACAAAAAATTACCGTTCCCCCCCCGCTTATCTCCGAAGTTTATAATTCAAAAATTCTGAAAAAATCCTGACGTATAGATAATTACTTATATTTTTTGGGAAAAATTAAATAAAGTGTTCATTATTTACAGTTTTTAAGAAATAACAAAAAAACTAAGAAAATCTGTATTAAAATTTAGGCTAGTCAAAATCGACCTTATTGCCTGGAAAATAAAGCTTATAACAAAATGAGTATTTTCTTTTGCGGTTACCAAGCATATTATCTTCAATACGGAACCCTCGGTGCGCGAGTCCGACTCGCACTTGACCGATTTTTTCTAAAGTTTTAGAAGCTACAGTCCACAACCAATTTTCTAAATTCATTTTTCGTAACCAGCTTCTATCCTCATATCAATCTGGTTTTCGCCCAGGACACAGAACGACTACTGCCCTACTCAACGTTGTTGAAGATATTAGACAGGGTATGGAGTCAATGCAGGTAACTATCCTGGTTCTCATGGATTTCTCTAATGCCTTCGACGTCGTAGACCACGACCTTCTCCTCGCCACGCTCATTCATCTGGGGGTTTCCTCGGAAGCGACTAAGTGGTTCTCCTCATACCTTTGTGGTCGCGTCCAAGCTGTGCGAGCCGGCCGAATGATTTCGAACTGGTGTGACCTTAGCACTGGAGTACCACAAGGTGGAATCCTCTCCCCTCTCTTATTTTCTGTATTTATTAATCATATTACCTTTAAGCTTGGCAGCTCTTACCATATGTAGCTATGCAGATGATTTGCAATTATACGCCAAAGCTGATGTATCTAATATCACTGCTGCAATTTCGCTTATCAACGATGACCTGGTAATAATTGCGGACTGGTCTTGTCGATTTGGCATTTCTGTTAACACTGCTAAGTGCCAGGCCATCATCGTGGGAAGTCCGCGTCAGCTTGTGAAATTAGATAGTATATCTGTTGCACCGATATCGTTTAATGGCGCTGTCATTCCCCTGTCAAAACACGTTAAGGATCTCGGCCTTATCGTCGACTGTTCTCTCTCGTGGGATGGACAGCTCTCCGAGGTGAGTCGCAAGGTGACTGGCACTCTGCGCACTCTATATCGGTGTAAGAATTTTCTCCCAGTAGGTAAGTACCAAAACATTACTTGTTCAGGCGCTTGTGCTGCCTCTCATCGATTATGCTGATGTGTGCACAACTAACATCACCCAGGATTCTCTCAACAGGTTAGATCGTCTCCTTAACAATGGCATTCGTTTTATTTTTGGTCTCCGTAAATTTGACCACATCTCGTCTTTTCGGCGTCAGCTTTACTGGCTTCCAGTTCGTAATCGTAGGTCCCTTAAAATACTATCCACTCTTTTCTCGATTCTTTTTGAACCTTCAACCCCCCTTTACCTTAAACTTAAATTTACTTTCGTAACTCCCCGTCCAGGGGGTGAACTGCGTTCCTCCCGCTCTCTTAAACTCGCTATTCCTTTTAACAACACTAGTTTCATGTCAAACTCTTTCGCCTTGCAGGCAACCCGTCTCTGAAATGCACTCCCACTTCAGTAGTATAATATTGGGCATTCTGGCCCACCTCGTTCGATCGGGCGAAAATTTCGCCCTCCTCACTCGTGTGATCCAAATGCCCAATATTATTTTGTGGATTTCAAAATTTGGGTTTGCGCAAAATGAAATAATCGCGCTAACGTGCGCGTTTCGCAACATGTAACGGAAATTGGGTTTGTGATTAAAATAAAACGATTATCTCTCGCGTTAACATACGTATTTAACAAATAACACGTCGTAACGTAAATTGGGTTTGCCCAAAATGAAATGATCGCGTTAACGTGCGCGTTTGCAACGGGAATTATTAGCTAAAAACAGTCGCATCAAAATCGTTATATATATGTGAAAACGTAGTCGTGATTTCCCTTAATTGGAATAAGTCTTTCATGCAAGTAAAACGTACCTATACATCGCTTGAGAAATTTTGAAGAAATATGAAGTTTGTAAAACAAAATCAGAGCTTGCAGTTGGATCTTGTTTTTTCAGCATAAGCAATAAGCCTTGTGTACGTCATGGTGAACTTTTACCTTACAATATTCGCAGTATAATTTGCGGTCCTTCTAATTGCGGAAAAACTAATTTAATGGTTGGTCTTTTACTTCATGAACAAGGGTTACGGTACCAAAATGTTTATGTTTACTCAAAAACCCTTTTCCAACCTATGTATCGATTTTTAGAAGAAGTATTAGCGTTAGTTCCAACGGTTAAATTTCAAAAATATTGTGAAAATGAAGAAATACTTAGCCCAAACGAAGCCAACTATAACTCAATCATGATATTTGATGATGTGGCTTGTGAAAACCAAAACAACATAAGGGATTACTTTGCAATGGGAAGACATAAAAATATTGATAGCTTTTATTTAAATCAAACGTACAGTAAAGTACCAAAACAATTAATAAGGGATAATGCTAATTTAATAATTCTTTTTAAGCAAGATGATGTTAATTTACGTCACGTTTATGATGAGCACGTTGGAACCGATATGTCATGGTCACAGTTTCGTGAAATTTGCGCTAAAATATGGAACGCACCTTTCAGCTACTTGGTTATAAACAAGGATTGTAACAAAAATTCTGGATGTTATAGAATGGGGTTTGATACATTCATTATTGTAGATTAATATACTTAAGTACATACTTATTGAATAGTATTCGAATAATCGTTTATTATATTAAATGAATTCAAAGAGAACGGACATGAGCTCGAAAGTCGAGAAAGTTAATGAAGATAAAGTGCTAAAGGAAAAGATACTCCGGTCAGCCGAAGCAGTTAAAAAGAAGGTTAAACTTATTCGCGATGTAAAAACAAACAATGATATGATTCTGGAATCTGTTTTAAAACCAATTACAGAACCGCTTAATGAAATAGTTAAAGTTAAAAATGAGAATAATTACTTCAATACTAATGATGATGATTTTGATGACGGATTGCAATGGGGAAAGTTAGTAAAAAGAATTAAATATAGCCCAAGTGAAGAAAAGAAGGAATCTGTAACTGATCAAACGGTTGTGAGGAATTTTTCTCAATCTAGCCTTGTTAATAAAAATGATGAGGATGAGACATCAAAAGATAATGAAAGTGATGTAAGCGATGAAGTGGAAAGTGAACATTTTAATGATCAGGATTCTTCAAATAATATTTCATTTAAGACGACTGATTCTTACGCTTCTCCTCGTGACGATCCTAAATTTCAAAAGCAATATATTACCAACTTAAATATACCTTTTGGTATTCGAACGGAACGGGACAAGCTAATGTTGGGAACCTGTTCGGTATACACTACAAATGACAAAAAACTGAAAGTAAATGGTCATACTTACTATTTAACGCCAGGTTTATTCGAACTGCTATATAAGAAAGTACCGGATTTAGATATTGTAACTGAGGATGATAGATGTAATTATAAAACCTTATTATTAGAAACTAATGCACATAGAAGAGAGTTTAATCCTAATAAACCAATAAAAAGCAACAAAGGCATGAAATATTTATATGTAATAAGACCTCTTTTTAAATTAGCCAAAGAACGTTCAGTAAGTGGTGAAGGATTACCGACGATGAAAAATGTTAAAAACGATGTGTCATATGTATTTTGGGATAACCCAAACGAATTAGTAGAAAGGTTAAAATTACTTATAGCTTCTCGTGATGCTGGTAATACAGGATTGGATAATGAAATCATATCTATTATTGAAGAACTACAAGAAGCGGGATTAGTGAACAATGTTAATATATAAAGCAGTTACTTTACTATTATCGTTAGTCGAAGCAGAACTTTTGGCGTAAAAATATATCATAAAATGAACATAGATAAATTTGGTCACCATGTTCATAAACGTTTACGTGTAGCAGGTGTATCTGAAGTCAACGAACTTAAAAGTCAGGCTTTGCTTCGTTCAGAAGACGGAGATTTTGATTTACAATCACTGAGATTAAAAGGCGTTGCTCATCCTTTGTCGGCTGATGATGCAGTAAATAAGGAGTACGTCGATCAGCTCGTTCAGAACATTTATGACAAGAAGTATCTAGATTCTTTAATCAAAGTTATAAATTCCCAAATTCATCAGCTTGCAACTCAGTTGAAATTGAACTTTTATACAAAAAACGAGGTAGATAACATTGTAAAACAATTAAGCAATGGCAAAAGAACAAGTAGTGAACGAGATCCACAGATCAGCTCGTAAAAACTTTAAGCGACGAGCAGTTGTTTTAAAAGGCATTCACGATTTGTGGCAAGCAGATTTGATTGACTTACAAAAATTCCATAAAATAAATAAAGGAAATAAATATATTTTAGTTGTCATTGATGCATTTTCAAAGTACGCGTGGTGTATTCCGACAAAATCGAAAACTAGACAAGAAGTTAAAAATGCATTTCAACAAATTATAAAGTCAGCAATCCAAATTCCTAGAAATTTGCAGACTTCCTAGACTTTGGAAAAGAATTTTACAATAGTGAATTTGATTGTTATTTAAAATCTTTAGGAATAAATCATTATTCAACTTATTCAATTAAAAAGGCATCAATTGTTGAAAGGTTAATAAAGACGCTTAAAAACAAACTGTACAAATATTTTAGTTTAATTGGAAATTATAAATGGGTTGGAAAACCTTTAGATGATATAGTCAAATCTTATAATGGAACTTTTCATAGTACAACAAAATTTAGACCAAATGATGTTAATTTTGAGAATGAATCGGAAGTAAAGAACAATATTAAGAAACGTCAACAAAATCTACATCATAAATTAAATAAATTCAATGTGGGAGATCGTGTACGTATAAGCAAGTATAAAAGCGCTTTCCATAAAATTTATACGCCTAATTGGTCAACAGAGCTATTTACTATTAAACAAGTCAGTAACACTCAACCGTTTACGTACCATATAGAAGATCAGCGAGGAAACACTATTCTGGGCACATTTTACGAACAAGAACTTCAAAAAACTAAGTACCCGGACGTTTATCTTATTGAAAAGGTGGTCAAAAAAAAGGGAAGAAATTATACGTTAAGTGGTTAGGACTTAATGATAGTGAGAACAGCTGGATTAATAGAAGTGCCATTGTATGAATATATTTATATAGTTACTCGCACAAAAAATATCATTAACATATAGGATATGAAAGGAAGAGGACTTTTAAACAGTGTACCTAATTAATCACTTGCCTTTTGAATTACACTTACCTGGTTACAATTATTGCGGACCAGGCACTAAATTGCATAAACGGTTATTAAGAGGTGATAAAGGAGTTAATGAATTGGATGACGCGTGCATGAAACACGATATAGCTTATGATAAACATTCTAACCTAACAGATCGACACCGCGCAGATTTAGAACTTTATAAAATGGCTAAACAGAGGTTGAAGTCGAAAAGTGCTGGAAAAGGAGAAAAACTTGCTTCATGGTTAGTTAGCAAAGTGATGAAATCTAAAATGAAAGCTGGTGCAGGCATAAAATCATTTAAAGGTTTGGTTACAAAGATGCGGAAGGAACTGAAAAGAAACAAATCAAAAGATAAAGGCACTACAATCACCCGAGCTCTTGCGCTCGCAAAGAAAGTATTTACTAGAAACAGTAAAATTCATATTCCGCGTTTAATACCGATTCCGAAAACTGGCGGTATATTACCACTGATACCTATTTTTGCGGGACTTTCTGCGTTGGGATCATTGGCTGGAGGAGCTGCTGGGATAGCTAAAGCTGTTGGTGATTACAAAGCTGCAAAGAAAAACTTAACCGAATCACAACGTCACAACAAAATGATGGAATCTATTGCATTAGGTAAAGGATTGCACATTAAACCGTACAGAAATGGAAAGGGATTGTGTTTAGAATACTCAAAAAACTAGTCGACAGGCTTCCCAGACGTGCTCTCACTAATATAGATATTTTAAAACACTCTTCAGATATTCCTCATTTCCGTGGCGTTTATATGAGAGATAATTTGCCAAAGCGTTCGAATAGAGTAGAGTGCGCAATTATTAATTTAGATAGTTCTGAAAACCAAGGGACTCACTGGGTAGCCTATGTCAAAGATAATAATTACTGTGAATATTTCGATAGTTACGGCGATCTTCAGCCTCCAATAGAATTAATAAAGTATTTAAAAAATAAAATTATTTCATACAACTATGTCACTTATCAAAAGTTTAATACTGTAAATTGCGGTCATTTATGTTTGAAATATTTAAAACAATTTTGGAGTAACCGTTTAAATATCTCTGTTCAATAAAAACCATATCATTCACACGATGTCTTTCACTTTGTCCATAACTGGAACCTCTTCTACCCTGATCACAAATCATTCACCAGCTTTTCAACTAAATGGTGAATATGAATGCGGGTTACTATATTTTTCGACTTTTAACTCTATACCTAATATAGACTATAGAAATAATATGTTTTATTATGGCCAAAATGAAGTAGTTGAAATTCCTGAAGGGTCATACGAACTTCAAGACCTCGACGATTACCTGAAAAGACATCTGAAAGGATGTTCATTTTCACTGACATGTAATAATAATACGTTAAAGACGTCTATATTGTGTTCTAAAAATGTGTATTTTAATAAAGAAAATTCGATTGGTAACTTACTAGGTTTCGGTCAAGAAACTATTCAAGCTAATATATTAACAGAGTCTCCTTTTCCTGTGTCCATTCTCTCTACAACTATAGTGCGAGTTGAATGTGACATTGTGAGTGGTTCATTTATTAACGGAAAACCAAGTCATATTATTCACGAGTTTGTGCCTAATGTACCACCAGGCTATCGGATTATAGAAACACCTAAAAACGTTATTTATTTTCCTCTTAATCAAAACAGTTTAAGCTCTTTAAAGTTAAGAATATTGGATATAAACGATAACTTAATCAATTTACGCGGTGAAGAGATCCAGATATATTTGCATCTCAGGAAAAGATGATAGATTTCAATAAAAGATTAGTTTCGCGCAGTACAATTATTAGTACGCATTGTGCTGTCAAGAAAAGAACACCTAAAAATCAGCTTACGAGGCTTTCCAAGGAAAATAAAGAATTTCTTAAAACTATTGGTGTATTAAAATGAGTATTCTAAACTTAACAGAAACTTTCGGCTACGATAACACAATAGAAAGTTTTGAATTCCATTCCTACAAACCTTACGTAACAAGTTTCAATTTTAATGATGAAATCCGTATACCAATAAACCAACAAGATCTATACGTGTTACCTTCTGAGAGTGCCTTATACATAGAGGGAAACATGGTAGTAATCAACAGAGAAACAAAACTACCTTATACTTCATTTGTTTCAAGATATTCGATATGAGCTTAATGGAATTGAAATAGACAAAATTAAAAATGCTGGAGTTACAACTACTATGAAATCTCTCTTATCTCTAAATGAACATGAATCGAGAATGTCAAAGTCATGGGGTTGGGATGTTAACGGTACAAAAGTTACGCATGGGTCGTTTTCTGTATGCATTCCTTTAAACAAGATTCTTGGCTTTGCAGAGGATTACAATAAAATAGTTATAAACTGTAAGCATGAACTTATTCTTTTGAGATCTAATACTAATTTAAATAGCGTAACATTAAATACAAATGAATATATAGATAACATTACGATATCTAAAATAGTATGGCGTATGCACCATATAAAAGTTTCTGATCGGGAAAGGTTAAATTTAATGAAGTGCTTGGAAAAAGATCGTGCTATTCAGGTAGCATTTAGAAACTAGGATCTTTATGAGTATCCACTTTTACCGAAAACGTCAAAACATTCCTGGGTAATCAAAACTTCATCTCAAATTGAAAAGCCACGATATGTTGTTATCGGATTAAAAACAGATAGAAAAAATATGACTAACAAAGATATGACACACTTTGATCATTGTCATTTAAGAGATGTAAAAGTTTTTTTAAATTCAACCTATTTTCCGTATGAAAGTTCTAATGTTAGTTTCGCAGCTGAAAAATTCGCTATATTATACGATCAGTATGCTAAATTCCAACAGTCGTATTATAACCGCAGTCAAGCGCCGTTGCTAAGTCCGCAGGAATTTAAGGATAAAGCACCTCTGTTTGTTATCGACTGCTCTCGGCAAAACGAAACCTTAAAAACGGGTTCAATAGATGTGAGAGTTGAATTAGAGTGTGAACAAGACATACCCGGTAATACTGCGGCTTACTGTCTTATTTTGAATGATAGCATTGTAGAATACAAACCATTGACCAATATTACCCGAAGGATATCATGAGCTCAGACTGCTTGTTTGTAGATCTCCAGGGGTTTAAATCATCTACAAATGAATTTATTCTTAAAGAATTTGCGTATAGTACAAATGAATACACGCAAGTATTTTTAATAAAACCTCCGTATGCATTTTTTACTTTATCGGAAAAAGAAAAAAGTAATGTTATATGGATAGAGAAAAACCTCGGTATCTTATGGCGTGAAGGATTCATTGATTATAGAGAGTTTAAAAGAATGATTTATGTTCACTTAGAAAATAAGAAAATATTTGTAAAAGGGTTAGAAAAAATTAAATGGGTAAAAGATTTGTGTGATAATTGTACTGTAATAGACTTGGGTGAAAAAGGCCTTCCTAATTTTCAATCAATGCATCAAAAATATTGTAAAAACAGCGGCACATATAATTGTTTAATTCATAAAAAAACTTGTGCGTTAAAAAATGTATTATGCATTAAAAAATGGTACTTTGAAAATAATTTAGAACTGTATTCTCATATCTGATTTTAAAATAAATGATATTATTGACAAACATATTTTTTATTTCACCTATTTAAAGACAATTATCAATTACCGAAAAGTTTTTCCACTAAATTGAATTAATATCGCTGTCAGTCGAGATGAAGAAAAACGTGTCGGTAAAAAAAAAAAACTCTTAAGGTCACTTGCAGCTTTTTCTTAGTCCAGTAATGTTAAAATATATGATAGGTACTATTACTGTTAAATCTAGTTTAAAAGTTATATCGAAATTTAAAAAAGCTGCAAGGGGTCATTAATAACTGCAAAATGAAACAACAAGTTATTTTCATTATATTTATTTACTTACTATGTTAATTACAACAAAATTAAACTAAAACTACAAACTAGCACTGTATCCACTCAATTTTTTTGAAATCTTATGTATCACACTTTCGGCATGATCTATAACTTCATCGTAATTATCGTCCGCCAAATATTGAGCACTCAACATCACTTTGTCTTCATCATCACTGTCTTTGTTCAGGTCAATTATCTGTATTTTTAGTAGTCTCGTACCTTTCCCTGCTTTATTATTTATTATAAATGATGGCAGACGGTCGTGACCACTTCTTTTAAAAACTTTATTGGAAAAGTTTCGTTTTGATCTTTTTTAGTAGTATAATATTGGGCATTCTGGCCCACCTCGTTCGATCGGGCGAAAATTTCGCCCTCCTCACTCGTGTGATCCAAATGCCCAATATTATTTTGTGGATTTCAAAATTTGGGTTTGCGCAGAATAAAATTCATGCATGCATTCTGTCCCACCTTTTTCGATATCGAGCGATATTTGTGGATTTCAAAATTTGGGTTTGCGCAAAATTAAATAATCGCGCTAACGTGCGCGTTTCGCGACATGTAACGGAAATTGGGTTTGTGCTTAAAATAAAAAGATTATCTCTCGCATTAACATGCGTATTTAACAAATAACAAGTCGTAACGTAAATTGGGTTTGCGCAAAATTAAATAATCGCGCTAACGTGCGCGTTTCGCGACATGTAACGGAAATTGGGTTTGTGCTTAAAATAAAAAGATTATCTCTCGCGTTAACATGCGTATTTAACAAATAACAAGTCGTAACGTAAATTGGGTTTGCGCAAAATGAAATTCATGCATGCATTCTGTCCCACCTTTTTCGATATCGAGCGAATTCGTCCTCCCCACTCGTACGATCCAAATGCCTGCCATTATTTGTGGATTTCAAAATTTGGGTTTGCGTAAAATGGAGGTAAAGATTTTATACATTCTTAAAGTCCAAGTTAAACTAAGAATATTAGTTGATTTCGTAAAATGCAAAAGCTTAAACACCTCGCACTTGGCCGGAGCGCAGAGGCGTTTGTACAACTTGTCGTGAAGGTGATCAGGCTCCACAGACAAGATCGGGTCACCCAGGACGCTTAGTTCCCGGTGGTCGTATGACCGCTTTTGTGTACATGGTGAGTTTGCATCCTTCACCAGGGACGAGTTCATCCGTTATCTACCACCGCATAGTAACAGAATCCCTCCCAAATATTCGAGATAGTTCAGCAATACTCAGTGCAAGGGTGATCAAATCGAGCATCGAGATTGACAAGCTGGGACTTAGCACAACCAAGCCGGTAGGTCACAAGGAGTACTAAGCCACTTATGCATTTGGTAAAGTTCTTACTATATATATCAACCTGAGTATAAAAACTTCAATAGCGTGATGTAGGTTTTAACTGGTTTTCGGTTGTATAAAACCAGTCTTATCATCATTTAAATTACGAAACTATAAGATGTTTTATAAACAATTCGTTAGTTCAACTGATTTTTGGTTTGTAAAACCAAAACGCAAGAAAACAACGCATAAATGTGCTCCAGTTAATTTTAATGCTATTGTAATGCCATCTATAGGAACGTTATATATTAATACATTTCTAAAAAAACATATCTCACTTTAACATATTGATGTAAAATCAGTTTTATTGTGTGCAAAATAAAGCTTAGCTAAAAAAATAATCGCATGCGACATACAATGTTTTGCGTAATTGTAATTAGAACTCGAAGACCGGGCGGTATGAGATCCGCGATCACATTTCAACCATGGACGCTCGCTATTATTGTGATGATTTCACGCAAATGAACATAGGTGGCGTAGAATAACGAATATTTTGCTTAATCTATCGGAATTAATCGAAACCATTTGCAACTTATATGAAAGTGTAATGCATTCATTAAGCTATTATATTAGTTCAGTACTTAGCCTATAGAGGGCGCTTATGATGAAACCATTGTTAAATTCTTTATATTGGTAATATTTAATTTTTGTATTCAATGTTGGAATTACAATAAATTTACAATTACAGGTGTTTTCTGGATTAAGAAATCGATTTGTCAAGTTCGCTTGTTCGGGAAAATACTTTTTCTGTTTCCAGTACATTTGCGTAAATAATTTAAATGAATATATATATATTTTTTTCATTTGTTGATTTAACAAATATTCCTGCATTTTATTAATTAGGCATTGGTCAATTACGCAACATGTTTTTTTCAATCGATGTGAAGGAAATTGCACAACGCCGGTGGCCCCATTAAAAATATGCAAGAATATACATTTTGAGGGCTGGCACTATCGTAAATGTATCAAATAATGTTATAATTGGTAACATTACTTTTAATTGTGTCGAACATTTTGAATACATTTCGTTCATTAAACTTGATATAATTATTTTACCAGTGAGAAACCCTAGTTAAATGTTAACAGTTACTGGAATAAACATTCAAACTATCACAACATGTAAGCTTAAAGAAAAAAAACCAATTTACACTACTTATAATAAAAATAATGTTAATTACCACAATATGGATGTGAAGATGGAATCTTCTCTCACTGGTTCTTCCAGTGCAATAAAAATAGCAATAATATTAAATTAATAACAGCGATATTAACTGCTTTATGCAAAATTACTCAAGTAACACCCCTGGCGCATGTAACAAAGTCATCAAGAATTCGCTATTTATTTGTCAACTTCCACAACTGCGTTCTTTTTGTGCTCCGAGACTTCCAGCTACCGCCACCGCTGCCCTACACCTCGTCCGCCAGCTTACCGCCCAGTGCATTACCACCTCCTGCTGTTTCATCTCGCTACTGTTAAAATGTGAGTAAGTAGGTACACTTTTTTCCCAAATAACTTTAAAATGTTTCAGTGATTTAATTATATCAATTATTTATTATTTATAGGTCTGATACCGAATTTGAAAGCATCGTTGCTGCTAACGTGACCCCCGTCACCTCAAAATTTGGAAAACAAAAAAGAAGTGCAGCAAATAGGTATATTTCCCGTTGACTTGTTTTCACTGTTAATGTATGTTTTTAAACAAAAACGATTAATAATTATCCATATATCCTGTTTTAGATCTGATTCAGAGGACAGCGTAAGCCAAGATAATCTCAAATCGAAAAAAACCATTAAGAAACGAAAATCATCATCAACCAGGTATTTGTTTTTACTATCTTATTCATTATCTTTTTAAAAGGTAATTCTAGTAAAACTTCTAACATCAAGGTGGTTGTACTCATTTAATTGTTTTTTACAGTTCTGCCGCATCGAAGATAAAAGGAAACCAAAACCCTCATGATTTGTTTGGTATATTCCCGGAAGATTTTAATATTACGCCGAAACCCTCTGTTTCTTCAAATGCGCTCGACTCGTCTATAATAAACCGACTGCCGACAGGAGCAACGAAACGAGCATGCGTTCTGAAGGGAGACTTCTTCGTGGAGCTGAAGGTGTCTCACACCGAAGACATTCGCGGTGAGTTGCCCGATCAGCGTTGGAAGAAACCCCTTCTTGCAGTTAAGGCTCAAATCAACAGTGAAACACCACAGTGGAACTCGTTGCAAAAATTTGTTCAACGACTTCAAGAACTTTTTGTAGAGGCTGACGTTAAATTTTACTCTAACAACAAGTAATTCAGTATTATTTTAACGTTTGCGTAAAATGTCTGTTTGCTTTTATTATTTTTTATTGAGTTGTAATCTGAATAAACTTACATAAATATGCCTTTTTGCTCAGAGTGCTCCATCAGAGTAGAAAGAAAACAGTGGGTGGGTCACTTAAAAAGTAATAAACATAAAAATAATTCCGTTGTAGAACTAAACGATGAGGTTTATCAAATTTCCTCAGCTTTTAAAGGTCGCATATCGTCATATAGGATAATTGCTACTGATGATTTTAAAACTTGTTTACCTGACGTATTTTTAAACTCTTTGAAATGCAAATTTTTAAGAATTTTACAAAATGCGCTTCAGAAACAAGTGAGCCTTAAAGTTAATTTCGAATACTTTTGCAATTTTCTTTTATTCAAAGATGACAGGCAAGAAATTAAGTCTTTCGCAACAAAAATTTTTTCTGTGCATCAAAATTATGATTTGGAGAAGCTTTTTCAAAAATTCTTTATAACTATAAGAAAAAAGGTAGAGGAATTTGAAGACCGCGATTCTGGTTGGACATTTTTATCAAATTTGTATTTAGAAATAAATGTCAATAAATTTGATCCATTAAAAGCGTCATCTTACGTGGATTTGCCTAAATTAATAAAAAATAAAAAGGCTTGCATAAATATTCGCAATAACGATGACTATTGTTTTCTCTGGTGCGTTGTTGCCGCCATTTACCCGTCCTCACATCATAGTGAGCGTACATCGTCGTATCCCTATTTTAAGACTGTTTTAAAAACTGATAATATGAGTTTCCCTGTCACCTTTGCTGATATTCAGACATTTGAATCCGATAATATTGATATCAGTATTAATGTGTATTCTTTAAAAAACAATCGAACTGTTGTAGGACCTCTTTATAGGTCCGAGTACAAAAGGAAACATAGGATCAATTTGCTTTTAATCGAGCGCGGTAATAACTCGCATTATGTTTTGATTCGTGACTTGTCGCGTCTTGTTCGTTCTCAAATTACTAAGCATCATAGTAAACTTTATTTTTGCGAAGCCTGTCTCATATTTTTTGTATCGGAATACAAATATGATATGCATGTTTGTAGTGGAATTGCTACTGTACTTCCAGATAAAGGTACATATCTGCAATTTAAAAATTTCGATCGTAAACAAGACGTACCATTTGTAGTGTACGCTGACTTTGAAACTATTCTTGAACCTTACCAGGGTTGCGAGCAAGCACCATCGATTAGCTTCACCTCAAATAAACAAATTCATAAGCCTGCAGCTTTTGCGTATTACATAGTTTGTTCTTATGACGGAAGTCTGAATCGTTTTATTCAGTATCGCGGACCCGATTGCGTATCCAAGTTTTTAGAGTACTTGTACAGACATGTAAATGAAATACATGAGATCTTAAATAAAGAGGTTCCTATGATTTTTGACGATGAAGATGCTTTAGCATACAAAAATGCAAAAAATTGTCACATTTGCAAAACCCCTATGTTTGGTGATAAAGTTAGAGATCACTGTCATTTAACAGGGTTTTATCGCGGAGCGGCCCATCAATACTGTAACTTACGTTTTCGAGTGCCTAAACTTATTCCTATATTTTTTCACAATTTGTCTGGATACGACTGTCATTTATTTATCAAAGAACTGGGTAAATGTTCTGGACCTATAAAAGTAATACCTAAAAATAAAGAAAACTATATTTCATTTACAAAATTTTTAAGGTTATCTAATGATCAGTATGTGCAAATACGGTTTGTAGACTCATTTAAATTTCTAGGTGCTAGTTTAGAAGAGTTAGCTAAGGGTTTATGTAGATCAGAGTTTTTCCACTTAAGTAACTTTTATCCTCGATTAGAAGAGTTTAATTTATTACTACGCAAAGGAGTATATCCTTACGATTATATGACCGGCTGGGATAAATTTACAGAAATTGAGCTACCTGAAAAGAGTTCGTTTTATAACTCGCTTTCTGCGGAACAAATTACAGACTCTGACTATGAGCACGCTCAACGTGTATGGGAGACATTTCAAATAAGAAACATGGGTGAATATACAGATCTCTATATTAAAACTGACGTTTTGCTTTTGTCAGACATATTTGAAAATTTTCGAAAAATTTGTAAGATTCATTATGAATTAGATCCTGCATTCTATTTAACCGTGCCGAGTTTGTCATTTGACGCGATGTTATTGAAAACTGGCGTAAAATTAGAGTTGATATCTGATTTAGAAATCATTCGTCTTATTCAAAAAGGCATTCGAGGCGGAATTTGCATGTGCTCTACCAGACATGCTCTTGCTAATAATAAATATATGAAAACTTATGATGACAGTAAATCCGACTCGTTTCTTGTATACATTGATTGTAACAACTTATACGGATATAGTATGAGTCATTCATTACCCATATCTGATTTTCGCTTTCTAGATTCTGAGGAAATAGAGCAATTAGACTTTATGTCAATTTCAGACGATGCAGAATTTGGATTTATTCTTGAGGTCGACTTAGTTTACCCTAAAGAGTTACATCATTTGCATAACGATTATCCCTTCTGTGCACAAAAATTTGTATCTCCAGGAGGGAAAAAATCGAAATTAATCCCAAATTTGTATGATAAATATGAGTACGTCATTCATTATGTACATTTAAAAACGTGCTTGCGTAATGGTTTGACTCTTAATAAAATTCATCGGGTAATCACCTTCCGACAAAGCCCCTTTTTGAAAAAATATATAGATTTAAATACAGAACTAAGAAAAAATGCAAAAACTCCATTTCAACAGAATCTTTTTAAATTAAAAAATAACGCTGTTTTTGGCAAGACTCTCGAGGATAGTGAACGACGTGTAGATGTTAAGTTAGTAAATCAGTGGAGTGATGAGAGAAACTCTACAAAGAAGTTTGTAACAGCAAGTAAATTAATAGCACGACCAAATTTTCACAGCGCCACGATATTTTCGGATAATTTAGTCGCTGTTCAAATGAAACCGGAGAGAGTTGTCTTAGATAAACCGATATACATAGGATTCGCGATACTCGAGCTTTCCAAGAGTCACATGTATCAATTCCATTACTCTGTAATAAAACCTTATTATAATGAAAGTGTTTCTCTCTGTTATACAGATACTGACAGTTTCATTTATAATATTAAAACCACTGACTTTTACGACGATTTGAAAAATCAGTTTATACATTATTTTGATACAAGTAATTATAACAAATCAAATGAGTTTCAGATACCCTTGATAAATAAAAAGGTTCCGGGATTATTTAAAGACGAGTTAGGGGGCGAGCTTATCACTGAGTTTGTAGGGCTACGTTCCAAGTTGTATTGTATCAAAAGCGAAAATTCATTACTCAAAAAAGCAAAAGGAGTAAAAAAGCCTGGTGTCCGAGAATTAACATTAGATGACTATAAGGATGTTCTGTTCAAGAATACGGTTATTAGGAAAAAAAATATATTATTTAAATCTATTAAACATGAAATCTTTACGCAAACTGTTAATAAAATTGCGTTATCCAGTAAAGACGATAAGCGACTTACATTAAAAGACAAAATTTCAACTAAAGCATGGGGTCATAGATCGATATTGTAGTTTTTATAAATTATAAGCGAATGTATTCAAATCTCGTTAAATAAATTGAATTGTAAATCTACAACTTTACCAGAAATGTATACCGTTAAAATAAGTAATATGTTAGTATTAAGAAACAATTTATGATTATATGTTATGTAAATACCTATTAATACTGCTATTTGAATAAACGTACATATGCCTAGTGCAACTTGTGTTTGGATTTTTAATTTCCTAATTACTCATAAATAATTGGTTCTCCATTTCACAAGAGGTGTATGTTTATTTTTATTTTTTTATTTAACTCCAAACTAATTAGTGAGCTATTTGTGAAATGAATGAACTTTAATTTATATGAGTAAAATACAAACCTATTAAATAAAATGATTTATATTTCTTTTTTTAATTAAGTGAATTTATTAGCTAATGAAAGAAAGACAGTTAAATGTTAAAAATAGATTTTCTTCAATGATAATCAAAGTTTGAGTGAAAATTAAAAATACCGGTATTCTAAAATTTATTGTCTTTCTAATTAGCGGATAAAAATACTTACTTAAAATGAAATATTAAAATTAGCATGTTTCTCAATCAGCAGGTTAGCTGCTGACGGCTTGTCGAGTCAGCTATGACCGCGTTATACGATACTGACTGAAATTGTTCGTCAATTGTTGTGTAATTTTGTCGATTCATGAATTCTAATCGTTATAAATAAAGGCTCATATAATACTCAGCCAAACATCAGTCTATCTTCAGAACGAAGTTACAAGTTTTTACAAGTTGTTACGAGCTTCATATCCTCAGCCCCGGTGTGGTAAGCAAACATTTGATATATTTATATATTAACAATTTAATCAAGTTAGACTCGATCTATTTATGTAAATGTTATCGTCTTGCATTTTTTTTTGTCTACAAATAGCAAGCATATGTTAAACATATTTATTTTGATTTATCTTGTTTCAGAATATGGAAGGAACACAAGACACTTTCCTATTTTCGCAATATGCTCAGGATCCATTGGAGGAATTCCTAGTGGAAGAAGAAGAAGACAGCGAGCTGGTGAAGAAACTTAAAAGCGGAATCCAGAAAAAAAATAAAGAAAAAAGATCAAAACGAAACTTTTCCAATAAAGTTTTTAAAAGAAGTGTTCACGACCGTCTGCCATCATTTATAATAAATAATAAAGCAGGAAAAGGTACGAGACTACTAAAAATACAGATAATTGACCTGAACAAAGACAGTGATGATGAAGACAAAGTGATGTTGAGTGCTCAATATTTGGCGGACGATAATTACGATGAAGTTATAGATCATGCCGAAAGTGTGATACATAAGATTTCAAAAAAACTGAGTGGATACAGTGCTAGTTTGTAGTTTTAGTTTAATTTTGTTGTAATTACATAGTAAGTAAATAAATATAATGAAAATAACTCGTTGTTTCATTTTGCAGTTATTAATGGGCCTTGCAGCTTTTTTAAATTTCGATATAACTTTTAAACTAGATTTAACAGTAATAGTACCTATCATATATTTTAACATTACTGGACTAAGAAAAAGCTGCAAGTGACCTTAAGAGTTTTTTTTTTTTTTACCAACACGTTTTTCTTCATCTCGACTGACAGCGATATTAATTCAATTTAGTGGAAAAACTTTTCGGTAATTGATAATTGTCTTTGAATAGGTGAAATAAAAAATATGTTTGTCAATAATATCATTTATTTTGAAATCAGATATGAGAATACAGTTCTAAATTATTTTCAAAGTACCATTTTTTAATGCATAATACATTTTTTAACGCACAAGTTTTTTTATGAATTAAACAATTATATGTGCCGCTGTTTATACAATATTTTTGATGCATTGATTGAAAATTAGGAAGGCCTTTTTCACCCAAGTCTATTACAGTACAATTATCACACAAATCTTTTACCCATTTAATTTTTTCTAACCCTTTTACAAATATTTTCTTATTTTCTAAGTGAACATAAATCATTCTTTTAAACTCTCTATAATCAATGAATCCTTCACGCCATAAGATACCGAGGTTTTTCTCTATCCATATAACATTACTTTTTTCTTTTTCCGATAAAGTAAAAAATGCATACGGAGGTTTTATTAAAAATACTTGCGTGTATTCATTTGTACTATACGCAAATTCTTTAAGAATAAATTCATTTGTAGATGATTTAAACCCCTGGAGATCTACAAACAAGCAGTCTGAGCTCATGATATCCTTCGGGTAATATTGGTCAACGGTTTGTATTCTACAATGCTATCATTCAAAATAAGACAGTAAGCCGCAGTATTACCGGGTATGTCCTGTTCACACTCTAATTCAACTCTCACATCTATTGAACCCGTTTTTAAGGTTTCGTTTTGCCGAGAGCAGTCGATAACAAACAGAGGTGCTTTATCCTTAAATTCCTGCGGACTTAGCAACGGCGCTTGACTGCGGTTATAATACGACTGTTGGAATTTAGCATACTGATCGTATAATATAGCGAATTTTTAGGCTGCGAAACTAACATTAGAACTTTCATAGGGAAAATAGGTTGAATTTAAAAAAACTTTTACATCTCTTAAATGACAATGATCAAAGTGTGTCATATCTTTGTTATTCATATTTTTTCTATCTGTTTTTAATCCGATAACAACATATCGTGGCTTTTCAATTTGAGATGAAGTTTTGATTGCCCAGGAATGTTTTGATGTTTTCGGTAAAAGTGGATACTCATAAAGATCCCAGTTTCTAAATGCTATCTGAATAGCACGATCTTTTTCCAAGCACTTCATTAAATTTAACCTTTCCCTATCAGAAACTTTTATATGTGGCATACGCCATACTATTTTAGATATCGTAATGTTATCTATATATTCATTTGTATTTAATGTAACGCTATTTAAATTAGTATTGGATCTCAAAAGAATAAGTTCATGCTTACAGTTTATAACTATTTTATTGTAATCCTCAGCAAAGCCAAGAATCTTGTTTAAAGGAATGCATACAGAAAACGACCCATGCGTAACTTTTGTACCGTTAACATCCCAACCCCATGACTTTGACATTCTCGATTCATGTTCATTTAGAGATAAGAGAGATTTCATAGTAGTTGTAACTCCAGCATTTTTAATTTTGTCTATTTCGATTCCATTAAGCTCATATCGAATATCTTGAAACAAATGAAGTATAGGGTTATTAGTAAACTGAACACTGGCCACCGGTAGTTTTGTTTCTCTGTTGACTACTACCATGTTTCCCTCTATGTATAAGGCACTCTCAGAAGGTAACACGTATAGATCTTGTTGGTTTATTGGTATACGGATTTCATCATTAAAATTGAAACTTGTTACGTAAGGTTTGTAGGAATGGAATTCAAAACTTTCTATTGTGTTATCGTAGCCGAAAGTTTCTGTTAAGTTTAGAATACTCATTTTAATAAACCAATAGTTTTAAGAAATTCTTTATTTTCCTTGGAAAGCCTCGTAAGCTGATTTTTAGGTGTTCTTTTCTTGACAGCACAATGCGTACTAATAATTGTACTGCGCGAAACTAATCTTTTATTGAAATCTATCATCTTTTCCTGAGATGCAAATATATCTGGATCTCTTCACCGCGTAAATTGATTAAGTTATCGTTTATATCCAATATTCTTAACTTTAAAGAGCTTAAACTGTTTTGATTAAGAGGAAAATAAATAACGTTTTTAGGTGTTTCTATAATCCGATAGCCTGGTGGTACATTAGGCACAAACTCGTGAATAATATGACTTGGTTTTCCGTTAATAAATGAACCACTCACAATGTCACATTCAACTCGCACTATAGTTGTAGAGAGAATGGACACAGGAAAAGGAGACTCTGTTAATATATTAGCTTGAATAGTTTCTTGACCGAAACCTAGTAAGTTACCAATCGAATTTTCTTTATTAAAATACACATTTTTAGAACACAATATAGACGTCTTTAACGTATTATTATTACATGTCAGTGAAAATGAACATCCTTTCAGATGTCTTTTCAGGTAATCGTCGAGGTCTTGAAGTTCGTATGACCCTTCAGGAATTTCAACTACTTCATTTTGGCCATAATAAAACATATTATTTCTATAGTCTATATTAGGTATAGAGTTAAAAGTCGAAAAATATAGTAACCCGCATTCATATTCACCATTTAGTTGAAAAGCTGGTGAATGATTTGTGATCAGGGTAGAAGAGGTTCCAGTTATGGACAAAGTGAAAGACATCGTGTGAATGATATGGTTTTTATTGAACAGAGATATTTAAACGGTTACTCCAAAATTGTTTTAAATATTTCAAACATAAATGACCGCAATTTACAGTATTAAACTTTTGATAAGTGACATAGTTGTATGAAATAATTTTATTTTTTAAATACTTTATTAATTCTATTGGAGGCTGAAGATCGCCGTAACTATCGAAATATTCACAGTAATTATTATCTTTGACATAGGCTACCCAGTGAGTCCCTTGGTTTTCAGAACTATCTAAATTAATAATTGCGCACTCTACTCTATTCGAACGCTTTGGCAAATTATCTCTCATATAAACGCCACGGAAATGAGGAATATCTGAAGAGTGTTTTAAAATATCTATATTAGTGAGAGCACGTCTGGGAAGCCTGTCGACTAGTTTTTTGAGTATTCTAAACACAATCCCTTTCCATTTCTGTACGGTTTAATGTGCAATCCTTTACCTAATGCAATAGATTCCATCATTTTGTTGTGACGTTGTGATTCGGTTAAGTTTTTCTTTGCAGCTTTGTAATCACCAACAGCTTTAGCTATCCCAGCAGCTCCTCCAGCCAATGATCCCAACGCAGAAAGTCCCGCAAAAATAGGTATCAGTGGTAATATACCGCCAGTTTTCGGAATCGGTATTAAACGCGGAATATGAATTTTACTGTTTCTAGTAAATACTTTCTTTGCGAGCGCAAGAGCTCGGGTGATTGTAGTGCCTTTATCTTTTGATTTGTTTCTTTTCAGTTCCTTCCGCATCTTTGTAACCAAACCTTTAAATGATTTTATGCCTGCACCAGCTTTCATTTTAGATTTCATCACTTTGCTAACTAACCATGAAGCAAGTTTTTCTCCTTTTCCAGCACTTTTCGACTTCAACCTCTGTTTAGCCATTTTATAAAGTTCTAAATCTGCGCGGTGTCGATCTGTTAGGTTAGAATGTTTATCATAAGCTATATCGTGTTTCATGCACGCGTCATCCAATTCATTAACTCCTTTATCACCTCTTAATAACCGTTTATGCAATTTAGTGTCTGGTCCGCAATAATTGTAACCAGGTAAGTGTAATTCAAAAGGCAAGTGATTAATTAGGTACACTGTTTAAAAGTCCTCTTCCTTTCATATCCTATATGTTAATGATATTTTTTGTGCGAGTAACTATATAAATATATTCATACAATGGCACTTCTATTAATCCAGCTGTTCTCACTATCATTAAGTCCTAACCACTTAACGTATAATTTCTTCCCTTTTTTTTGACCACCTTTTCAATAAGATAAACGTCCGGGTACTTAGTTTTTTGAAGTTCTTGTTCGTAAAATGTGCCCAGAATAGTGTTTCCTCGCTGATCTTCTATATGGTACGTAAACGGTTGAGTGTTACTGACTTGTTTAATAGTAAATAGCTCTGTTGACCAATTAGGCGTATAACTTTTATGGAAAGCGCTTTTATACTTGCTTATACGTACACGATCTCCCACATTGAATTTATTTAATTTATGATGTAGATTTTGTTGACGTTTCTTAATATTGTTCTTTACTTCCGATTCATTCTCAAAATTAACATCATTTGGTCTAAATTTTGTTGTACTATGAAAAGTTCCATTATAAGATTTGACTATATCATCTAAAGGTTTTCCAACCCATTTATAATTTCCAATTAAACTAAAATATTTGTACAGTTTGTTTTTAAGCGTCTTTATTAACCTTTCAACAATTGATGCCTTTTTAATTGAATAAGTTGAATAATGATTTATTCCTAAAGATTTTAAATAACAATCAAATTCACTATTGTAAAATTCTTTTCCAAAGTCTAGGAAGTCTGCAAATTTCTAGGAATTTGGATTGCTGACTTTATAATTTGTTGAAATGCATTTTTAACTTCTTGTCTAGTTTTCGATTTTGTCGGAATACACCACGCGTACTTTGAAAATGCATCAATGACAACTAAAATATATTTATTTCCTTTATTTATTTTATGGAATTTTTGTAAGTCAATCAAATCTGCTTGCCACAAATCGTGAATGCCTTTTAAAACAACTGCTCGTCGCTTAAAGTTTTTACGAGCTGATCTGTGGATCTCGTTCACTACTTGTTCTTTTGCCATTGCTTAATTGTTTTACAATGTTATCTACCTCGTTTTTTGTATAAAAGTTCAATTTCAACTGAGTTGCAAGCTGATGAATTTGGGAATTTATAACTTTGATTAAAGAATCTAGATACTTCTTGTCATAAATGTTCTGAACGAGCTGATCGACGTACTCCTTATTTACTGCATCATCAGCCGACAAAGGATGAGCAACGCCTTTTAATCTCAGTGATTGTAAATCAAAATCTCCGTCTTCTGAACGAAGCAAAGCCTGACTTTTAAGTTCGTTGACTTCAGATACACCTGCTACACGTAAACGTTTATGAACATGGTGACCAAATTTATCTATGTTCATTTTATGATATATTTTTACGCCAAAAGTTCTGCTTCGACTAACGATAATAGTAAAGTAACTGCTTTATATATTAACATTGTTCACTAATCCCGCTTCTTGTAGTTCTTCAATAATAGATATGATTTCATTATCCAATCCTGTATTACCAGCATCACGAGAAGCTATAAGTAATTTTAACCTTTCTACTAATTCGTTTGGGTTATCCCAAAATACATATGACACATCGTTTTTAACATTTTTCATCGTCGGTAATCCTTCACCACTTACTGAACGTTCTTTGGCTAATTTAAAAAGAGGTCTTATTACATATAAATATTTCATGCCTTTGTTGCTTTTTATTGGTTTATTAGGATTAAACTCTCTTCTATGTGCATTAGTTTCTAATAATAAGGTTTTATAATTACATCTATCATCCTCAGTTACAATATCTAAATCCGGTACTTTCTTATATAGCAGTTCGAATAAACCTGGCGTTAAATAGTAAGTATGACCATTTACTTTCAGTTTTTTGTCATTTGTAGTGTATACCGAACAGGTTCCCAACATTAGCTTGTCCCGTTCCGTTCGAATACCAAAAGGTATATTTAAGTTGGTAATATATTGCTTTTGAAATTTAGGATCGTCACGAGGAGAAGCGTAAGAATCAGTCGTCTTAAATGAAATATTATTTGAAGAATCCTGATCATTAAAATGTTCACTTTCCACTTCATCGCTTACATCACTTTCATTATCTTTTGATGTCTCATCCTCATCATTTTTATTAACAAGGCTAGATTGAGAAAAATTCCTCACAACCGTTTGATCAGTTACAGATTCCTTCTTTTCTTCACTTGGGCTATATTTAATTCTTTTTACTAACTTTCCCCATTGCAATCCGTCATCAAAATCATCATCATTAGTATTGAAGTAATTATTCTCATTTTTAACTTTAACTATTTCATTAAGCGGTTCTGTAATTGGTTTTAAAACAGATTCCAGAATCATATCATTGTTTGTTTTTACATCGCGAATAAGTTTAACCTTCTTTTTAACTGCTTCGGCTGACCGGAGTATCTTTTCCTTTAGCACTTTATCTTCATTAACTTTCTCGACTTTCGAGCTCATGTCCGTTCTCTTTGGATTCATTTAATATAATAAACGATTATTCGAATACTATTCAATAAGTATGTACTTAAGTATATTAATCTACAGTAATGAATGTATCAAACCCCATTCTATAACATCCAGAATTTTTGTTACAATCCTTGTTTATAACCAAGTAGCTGAAAGGTGCATTCCATACTTTAGCGCAAATTTCACGAAACTGCGACCATGACATATCGGTTCCAACGTGCTCATCATAAACATGACGTAAATTAACTTCATCTTGCTTAAAAAGAATTATTAAATTAGCATTATCCCTTATTAATTGTTTTGGTACTTTACTGTACGTTTGATTTAAATAAAAGCTATCAATATTTTTATGTCTTCCCATTGCAAAGTAATCCCTTATGTTGTTTTGGTTTTCACAAGCCACATCATCAAATATCATGATTGAGTTATAGTTAGCTTCGTTTGGGCTAAGTATTTCTTCATTTTCACAATATTTTTGAAATTTAACCGTTGGAACTAACGCTAATACTTCTTCTAAAAATCGATACATAGGTTGGAAAAGGGTTTTTGAGTAAACATAAACATTTTGGTACCGTAACCCTTGTTCATGAAGTAAAAGACCAACCATTAAATTAGTTTTCCCGCAATTAGAAGGACCGCAAATTACACTACGAATATTGTAAGGTAAAAGTTCACCATGACGTACACAAGGCTTATTGCGAGCTGAAAAAACAAGATCCAACTGCAAGCTCTGATTTTGCTTTACAAACTTCATATTTCTTCAAAATTTCTCAAGCGATGTATAGGTACGTTTTACTTGCATGAAAGACTTATTCCAATTAAGGGAAATCACGACTACGTTTTCACATATATATAACAATTTTGATGCGATTGTTTTTAGCTAATAATTCCCGTTGCAAACGCGCACGTTAACGCGATCATTTCATTTTGGGCAAACCCAATTTCCGTTACGACGTGTTATTTGTTAAATACGTATGTTAACGCGAGAGATAATCGTTTTATTTTAAGCACAAACCCAATTTCCGTTACATGTCGCGAAACGCGCACGTTAGCGCGATTATTTAATTTTGCGCAAACCCAAATTTTGAAATCCACAAATATCGCTCGATATCGAAAAAGGTGGGACAGAATGCATGCATGAATTTCATTCTGCGCAAACCCAAATTTTGAAATCCACAAAATAATATTGGGCATTTGGATCACACGAGTGAGGAGGGCGAAATTTTCGCCCGATCGAACGAGGTGGGCCAGAATGCCCAATATTATACTACTTTTTTTCTTTATTTTTTTTCTGGATTCCGCTTTTAAGTTTCTTCACCAGCTCGCTGTCTTCTTCTTCTTCCTCTAGGAATTCCTCCAATGGATCCTGAGCATATTGCGAAAATAGGAAAGTGTCTTGTGTTCCTTCCATATTCTGAAACAAGATAAATCAAAATAAATATTTTTAGCATATGCTTGCTACTTGTAGACAAAAAAAAAAAGCAAGACGATAACATTTACATAAATAGATCGAGTCTAACTTGAATAAATTGTTAATATATAAATATATCAAATGTTTGCTTACCACACCGGGGCTGAGGATATGAAGCTCGTAACAACTTGTAAAAACTTGTAACTTCGTTCTGAAGATAGACTGATGTTTGGCTGAGTATTATATGAGCCTTTATTTATAACGATTAGAATTCATGAATCGACAAAATTACACAACAATTGACGAACAATTTCAGTCAGTATCGTATAACGCGGTCATAGCTGACTCGACAAGGCGTCAGCAGCTAACCTGCTGATTGAGAAACATGCTAATTTTAATATTTCATTTTAAGTAAGTATTTTTATCGGATAGTTAGAAAGACAATAAATTTTAGAATACCGGTATTTTTAATTTTCACTCAAACTTTGATTATCATTGAAGAAAATCTATTTTTAACGTTTATCTGTCTTTCTTTCTTTAGCTAATAAATTCACTAAATTAAAAAAAGAAATATAAATCATTTTAATTAATAGGTTTGTATTTTACTCATATAAATTAAAGTTCATTCATTTCACAAATAGCTCACTAATTAGTTTGGAGTTAAATAAAAAAATAAAAATAAACATACACCTCTTGTGAAATGGAGAACCAATTATTTATGAGTAATTAGGAAATTAAAAATCCAAACACAAATTGCACTAGGCATATGTACATTTATTCAAATAGCAGTATTAATAGGTATTTACATAACATATAATCATAAATTGTTTCTTAATACTAACATATTACTTATTTTAACGGTATACATTTCTGGTAAAGTTGTAGATTTACAATTCCATTTATTTAACGAGATTTGAATACATTCGCTTATAATTTATAAAAACTACAATATCGATCTATGACCCCATGCTTTAGTTGAAATTTTGTCTTTTAATGTAAGTCGCTTATCGTCTTTACTGGATAACGCAATTTTGTTAACAGTTTGCGTAAAGATTTCATGTTTAATAGATTTAAATAATATTTTTTTTTCCTAATAACCGTATTCTTGAACAGAACATCCTTATAGTCATCTAATGTTAATTCTCGGACACCAGGCTTTTTTACTCCTTTTGCTTTTTTGAGTAATGAATTTTCGCTTTTGATACAATACAACTTGGAACGTAGCCCTACAAACTCAGTGATAAGCTCGCCCCCTAACTCGTCTTTAAATAATCCCGGAACCTTTTTATTTATCAAGGGTATCTGAAACTCATTTGATTTGTTATAATTACTTGTATCAAAATAATGTATAAACTGATTTTTCAAATCGTCGTAAAAGTCAGTGGTTTTAATATTATAAATGAAACTGTCAGTATCTGTATAACAGAGAGAAACACTTTCATTATAATAAGGTTTTATTACAGAGTAGTGGAATTGATACATGTGACTCTTAGAAAGCTCGAGTATCGCGAATCCTATGTATATCGGTTTATCTAAGACAACTCTCTCCGGTTTCATTTGAAAATTTGGTCGTGCTATTAATTTACTTGCTGTTACAATCTTCTTTGTAGAGTTTCTCTCATCACTCCACTGATTTACTAACTTAACATCTACACGTCGTTCACTATCCTCGAGAGTCTTGCCAAAAACAGCGTTATTTTTTAATTTAAAAAGATTCTGTTGAAATGGAGTTTTTGCATTTTTTCTTAGTTCTGTATTTAAATCTATATATTTTTTCAAAAAGGGGCTTTGTCGGAAGGTGATTACCCGATGAATTTTATTAAGAGTCAAACCATTACGCAAGCACGTTTTTAAATGTACATAATGAATGACGTACTCATATTTATCATACAAATTTGGGATTAATTTCGAATTTTTCCCTCCTGGAGGTACAAATTTTTGTGCACAGAAGGGATAATCGTTATGCAAATGATGTAACTCTTTAGGGTAAACTAAGTCGACCTCAAGAATAAATCCAAATTCTGCATCGTCTGAAATTGACATAAAGTCTAATTGCTCTATTTCCTCAGAATCTAGAAAGCGAAAATCAGATATGGGTAATGAATGACTCATACTATATCCGTATAAGTTGTTACAATCAATGTATACAAGAAACGAGTCGGGTTTACTATCATCATAAGTTTTCATATATTTATTATTAGCAAGAGCATGTCTGGTAGAGCACATGCAAATTCCGCCTCGAATGCCTTTTTGAATAAGACGAATGATTTCTAAATCAGATATCAACTCTAATTTTACGCCAGTTTTCAATAACATCGCGTCAAATGACAAACTCGGCACGGTTAAATAGAATGCAGGATCTAATTCATAATGAATCTTACAAATTTTTCGAAAATTTTCAAATATGTCTGACAAAAGCAAAACGTCAGTTTTAATATAGAGATCTGTATATTCACCCATGTTTCTTATTTGAAATGTCTCCCATACACGTTGAGCGTGCTCATAGTCAGAGTCTGTAATTTGTTCCGCAGAAAGCGAGTTATAAAACGAACTCTTTTCAGGTAGCTCAATTTCTGTAAATTTATCCCAGCCGGTCATATAATCGTAAGGATATACTCCTTTGCGTAGTAATAAATTAAACTCTTCTAATCGAGGATAAAAGTTACTTAAGTGGAAAAACTCTGATCTACATAAACCCTTAGCTAACTCTTCTAAACTAGCACCTACAAATTTAAATGAGTCTACAAACCGTATTTGCACATACTGATCATTAGATAAACTTAAAAATTTTGTAAATGAAATATAGTTTTCTTTATTTTTAGGTATTACTTTTATAGGTCCAGAACATTTACCCAGTTCTTTGATAAATAAATGACAGTCGTATCCAGACAAATTGTGGAAAAATATAGGAATAAGTTTAGGCACTCGAAAACGTAAGTTACAGTATTGATGGGCCGCTCCGCGATAAAACCCTGTTAAATGACAGTGATCTCTAACTTTATCCCCAAACAAAGGGGTTTTGCAAATGTGACAATTTTTTGCATTTTTGTATGCTAAAGCATCTTCATCGTCAAAAATCATAGGAACCTCTTTATTTAAGATCTCATGTATTTCATTTACATGTCTGTACAAGTACTCTAAAAACTTGGATACGCAATCGGGTCCGCGATACTGAATGAAACGATTCAGACTTCCGTCATAAGAACAAACTATGTAATACGCAAAAGCTGCAGGCTTATGAATTTGTTTATTTGAGGTGAAGCTAATCGATGGTGCTTGCTCGCAACCCTGGTAAGGTTCAAGAATAGTTTCAAAGTCAGCGTACACTACAAATGGTACGTCTTGTTTACGATCGAAATTTTTTAATTGCAGATATGATATGTACCTTTATCTGGAAGTACAGTAGCAATTCCACTACAAACATGTATATCATATTTGTATTTCGATACAAAAAATATGAGACAGTCTTCGCAAAAATAAAGTTTACCATGATGCTTAGTAATTTGAGAACGTACAAGACGCGACAAGTCACGCTCAAAACATATTGCGAGTTATTACCGCGCTCGATTAAAAGTAAATTGATCCTATGTTTCCTTTTGTACTCGGACCTGTAAAGAGGTACTACAACAGTTCGATTGTTTTTTAAAGAATACACATTAATACTGATATCAATATTATCGGATTCAAATGTCTGAATATCAGCAAAGGTGACAGGGAAACTCATATTATCAGTTTTTAAAACAGTCTTAAAATAGGGATACGACGATGTACGCTCACTATGATGTGAGGACGGGTAAATGGCGGCAACAACGCACCAGAGAAAACAATAGTCATCGTTATTGCGAATATTTATGCAAGCCTTTTTATTTTTTATTAATTTAGGCAAATCCACGTAAGATGACGCTTTTAATGGATCAAATTTATTGACATTTATTTCTAAATACAAATTTGATAAAAATGTCCAACCAGAATCGCGGTCTTCAAATTCCTCTACCTTTTTTCTTATAGTTATAAAGAATTTTTGAAAAAGCTTCTCCAAATCATAATTTTGATGCACAGAAAAATTTTTTGTTGCGAAAGACTTAATTTCTTGCCTGTCATCTTTGAATAAAAGAAAATTGCAAAAGTATTCGAAATTAACTTTAAGGCTCACTTGTTTCTGAAGCGCATTTTGTAAAATTCTTAAAAATTTGCATTTCAAAGAGTTTAAAAATACGTCAGGTAAACAAGTTTTAAAATCATCAGTAGCAATTATCCTATATGACGATATGCGACCTTTAAAAGCTGAGGAAATTTGATAAACCTCATCGTTTAGTTCTACAACGGAATTATTTTTATGTTTATTACTTTTTAAGTGACCCACCCACTGTTTTCTTTCTACTCTGATGGAGCACTCTGAGCAAAAAGGCATATTTATGTAAGTTTATTCAGATTACAACACAATAAAAATTAATAAGAGCAAACAGACATTTTACGCAAACGTTAAAATAATACTGAATTACTTGTTGTTAGAGTAAAATTTAACGTCAGCCTCTACAAAAAGTTCTTGAAGTTGTTGAACAAATTTTTGCAACGAGTTCCACTGTGGTGTTTCACTGTTGATTTGAGCCTTAACTGCAAGAAGGGGTTTCTTCCAACGCTGATCGGGCAACTCACCGCGAATGTCTTCGGTGTGAGACACCTTCAGCTCCACGAAGAAGTCTCCCTTCAGAACGCATGCTCGTTTCGTTGCTCCTGTCGGCAGTCGGTTTATTATAGACGAGTCGAGCGCATTTGAAGAAACAGAGGGTTTCGGCGTAATATTAAAATCTTCCGGGAATATACCAAACAAATCATGAGGGTTTTGGTTTCCTTTTATCTTCGATGCGGCAGAACTGTAAAAAACAATTAAATGAGTACAACCACCTTGATGTTAGAAGGTTTACTAGAATTACCTTTTAAAAAGATAATGAATAAGATAGTAAAAACAAATACCTGGTTGATGATGATTTTCGTTTCTTAATGGTTTTTTTCGATTTGAGATTATCTTGGCTTACGCTGTCCTCTGAATCAGATCTAAAACAGGATATATGGATAATTATTAATCGGTTTTGTTTAAAAACATACATTAACAGTGAAAACAAGTCAACGGGAAATATACCTATTTGCTGCACTTCTTTTTTGTTTTCCAAATTTTGAGGTGACGGGGGTCACGTTAGCAGCAACGATGCTTTCAAATTCGGTATCAGACCTATAAATAATAAATAATTGATATAATTAAATCACTGAAACATTTTAAAGTTATTTGGGAAAAAAGTGTACTTACTCACATTTTAACAGTAGCGAGATGAAACAGCAGGAGGTGGTAATGCACTGGGCGGTAAGCTGGCGGACGAGGTGTAGGGCAGCGGTGGCGGTAGCTGGAAGTCTCGGAGCACAAAAGGAACGCAGTTGTGGAAGTTGACAAATAAATAGCGAATTCTTGATGACTTTGTTACATGCGCCAGGGGTGTTACTTGAGTAATTTTGCATAAAGCAGTTAATATCGCTATTATTAATTTAATATTATTGCTATTTTGATTGCACTGGAAGAACCAGTGAGAGAAGATTCCATCTTCACATCCATATTGTGGTAATTAACATTATTTTTATTATAAGTAGTGTAAATTGGTTTTTTTTCTTTAAGCTTACATGTTGTGATAGTTTGAATGTTTATTCCAGTAACTGTTAACATTTAACTAGGGTTTCTCACTGGTAAAATAATTATATCAAGTTTAATGAACGAAATGTATTCAAAATGTTCGACACAATTAAAAGTAATGTTACCAATTATAACATTATTTGATACATTTACGATAGTGCCAGCCCTCAAAATGTATATTCTTGCATATTTTTAATGGGGCCACCGGCGTTCTGCAATTTCCTTCACATCGATTGAAAAAAACATGTTGCGTAATTGACCAATGCCTAATTAATAAAATGCAGGAATATTTGTTAAATCAACAAATGAAAAAAAAAAATATATATTCATTTAAATTATTTACGCAAATGTACTGGAAACAGAAAAAGTATTTTCCCGAACAAGCGAACTTGACAAATCGATTTCTTAATCCAGAAAACACCTGTAATTGTAAATTTATTGTAATTCCAACATTGAATACAAAAATTAAATATTACCAATATAAAGAATTTAACAATGGTTTCATCATAAGCGCCCTCTATAGGCTAAGTACTGAACTAATATAATAGCTTAATGAATGCATTACACTTTCATATAAGTTGCAAATGGTTTCGATTAATTCCGATAGATTAAGCAAAATATTCGTTATTCTACGCCACCTATGTTCATTTGCGTGAAATCATCACAATAATAGCGAGCGTCCATGGTTGAAATGTGATCGCGGATCTCATACCGCCCGGTCTTCGAGTTCTAATTACAATTACGCAAAACATTGTATGTCGCATGCGATTATATTTTTAGCTAAGCTTAATTTTGCACACAATAAAACTGATTTTACATCAATATGTTAAAGTGAGATATGTTTTTTTAGAAATGTATTAATATATAACGTTCCTATAGATGGCATTACAATAGCATTAAAATTAACTGGAGCACATTTATGCGTTGTTTTCTTGCGTTTTGGTTTTACAAACCAAAAATCAGTTGAACTAACGAATTGTTTATAAAACATCTTATAGTTTCGTAATTTAAATGATGATAAGACTGGTTTTATACAACCGAAAACCAGCTAAAACCTACATCACGCTATTGAAGTTTTTATACTCAGGTTGATATATATAGTAAGAACTTTACCAAATGCATAAGTGGCTTAGTACTCCTTGTGACCTACCGGCTTGGTTGTGCTAAGTCCCAGCTTGTCAATCTCGATGCTCGATTTGATCACCCTTGCACTGAGTATTGCTGAACTATCTCGAATATTTGGGAGGGATTCTGTTACTATGCGGTGGTATATAACGGATGAACTCGTCCCTGGTGAAGGATGCAAACTCACCATGTACACAAAAGCGGTCATACGACCACCGGGAACTAAGCGTCCTGGGTGACCCGATCTTGTCTGTGGAGCCTGATCACCTTCACGACAAGTTGTACAAACGCCTCTGCGCTCCGGCCAAGTGCGAGGTGTTTAAGCTTTTGCATTTTACGAAATCAACTAATATTCTTAGTTTAACTTGGACTTTAAGAATGTATAAAATCTTTACCTCCATTTTACGCAAACCCAAATTTTGAAATCCACAAATAATGGCAGGCATTTGGATCGTACGAGTGGGGAGGACGAATTCGCTCGATATCGAAAAAGGTGGGACAGAATGCATGCATGAATTTCATTTTGCGCAAACCCAATTTACGTTACGACTTGTTATTTGTTAAATACGCATGTTAACGCGAGAGATAATCTTTTTATTTTAAGCACAAACCCAATTTCCGTTACATGTCGCGAAACGCGCACGTTAGCGCGATTATTTAATTTTGCGCAAACCCAAATTTTGAAATCCACAAATATCGCTCGATATCGAAAAAGGTGGGACAGAATGCATGCATGAATTTCATTCTGCGCAAACCCAAATTTTGAAATCCACAAAATAATATTGGGCATTTGGATCACACGAGTGAGGAGGGCGAAATTTTCAGCGAGCGAGGCGAGCCCCTAGCAGACTTTCTTTCAAGCGAATGCTTCGTAAGCATTTGCTGGAACAAGATGTTGCGTAGAATTTTAGTCTAGACCCATCATGAATATGTTTTAGTCTCTGTTATATATTATTGTATATATTTATGTATTTATATTTATATATTTATGTATGTGTATATATATGTGTATATATTTGGATATATGTGTATATCATTCACCTTCTATAATTACTTTTTGTGTGAAGTTATTTTGTAAATATGTTCTTTGTTTTGTTTTCTGTCTTTCTTTTTCTGTGCACCACTTTTGTTAGTTTCTGTATGATTATTTGGTTGACTGGTAGAGAATGCCATTAGGCATTAAGTCCGCCATTTGTACTTTTTTTTGTGCAATAAAGGTTAAATAAATAAAATAAATAAATAAATAACTTATTTTTTACATAAGTAATATGTGTTTTCTTTTTATTTATTAAACTTTCAAATTATATTGAAACCAAACGTACAAAATATCTAGATCCTCTTGTGCTTTGGTTAATAAATATTTTCTTTAATTATAACCTAAACAGTGTACCTATCAGAATAGCTTAGCCAAATGACAATATCGCTCAAACGTCTGGATTGTGTAATTAATGTATTTTTGAGACATGGAGGCTAAATGTATTTTGAGCAAAACCTCTGGATCTTAGAATGTAACAATTTAAAATTATTTAGCACCAAAACGTCTTTATCTTAGAATGTCTTGGCTACCGGGCCAATTAACCTTTATTTATATTAAGAAAAAAGTACATTTTAAGATAAAGACGTTTTGCTACTAGAGTTATTTTAAAATGTAACATTCTATAGATCCAGAGGTTTTGCTAAAAAGGCATTTAGCGTTCATGTCTAGTAACAATGCAGTTCACAATCCAGACCTTTGAGCGATATTGTCATAATTGCCTTTGTACCATTCTGATAGGTACTCCCGAAACACCATGTTGAAGCAAAAGTGTTAAGATTTTCTCTTCTCATTAATCAAGATTTAAATTTGTAATTAATAGGTGCATTCATCTTTTTATAGACCTGACTATCTCGTAAAATGATTGTCTGAGGTTAATTATTTTGGAGGTAATTTTCATTTGGATACGATTTTTATTTTAAACGCCATGTTGAAGCAAAAGTGTTAAGATTTTCTATTCTCATTATCAAAATTTAAATCTATAATTAATAGGTCCATTATTCTTTTTATAGACCTGACTATCACGTAAAATTATTGTCTGATGTTAATTATTTTGGAGGTAGATTTTAAGATTTTATATTCTCATAATCAAAATTTAAATCTGTAATTAATAGGTGCATTAATCTTTTTATAGACATGACTAGATCACCTAAAATGATTGTCTGATGTTAATTATTTTGGAGGTAATTTTTATTTGGATACGATTTTTGTTTTAAAAACCATGTTGAAGCAAAAGTGTTAAGATTTTCTATTTTCATAATCAAAATTTAAACCTGTAATTAATACGTGCATTAATCTTTTTATAGACATGACTAGATCACCTAAAATGATTGTTTGATGTTAATTATTTTGGAGATAATTTTTATTTGGATACGATTGTTGTTTTTATAGTTATTATATTTCTGTAAGAAGTAAATAAGTAAGTAAGTAAGTAAAACATTTATTCACAACAATAACACACAGACCAAAAAAATAAAATGTACAAATTATGTACTGACCGTAGGTTAGGCTTTGACAAGACCAATTAATTTTTGATTTTTTTAATTTTAAATTAGTTAGTTATTTTGCTAGAAAATGTGCCATTCGTTGTGGCTCTTTTACTATGGTTAAAAATACTCTTAAATCCAAGGAAAGAAAGGATATTGTCAAGCTATCGAAAGAAAGGATTATAGAAATTTCTTGCGCAGAACTAGAAAGTTATATAATAATGTGTGTTTACAGACAACCATTGGCTGATTTTTGCACATTTGAATCTACTATGGAACATTTGTTAAAATTAGCATGTAATAGCCAGAAGCATATTATAGTTTGTGGAGATTTTAATATTAACTTACTTGAAACGTCAAATAATACCACTAGGTTACTAAGTTTATTTAAATCTTTTAATTTAGGTAATCTGTTCCTTGAACCTACACGGATAGGTATTAGTAGTGCAAACTGCTTAGATAATACTTTTTGTAATTGTGAATGTTTGGGTAAAGAAATATTTAATTGTTTTAATTCTGACCATAGTGGTCAGAAGGCTTCTTTCGTCAATGCATTTTATCAGACAATAATATACCGACCTATAACTAATAATCGTATGGAATTATTCAAAAATAAAGTTCAGAGTAATCTTTCAGTTTTACCTTTCTTACAAAATGAGTGTAATAGTACCGTAAAACTACACAACTGTGGTCCTGGCCTACAACAATAGTCCAATTTTACTTATCACATTATTTTAAAAATATGACAGCTTTAGCTATAGCTAGAGTTTAGAGCAATCAATTTTAGGTCAAACAATACATATACCCAGCCATTGATATATATGTTACACTAGATTAGCAATTACCGCAACAAAGCGTTGCTACTTCACATAAGGCCACAGCCATATGTCAGCAAACGTCAACTCAGTGCTCATTGGGATGCCGACAGAGTTGCACCGAGCTACGAAATGGGAAAATGCGTAGTGAAAGAATGTAATTCGAGATCACAAAAAGATAACAAATCCAGCGGAATTACTTTTCACACGTTAGTTTATTGTTTATGTATTCAAATTAACATAAAAAACCCAGAAATCGATTTAAAATACCAAATATTGCAATTTAGGGTGCAGTGTTGCCATTAAAATATCGTTTTGTTTTTCCCAAATTGACGGGAGGCTTTAAATTTTGTTTGAGTTCTAATATATTGGAAGTAGATTTAATAAAAAATACAGATTAATGATAATAGAAGAATCTAGTATTTTCATTTAGTTACCTATTTTATATTGATACATTTTCAGGGTGCCTAAGGCTACATCCTTATCCATCCTTCCTACGTCAAAAGAAGTCGGTGGAAATCATTCGATTGTTGAGAAAAGAGACCGACTGGCTGCCTACTAAATCAACTGTAATATTATTATGCTCTAAGCACTTCAGGGATAAAGACAAATTAAGACTGCACTGCACAGGCCTGCATATCCTGGGGCACGTTTCATAAAGCTACAAGTTACAATTTTACGGGTCTAAACTGGGAACACTGCTCAAATGGCTGTGGCCCGTTTCACGAAGCTACAAGTTACAAATTACAAGCGGAACTTTCTTTCTAGCAAAAGGAGTTAGAAAGAGACTTTCGCTTGTAATTTGTAACTTGTAGCTTCGTGAAACGGGCCTCTGGTCGTCATTGGTCGAGGTTGTGTCAAATGGAAACTTGTAACCTGTAAATTGTAATTTGTAGCTTTATAAAACAAGCCACTGATAGTAAAAGGCAGATAAGCAGGTAATCCTGACAGCTGTCCTTCCAGTACAAATTACAATAACCTCAAAGGACTTGACAGAAGCGCGTGGAGCTAACCCCATGTGCTTCTGTTTAGTCCACCAGAGTAAATCTCTTTAACCGAACAATTGTCCTCGCGTGTGATATCCATGGACTTGTTTCTCTAATAAGTCCATGACGATTATAAATTGTAGTGCGATGGCAGATGTCAGGATTGACTTTATATCTTCCATTCACTATACATGCAAACAAATTTTATCCTTTGTACATAGTAATTCGTCGTCCATAACTCGTCACGAGCTGTTGTGTTCAACATTCTCGATCACTATTCACAAATATACTAATACTAAATTGAACTCTATGTCACTAGTGATATAACTAAAAATTAAGTAATCAAGTTGTGAGGACTGCACACATCGCCGAGCGACCCGCTTATCAGTTACTGCACAAAAAAAAGGTACGCTGCACAGTATACGCAAAAATTACGGATGATTACCGCAAAAACAATGTATTCACCACCGGACAAAAGATACTCTTCGCAACCTGAACTAACAGGGGATAATGAAAACATTGTTAATGTTACAACTAGAAAACGCAAACCAAATCCTGAGTTACAAGATTTAATATCGTTTCAAAAAGAAATTGGGGACATACTGGATAAATTCAAAATAGCTCAAGAGACTCAAACGAAGAAACTACAGAAGTCTGTCGATGAACTACACGCTCAAAATAAAGAAATCATCAAAACTAATTTAAATATTGAGAAAATTCTTCTTCACACAACAACTCTGTATGAGGACTTAAAAGAAAAATGTGATAACTTAACAGTGGGACATAATGAAGCTCTTCTAAAAATTAGTGCTCTTGAAGAACAAGTAGAGGACCTTCAGCGAAACCAGCGTGTTACCACCTTGGAGGTAAGAAATATCCCAGAGGAAGATAGCGAAAACTTGGACGAAGTACTCGAAAAGATACATAGTTCTCTTGCGATCCCCACTTCTACTGAACATATTAAGCAAATCAGGCGCATCAAAAGTAGCCATAACAAGATTATTGTAGTGGAATACTCGAACCTTCGAACAAGTTCGAGAGTAATAAAAGCACTCCAAGCCTATAATAAAGCTCACAAAGAGGACAAATTCAATACTAAAAGTCTTGATCTACCAGGGGAGAAACGTCCGATCTTTATAGGAGAATCACTCACACCTGCAGCTAGGAAACTACATTATCTAGCCCGCGGTCTGCGCAAGGATCACGGCTATCAACATTGTTGGACATCGATGGGACGCGTGTTCGTCAAGCATGCAGATGGTACCCCCATCATACATATAAAGTCGGCCCAACAAGTGGAAGCGCTGAAAGGACCACCCATAGCTGAAAAGTGACTCACCGTTTCGTGCGTTTTACACTTCAGGTCAATCTTATTTTTCATTACATATTTTTGTTACTTACAAACACTTGTTAAAAACATGTCAACAACCTTACACAACTCACTCAACTCACACAATATTCAACACTACAGAACTCCACGCACAGTCATAACCCTGCCATTTATTCATAAAAAAGTACTGCTTCATGCTCTGGATCATAATTGTGCTATTGAATTAATTACTCGGCCGATTTTTGAAATATTTTAATAATGTCTGATATCGAAATTTTATCAAACGATATTGACATTAGTGTCAGTATCGGGAAATCAATGGTACTTGATGCTCCAGAGCAATGCAAAAATATTTTAGTTAAGTCGAAAAATACCCTGAATTTTTTTACATTAAACATAAGAAGCCTAAACCGGAATTTCGACGATTTACGGGTGCTTTTGGACAGACTTGATATTGAGTATGAAGCTATAATACTGACAGAATGCTGGTTATCAAAAAATTGCATATTACCTAAATTACAAAATTATCGATCATTTGGAACCACCCGTAACTATAATCAGAATGATGGAATTGTTATATACGTAAAAGATAATGTTATGTTTAAGACAATGGAACCTACCGAATCAATAGAGGCTAACTGTTTGATAACTACGTTGGGACTTGATTTTGCTATCATTTCGGTATACCGACCCCCTTCATTTAGGAAAACCGATGTCTTCTTAAACGGGATGAACCAAATTCTTCAGAAACTAAAACAATACAAAAATATAATAATTCTGGGGGACATAAACATTGATATTAAGGAGGGTAACCTTGATAACCGGTCATCAGATTATTTGGATTTACTAGCTTTGCACGGACTCTTACCATCCCATACCCTCCCTACAAGACTTAATAATTGTCTTGATCACTGCTTCATAAAAACTAAACGATCGGTAACAACAATTGTTTGTGATACCACAACTACGGATCACTCATGTGTAATGACGTCGCTCTCCAATTATACAGAACCCCATATCTCAAATACTCGTAAAGTTAAAAAAACTAACTATATTGCAGTAATTAATGAACTTGAACAAATGAACTGGACTGAATTGCTTTTAAATCTAGATGTCAATACCGCAACTAATTTATTTCTCTCTCACTTAACTTTCTGTTTAGATAAGTTCACTTATCTGCTAACAATTTCCCGTAGAAAACACAATATCAAGCCCTGGATCACTCCAGGCCTGATCCGCTGCATGAGGAATAGAGATCATCTACATCTAAAACTGAAAAAAGATCCTGATAATGCAGTTTTAAAAATAACATACCGCAGGTATCGCAATACTTGCAATAACGTACTCAATAAACTAAAAAGGGCATATCACAGGTCTCAAATTAAAATAAACTCTAATAATCTTAAAAAACAATGGGAACTTATAAAGAATATCAGCAAAATACAAGATAAGTCAAATAATGCAATGCATTTACTAAATCTAAAATCTAGCCCACATGACTCTGTAAATTATATTAACAAATATTTTACAAATATTGGCAAAGAATTAGCTAGTGATATTATTAACAGAACCAAAATAACAGAAAATCAGCGGGTTAAAACTATGAATATACCAACATCATCTCCAAACTCTATGTATATGGCTCAGACTGATGACCTAGAAATTATACAGATAATACGTAGCCTTAAATCGACTACAGCGACTGGGTGGGACGGAATTTCATCAAACTTCCTAAAAATAGGTGCTGATGTTCTTAGTAAACCTATTGCGATCCTTAGCAACATGTGTTTTCAGGAAGGGAAGTTTCCAAACGCCTTGAAAAAATCTGTTGTAATCCCGGTATTTAAGTCGGGTGACAGGGACTGTATCAATAATTATAGACCAATTTCACTGCTTCCTTCACTTTCGAAAATAATTGAAAAACTGATCAATAATAGACTAAAATCTTATTTGGAAAAAAACCTTATTCTTTCAAGTAAACAATTCGGATTTAGGAAATGTAAATCTACTTCAGATGCTGTGAAAAATGTTACTGACTATGTAGTGGATCAAATAGATAATAATAATAAAACTTTAGGTATATTTCTGGATTTAAAAAAAGCGTTCGATACAGTCTCTGTCCCCATTCTAATCAAGAGGTTAGAAAGTATAGGAGTACGAGGTATACCACTTCTACTTTTAAGTGACTATCTATTAAATAGAAAACAGGTAGTTAGAGTAGATGAATATGTAAGTTCTGAAGAAAACATCTACTTCGGAGTGCCGCAAGGTAGTGTGCTTGGTCCAACCCTTTTTCTTATATATATAAACGAGCTTTGTCTCCTAAAACCAAAGAATGCTCAAATTGTAACATTTGCTGATGATACAGTTCTTCTCTTTCATGATAGCACTTGGACTCAGCTCACTAAAACGGCACAAGAAGGTTTCAACCTTGTGACTAATTGGTTGGACTTTAATCTGCTTACCCTAAATACCGCGAAAACGAAGTATATTACATTCAGTATTCGCAATAATACTAAACCACTGTCTGAAATAATCTCTATAAAATCCCATTTTTGTAATAAATTAACTGACTGTACGTGCTTGAGCATTGAACGAACTGATAATATTAGATACCTAGGAATTGAGTTGGATAATAACCTTAACTGGAAAAGACATGTTGCAAGTGTGACTAGTAGAGTGAGAAAATTAATATACATCTTCAAAAATCTTAGACATGTGTGTGACAATAAGTTATTAATTTCAATATATCACGCACTCTGTCAATCAATTGCAACGTACTGCATCACTGCTTGGGGAGGTTCCGCGAAAACTACGATGTTACCACTTGAACGTGCACAGCGTGCTGTCTTGAAGGTTATGTTGTTTAAGGACTTTCGATATTCAACTACTGATCTATATAAAACCAGTGCAGTACTTACTGTGAGACAACTCTTTATTAAAACTCTCATTCTTGAACAACATAAAATCATACCTGATCATGATATTACACGTCGTCGGATTGATCTAGTTTATTTCATACCTAAGTGTAGGTCAACATTTTCTCGGAAATTCCATAAACTTCTCGGACCCCTAGTATATAACCGAATTAGTAAACATGTTACATTGCGTAACCTTAATTCTTATCAATGTAAAAAAGTGTTAAACAAATTTCTTTTATCGCTTAGCTATGCAGAGGCAGAGAAACTTATAAAATAAAATAAAATGGCATAACAATCATACATCCACACATACACACGTGTAGCAAACTTACTCACAAACTTACTCACATACAGTTTAGACATACATACATACACACATACACTATACAGAATACAGACTAACATGATAGACATAGCTTAGTATTAAATATTTTCCTTGTATGAAACATAGCAAATTCATCGGAAGTTTTTGCATATACTACTTGCTTACGTTAAGTTAGCAGTATTCATAATTAGCAGCCGGTGTACTTATTTGCAACTTCTACCCTCAACTAATCATTTTAGCAACTTACATATTCTTTATTTTTATATTACTTTGAAACATTGATTAACTTAATATAACCTAAGTTAAGAGTTAAGAGTGAATCAATAGGAAGACGGATCTTACTCCACCGTGATACAGTTTTAACTAGTACGGGGAGTAAGGAACATTGTCTTATTACACTCACGTTATACAGTAACATAATACCTAAGTATTTAAATATGTAAGCTTCATCCATATTGTACTGATCCTGTTTTGGTTGTTGTGTTTACTGGGAAATAAATAAATTTGTATTTGTATTTGTATTTGTATAATAATCTTATAATATTATACCTACATATAGGTAATAAAAAACATTGAAACAAAAAATGACGTACTTATTTTATTACCTTTGTAGTAATCTAATAAGAAATACGCATTTAAAATAATTTCATGCATTAATTAATTACAAAGTACCTATATAAGTATTATTTTAAAAAATCCCTATTTATTTGTTATATTGGGCAAATTTTCATATGGTCGGCAACACCAACCTATTATGGCATATTTTTGTGTCTGTCCTTATCTAATGTCAGTGACATCATTGTTCTTGCAACTTGTGTAAGTGAGACCGATATATTTTTACTATGTGTTTATTTTAAAATGTGTAGTGGTTTCAAAGCTACGTCGTCGCGGCTAAGAAGTGGTCATACTTTTTTTACCGCTTGATAATGAGGTTTGCTTCTCTAGTCTATTTATCTCAATGTACCCAGCAATAATAGCAGTAAGGTATTATATTTCAGAATAATGTAACGAGGAAAATTGGACTATCGTTGCAGGCTAGGGCCATAGTTGTGTAGTTTTACGGTATTTATAATGACTTGTTTGGCGTAATTCTGCATCAATTTAATAACAATTTTAAACTTCCTAAAATAATTCTTAACATAAAGAATTATTCGAGGACCTTTAAGCAAGTTTGTTTAACTGCTAAGGCAAATTTTCTTAGTCTTAAACTTAAATCATCTGACAATAAGGTAAAAACTGTATGGAATATTATAAATAGAAAAACGGGAAAATCAAAAACTCGTGATAATCAAATCACCCTAAACACAGGTGACAAACAAATCACGTCAAATAAAGATGTCGCCTTAGCTTTCGAACATTATTTTTCCAACATAGCCATTAATACTACGAAATGTCTTAAATCATCCGCGGTTGAAGCTAAATCATTACTTTACACTAATGTCAGTATATGTAATATAAACTTTGAATTCATCCCCGTTGATTCAGATTCAATAGTCAAGGTATTTAAATTACTTAGTTTAAAAAAGACTGAGTATTTGTGGGGCACATCAGTTTAAGTAGTATTTCATATCATAGATATAATTGCACCCCATCTAGCATTAATTTACAATAATTGCATATCAGAGAGGATCTTTCCAGATCTCATGAAATATAGCAAAGTAATACCTCTTTTTAAATCGGGCGAGATGAGTGATTTAACGAACTTCAGTCCTATTTCCATTCTACCAGTTTTGAGTAAAGTCTTTGAGAAACTAATGCTGAATGATATGTTAGGTCACTTTAATAGAAATAAACTACTTAGCAATAACCAGTTCGGCTTTACCAGAGGTCGATCAACAATTGATGCGGCATCTGTACTCATTAAATATACAACGTGTTACAAAATACCCCGTAAAAAATATAATAAATTATGAAAGCCAAAAATATTGTCAACCCTATTAAGCTGTCATGTCAGGGAACCGGAGTTAGCATAGATTACCTATTTAACAGAGAGGCCAACCTACCAATTTAATAATTGTCAACTTTAATGGTTTTTCTGGTTTTCATCCACAAAGGTTCAATACTATGATGTCATTATGCTTAAGTACTGGCTTCAAAAAACGTCAAGACGGAAAAAATGTTATGTTGTCAATTTCAAATCTTCTTATCGATACTCTACAATTGTTTCGTGTTTTTTTCCAAAATGACGATGTTTTCTAACTCAGAATATTACGACTCCAAAACTCGACTTGTAAGTTCTATCTAATCGAATTCTGTACATTTTGTTAGTATGTCTCTTGATCGTTTCACGAATTAGGTAAAAATATACATAAACATTCTGCGTAGTTTACTCTTGAATTTTACTGAAATAGCGTTGGCACATCAATGAAAAAAATAATGTTTTTTTTTTTGCCGGTAAGTCATACGGTGATAGTACGGTTCTCAAATATTGTAAATGGACTTGTTATAAGGCACCATTTAACCCCCTTTCGGCTTTACGGGTATTTTTGTAACACCTTGTATATATAACAGTTGGGAAAAATCTTGCGATGCAGTAGGAATATTTTGTGATCTTTCTAAAGCATTTGACTGCGTAGATCATGCGACCCTTATTTTAAAATTAGAAGTTTTTAAGTTCGACTGCTTACGCCGTTAGGAAAATTAGACAACTAACTATTGTTGAGACAGCTCGCTTAGTTTATTATAGTTATTTCCATAGTGTTATGGCGTACGGTATTCTGGTTTGGGGTAAGGCAGCTGACATACAAACTATATTTGTGATACAAAAAAAGGCCATTCGTTCTATTTACAACTTAAATTCCTGAGACTCCTTAAGATAACTTTTTAAAGAAATTAATATCTTAACTGTAGCGTCTCAATTTATTTATGAAAATATTATTTATGTTATTAAGAATTTAGATTAGTTCACCAAAAATTCTGATATACATAATTTAAATACTAGAAATAAAAATAAAGTAGAATCGCTATTAGAAAATTCCGTGTCCGTAAAGTATATAAATCAATCAATTCATTTCTATAATAATTTACTTGACGTAGTTTTAAAGTTACCCTTTTCAGCATTTAAAAATTACTTGAAAAAGTCGTTAATGTCTTAAGCGTATTATAGGGTCGAGGATTATCTAACAGACAAAAATGCATGGCCTAAACTCGAAACTTAGTTATTAATAATTTGTTCAAATGTAAAACCTTTATCTTGTCTAGGGGACACCGTTGATGTAGGAAAAAATGTCGAAACTTTTATGTGGTCGTCTTGTTGTTTTTTTGTTTTTTTATGGTTCCTTACCTCAAAAGGAGAAAACGGAACCCTTATAAGATCACTTTGTTGTCCGTCTGTCCGTCTGTCCGTGTGTCAAGACCCTTTATCTCGGGAACGCGTGGAAGTATCGAGTTGAAATTTAAACCATATATTCAAATCTACAGTCCCTTGAAGCTGGGAAAAAATCAAACTTCTACATTTACGTAAAAAAAGATACGGCCGTTTATTTCGCAAAAAACGTGTATTTCGACACTTTCGAGGGAATCAAAATGTATAGGGTATTTCCCGTTGACCTAGAACTATAAAATTTGGCAAGTAACACCGTCTTTTACTGCAAGTATAGGAAAAATTCTGAAATCTGGACATTTTTAATCAAATCACAAAAAAACAGGGTCTTTATGCAAGGAACGGCGTACAGTGCCACAAGAGCCCGATCTAGGTGGACAATATTATTTGATGCTAAATATAAGATCAAAACTCAACACATTGAACACAACAAATATCAATAATTAAAAAAACCGGTCAAGTGCGAGTCGGACTCGCGCACCGAGTGTTCCGTATTGAAGATAATATGCTTGGTAACCGCAAAAGAAAATACTCATTTTGTTATAACCTTTATTTTCCAGGCAATAAGGTCGATTTTGACTAGCCTAAATTTTAATACAGATTTTCTTAGTTTTTTTGTTATTTCTCAAAAACTGTAAATAATGAACACTTTATTTTATTTTTCCTAGAAACAATAAGTAATTATCTATGTGTCAGGATTTTTTTCAGAATTTTTGATTAATAATCTTCGGAGATAAGGGGGGGGGGGGGGAACGGTCATTTTTTGTACATTTTTGGCTATAAATCAAAAAGTACATCACAGAAATTTTTCAAAAAAAAAGTTTTGAAATGTGCAGATTAAGACCTTTCATATGACACCCCATTTGCTATAATCGAACCATTTTCATTTTTGAACCCCCCATTCTAGACCCCTTTTCAATTATTAATAAAATTAATTTCATATTTTTTTTACTACAAATAGATGCGGGCAAGCAAGTTGTACAACTATGCCAAATTTCAAGTTGATAGCATTTGTAGTTGCTGAGAAAACCTGCTGTGACATACAGACAGACAGACAGACAGACAACGAAGTCTCACCATAAGGGTTCCTTTTGTACCATTTTGGTACGGAACCCTAAAAAAGTTGATAAACAAGCTATTTTAACGAAAAAACTTTATATCCAGTATAATTTGATGTCCCTGTACGCTGATTGCCCATAAAATGTGAGGTCAGCTTAAACTGGTTTTGTATGACGTTTTAAAAAGGGCGTTATTTGCTCTAATATTCGAATTTATATTATAGACCCTTATATAAGACCCTTAATTTACTATACAACTTAATATAGTAAATTAAGGGTCTTCACCATTCAGCCAATTAATACCTTTTGCGATAATTTCCCGAAATGGTTCCTTATTTTTCCACATTCAGCCCATTTTTCATAAAATTTTTTGGAAGTCCGAGCGATAATCATGAAAAGTAGTCAAATAAAGCCCTTCATTTATCTTTTTTGCTGTACTTTAACCATTCTTCATAAAACTCCCTCCTCGGTATCGACGCTTCGTTTTCTTCAAAAAAATCAAAAACACGAATCAGCACGAGGTTTCTAATTATGCATTAATATTAAGCGTATTAATGAAGCTATCATTGAAAAAAAATACAGCCTGGGTACATTAAAAAATTAAACTATTTTTTTACTGTATAGCATGATTACTTCAATTTTAATCTGGAATTTATAATTAATATTTAAATGGGCTTTCAAATAAAATATGTAACTAACTTGAATAAGGTTAAAAAAAACAGGATTTTTTAAAATTAGGTTAAATTACGATAATTCCGCGAGTCGTTAGAAGAAGGTACTGAGCGATACAGAGCTATAACACGCTAAACGGAGATTTTTTTTTGGCGGTGTCTGATAGACGTTTCGTCAGTCGCAGAGGGTTAAAAATTTGTGTTGAAATTTAGGCTAGTCAAAATGGACCTTATTGCATAGATAATAAAGTACATAACAAAATGAAGAAAATACTATTGCGTTTTCCAACCATATTATCTTACATACGGCACCCTTGGTGCGCGAGTCCGACTCGCACTTGACCGGTTTTTTTGCCTTTTTCTCCCTTTATATCTCTCCTTACTTTTTTGTCATGTTTTCCTGCTGAACTACGCATTATATTTGATATTATATTTAATTTAATATTTATAGCTTTATATAATACTAGACTAAGTAGTATCATTGCAGTAAGCAATATGGTTAAAAAATGACTGACTGCTGAGTTTCTTGCGGCGTTTCTTCTCGGCAGTAATCCCCTCTTGGGAAGTGCTGGTAGACTCCTGACTTGTAAAAGTGCCCGTGCGGCCTACTTACTGAATAAATGTCTTTTAACATTTATCTTTTACTTGAAGTTAAACTAAAATGTTTTTCTTGACCAATAAGTACCTAAATACCATAAACGAGACTGTAACGTTAAAGAGGCAATTATTATAGTATAATAAGATATTTCAGTCTCGTTTATGGTATTTAGCAAGAAAAACAATATCTTTTTATCGAAACATAATTATGTTTCGTTTAATAGTTTTTTTGTAGTAATTATAGTATTTTTTATCAGATTTGTTTTATAACCATAGGTAATGAATATAAGGGGAGTCGATTTTTTCGTTCTTAGTAGATAATTCTACGGAGGAGTGTCCTTTTAATTATTTTTTCTACTCGCGTACTATAAACCGCTAATATTGATATCGTTAATGGTGTCAGAATACTACCTATAGCGTAACCGAAGAGTAAAAACAATTCTATAATTAGCGTTGCCATGGTAATAACAGTTCTATAATTTATTATAGCATTGTTATTACCATGGTAACGGTCATTCCGGATGTCAGTCTTGGCGTTTAGTTAACACTTGACATCCTAATAATTTGTATAATAAACCGTTAAAAAATGTTAACACTAATTAAAATTATCTATATTAAAAATAAAATTATTTTTGAGACTAAATATGTGTTTAGAATTACATTTTTATCAAGTTACTAAAAATAGATGAGTAATATCCATCGATTTGTTATTTGGTTACCATGGTTACGTTCAATATGGATATCAACAAAATGGCGTTTTGTTTGGCATTCCAACTTATATGATAAATTGTCAGAACTGTTTTAGTACCTAACTATTAAAAATTGCATAAAATTTATAAACATTTAGCAATAAAAATTACAAACTATTAACGCCAATCGGAATAATGAAAATGACTTTGCTAACAGGTAATTTGTTAGCAGAAAAATCGAGTGAAGACGAGAGAAAAGTTAGCGATTGTTTATTTTTGTCATTATCATTCTAAGCTTGTAGAAAAAGTTATGTATGCAACGGTACATAATTAGCTCTTAAGGTACTCGTGCCTATAATTAGAGCGCTCGCGAGCTCGCGCTCTAACCTCGGCGCTCGTACCTTAAGAAGCTTCATTATGTACCAGTTACATAAATAACTATTTTAAGTGAAACTAATAAAGATTAAACATTTAAATATAAAATCAAAAAACAAAACATTTATTTTTTTTCAATATGAACGTATCCTTATGAATTCCTTTGTGTGACTAAAATTTCCTTATATGACAAAATAAAGAGATATTCCTTTGTATTTCTTTTGTATGACGTACATTTTTTTTGCAATTTACCCATTAACCAACGCGTAGGACAATTTTAGCTTCCCATGTTAATAATAAATCTGGAAGCGTAGACAATAATAATATGCAAAAGGCTGTAACCCCCCCCCATAAAAAACCCCTCTACCTAACCTCTAACTATCTCTAACTAACTATAGCCTAACTAACAGCCTAAAGTAAATTAAAGCCTACATTTGAAGTCTATAGAAAATCCTAACACTCTATACTGAAGCACTGAAATGAAAGCTATGAAAATTTGTATTAAGTTTAACCTAAGTAAAGCTTTTATGTAAAATTATTAAGCTTATAAAGTACCTATTAACTTTCCTATCTTTAAATATACCTATAGAGTAAGAATGTTTAATATTGTTGAAATGGCCATATGATCGTCTAGTGTCAAGGAACCTACTTTGTGAACCGTTATAGATAGTAACCTAAGAACTTTTCATGCATATAAGTTTGGTATAAATATAGGTATATAACCTATCCCTATAAGATTTAGTTTAATGTAATATATAATAGTTAATTGTAAGGAAATTACAATTTATAACCAAGAGATAAAAGTCTTGTTGTTTGATCTTATGAAATATATGTATAGGTCAGTCATAGTCTTTGGTACTAGTTAGGGTTATTAGATTGAAACTGGAAAGTATGCTTATGGCATTTTATTTTGCGCCTAAGGTCAGAGCCCATGACTCCCCGCTCATGACTGTGGGACTCGTCTACCTGACTGGGCATCCCTCCAGCGCCTACCAATCTTTTCTTTCTCTTTCCAGGTGGGATATATTGAATTTACAGTCTTTGTCAGTTGTCAATAGTAAATTAGTCTGAAGTAGTCTGTCGTCAGTCAACCAAAGGACAAGAGGGTTTTCAAGCGCTCCATACTCAATGCAAGAGTGAAATACAATCTAATAGACATTTGGTATTGTTTGTATGTCTCATTAGATCTACTAGGAGCTGAATTATTAAAAGTCAAAGTCAAACTGTCAAGATGTAGATTATAGTGGTAAACAGTCATATATTAGACCAAGTTTGTTAGGTTATATAATAATTACCTAATAGTCTTAAAAGACCAAGTTAATGAAGATTGAAGTGTAACATTGCACTGTAACTTTTATGCAGAGTTTATTTATAATATATATTAATAACATATTCTCGAATGATAGTGAAACTTTCTAGTCAAGATGAATGCTGGTTCTGATAATGATTTCAATCATAAATTGTAGATAAAAGCTGAAGTTTATTCCCACAGGAATAGAATAGTGGTTCTTACTGCTCACAAACTATAAGGCCGGTTTTCCCTTGGGAACAACCAAGCAGGGTACGTAACCCATAGCGTAAACAGAGAAATCACTTGATGTAAAATATTCAAAATAAATTGAGAGAAATCATTTAATCTCATCGATTCTTTCAATGCTGAAGGTATATTTGGCTATCTGCCATAAACTAGAAATATTCACTATGCTCAAGATTTAAAAATACTGGAACTGATGAACATAATGTACAATCTGTTACATTGTCATTATTTAAAAGTTGCAGCTTACTTTGCATAAGCTGTTTTATTGAAGTTATAACTTATCGGACGTCGGTTTTGCAGTAGATAGTTATTTTATTAATTATAGGAGAAAACAGTTTACTAACTCTCAATTAAGCATTTGTAAAATAGATTTGAAGATATAGTAAAGCTTTCTAGTCTTGATACTATTTGATGCTTTTAAGTACATTTACTAGAAGGAGTGACCTCGGTCATTGTAGTGCATGTTCTTATGCATAATTCCCGTGGGAATGGCTGATTGAATTAACTATACAGTGACTAACCGGTGCTCGTAAGCAGTGACGGTAGAGACGTATCTCAGTATGTACAGCAATCTATCTGCCTCTGAAGATTGAATGAGGGAAGACAATCCAACTCATAAATATGACTTTGAAATTTACTAAGAACGTTGTTTGTCAGTTAAAGACTAGAAATATTTACTTCCTGACAAACTGGCATGAATATTATTGGAAAAGTCTATGTCCAATAAACTGAAATCTCCTTAAGGTAAAACAAATAAATATGGGAATAAATAGTATTTCCCACTGATTCTTTAGTTATGGTGGATAACATATTTAATTTAAACTTCCTAATATTTTCCCTATATAATAATGGTATAAGACCAAACTAGGATGAAGTTAAAATATATTTTTGATTAACAAGATTTAACCCTACATGCCTAGTTGAATTCCTATTGGTTTATGTCCTAGTTCCCTATTTTCCCTACATTGAAACTACCCTGAACCTACTGATAAGGCCTATTCTACTTGCTACACCTATGGGCTTACCTCACCCGGTAATTAGCTAGGTCCCTAGGGAATCTGGAAAGTTCAGCTGAGTCGGCTGAGAAGGCAACCTAAACGCTCGTGTTGTGTTTACCTCCCCCCTCACTTTTGGTGAACCGTAGTTCTCAGGGATAGTGAGAGTAAGGCGCCCTATTGTGTGGTTTAGTATATATACATAATAATATATTTATCGGGACCCAGGCTCAACTCCAATAAAGCTTCCGTGAGCGCGCGCCGGCATGCCATCTATTGTGGACCTCACTTGTTCTTTAAAGGCTGACATTGAGACTAAGTAGGCGCTTCTACGGATGTCTATGTTGGTAAAGAGACATCCGGGCTTGCCCAAGGCTCTTTTAGACTCTAATAGTTCCAAATCAGAGGCTCCGTTAGGCTTCCTCGGACTTGTCAGACATTTACTAGTGGTAGCCTGATCACTGTTCTGGTACAAGTGTATGCTAATCTAGCTTAACTCAACAAATATTCCCCACTATACAAGGAATGTCCTTTATTCTACAGCTATGTAAAATATTGTACCAGACACGAATGATAACCAACCCAAGGTTTCTGAAAAGTACACAGAAAGGTATATTAGTACACGTATTGGTATTTGGGAAACCTCGCCAGCTGTGTCCGGACTCTGATCACAGTGGTTAGCTAAAGGTGTCCTGGCCCAGCAAGGATTTCTACCCACCAATACAAACAATAGAAATACAATCATACAATAGAAAGCCTCACTAACTGCAACCCAAGCTATGTAAACTAGGATTAACAGTAGCAAGAGAAATAATAAACCAAAGTTCCTTACCAAGGTATAAATAAAAATATCAAAATAAATCAACTTTAAATATAAAAGTTCCCACCACCCGTCTACTGAAGTGAATCTGGAAAACAAAATCTTTTGATTAAAGCACAACCCCCCAACCAACACCAATCATATATAAAAATACAGAGCTTTCGCACTGCATTCCCATACATGACAGAAAACCATCTCCCACACAGTAATATCTATAGCCTACTTCCCAAGCAAACCGTTTCCCTATCCCCTCGCGAAAGGAATTTAATTACTATTCTAACTGCGAAAACGCGCCTTCCTAACACTACCAACGCAATTTATGATTCTATTTAAAGCCGGAAAGACAATAGTTAGCTAATGAGTCACACGAAATTAAACCCTACATACTTTATACCTCCCTACTAGCTCTAAAAACAAAATTAACATTAACTATACAACCGATATAACTGTATCGCTTTAAAAGATCGCAAATATTAAACCGAATACTGCGTAGTTTAAATTTTATTGAAAGACTAGCACTGAATCAAAAATTTAACCGCGAACGCGTCGTACTCCTATTTCACTATAAAACCCGTAATTAACCGAAATTTACACAAAATATAACAAATAAGCGAGCGTAGCACGATATAAAACCCAAACGAAGTTAACGCGACAAGGTAACTACGAACCGTAAATGAATTTTACGCTAGGCGCTCCCCAGTAAACGAGCCTATCCCCTTTGAATAACTAAAATAAAGCCAAAATATAAACGTTCCGCGATGAATGCCCAGAAAATAATAATATTCCCTTTGAAATCTCTATATATAAGTTCAACTGGCGGCCATCGCGCTTGAACCACTTGAACCACTTGAACTACTCATGCCAGTCAAGCCACTCTTGCCACTTGTGCCAGTCATGCAATTCCTTCAAAATTACCCCTTACTATAAATAACATAAGGTATACTTTCAATCCCCATTTCAGTCGCTTAAGTCATTTTAATCATTACAAACCTACATCACCTGATTTTTAATTAGAATCTACACTGATAATTGAAACTAATCCTTATGCTATTCAATACACAGTACATTTTTCCATTTTTCCCAGTACTACCGTTTTTAGTATCTACTTGAATCCGTATTCTGATGGCGTCTATCTCCGTCACTGTCGTATTCTACCAATTCGAACATGACAGACTCTGCCTGTCTGTACCACCATAAATCATAATAAGGCGCCACCTACTCGGTGATGTTCGTTTACGTAATCGGCTTGGTCCGATTCTAGCGAGACAACCTATATAGTTCCTTCCTTCTCTCTCTCGTGTTCATTACTCAAGAATAATAACATTCCCATTTCTTTTATATAACCATTGTTTATTGAAGAAATAAATAAGATTTACAATTCTAAAGTTTGTATCAAACAAATATTTAATTAATTAAGATTATAAAACTAACACATGACTTGATTTAAAGCTTACTAAAATGGTGAGTGTCCTTCTAGTTTCTTATTGCATTACTCTTGTTTTGAAGTAATATTGCGGACTATTTTTAGCAGGCGCTTAAATTTGTTGCATTCGCATTTTGTCAATTATTATTGTTTTCATACATGAATACGTATAATATCTATTAATAATGATATTTTATTAAAAATAGATTTTGCATATTAATCAGCTCTCGCTAAAGCCTGAACTAACTCTATTTATATTTGTGAATTTGAACGGGCATATCTGGACCGTTACAATCAACCCCCAAAATTTACACAGGTGACAAATTGTTTAACCGGAGTAAATTTTCTAATCTCTCTTTAATTCGCAAATATATTCTACTTATTTGTTAACACTTTCTCTCAACTGTAAAAGCCATTACAATAATGGTGTGATGTGTATTGAAACCAAAATAATAGAAATCGATCTTAGAATGCAACCCTCAACCTGTCGATATGCCAACCATGAACTATCATCACTCTTCGCAAGGAACACAAGGTCTCAGCAAGAGGAACCTGGGTTGTGAATCCAAATCTACTCTAGTAGTAAAGTTTTGCCCCTTCACAACGATTCGGCGACCACATTGCCCGGTCTATGAATCTGACCTACATTGCCCAAGCCATAAGTGATTCTGGCAAAACCCCCCCTCTAGAAACCGAATGCCTTTGATAGCTAAAATGCTAACAATCCAATAGTTTTTATATCCAAGCTAAAAGTCTCACCCCATCATCAATCTCTATATAATTTGGAACATGTGAAGTTGCCGAAAATATATGACAATAGCCACTGTGGGCTGCCGGTAGAGTATGAGTTTTCTATGGAAGCAGACTTAGAACCTGCACTCTGATCTAACCTAACACCTATTCCATAGTTAACTCATTGTTAGTGTAGTGCCTTGAAACATAGTGTCAACAAACCGATGTCCATTTCTATAGAATCCATTGAATTATTAGGGCCCATGACACTTTCCTTTTTTTTTTTTTTTCGGAAATAGCTTTCATCTACCTAATACCTTCCCCATTCTCACTTCCATACGCCCCTAACAAAACACTAGGCTCAACTAGAATGGAAATCTTGTAAAAATAAACTATTTATTAACTATAATATACAGTAAATACCTCCGGTCAATCAACCAATTCACTTATGAAGTAACTATGCATTGAATCTACAACCCCCCTTTCTTATAACGACATTGGCAAGGCTTCCAAAGTATTTTGTGGGCCAATCTAAAAAAAAAGTAGTTTTCTACAACTATAAAACTTTTTTTTTTTCTAGTTTATATTTAAAAAGTTTTTTTTTTATTTCTTTTATCTCTTGTATTATTTTTTTAACCCCCTCATTAACGTTGATGATAACCAAAATAGAACCAAGCGTAATGATTAATATACCTTTTATAAGTATGCTTAAAGTAATCATAATATATAATAATTAAAGTATCAATCCCGCCACCATAATTCTAACTTAATTTTAACTAAACTTAACCTCAACCCTTAAACATTAAATTGATAATTCCGTTACGTTAAAATTGTATTTGAATTAATTATTTCACGTTTGAAATTGATTTGAATCTTAATATCTACATATTTTGTACTCAGTAAATCACCATATAACTGTAAAATCCCAACCCCCAAACCTCAGACTTGTACAATCTAATCTCTTTTGCTTATCCTACCCAAACCGAATAATTTATTATTTTCAAAGCTAAATCAAATTGCAATGCTTAAGTACTAACACCAAAACCGTCTTAGTATACCATACCACCACCGTTCTCTGTTTTAAATAAAGTACAGTCTTAAAATCTAAACAACCTAAACTTCCTCAGATACCTAATTATGATTAGCTGCCTTTTTTCACTCTATTTGTATAATAAAACATAATTATGGTTTAATCCCATTAAAACCTCTTATGAAAAACATATTAAATTTATCAAATGAATTTAATATTTGTTTCAAAATTATAGTATGCCTATATAAATAATAGGTATATTACGAAACATGTTGATGAATACTTCAAAATTTCTAAAAGCGATCCTATCCTTATTTCTTTGCATTTATTTCATAATTACTTGATAATTGCATACCTATAAATTCGACCCTCGATTGCGGAGTCATGAACATTGTGTCACTCAGTAAGCTACTACTATATAATTATCAAGTCTCTCATCAAGAGTTGTGTAAATGAACTGACGATGCCTCTTAGAACTATTAAAAACCAGTCGCTTTCTGATGGTATTTTTCCTGACTTATTAAAAAAACTATTGTTAAGCCGGTACATAAAATAGTTCAAAAGCTGATTTTAACAATTACTACCCCATCGCATTACTTCCGGTTATCTCAAAGTATTCGAGAAAATGGTGTGTAAACGTTTGTACTCTATTTGTGTAAAGTATAATATTTAATACAGATTTCGTAAAAATAGATCTATGACATTAAATAAATTAATGACGTTTTAAATATATTAAATAATAAAAGATATGCAATTGGAATTCTATTAAACATGACTAAAGCATATGAAAAAGATAAAATTGGCATACTTACTGTTAAATAAACTATATGCATTCGGAGTAGATACGCGAACGCTTCATATTTGGCAATTCGCGAGCAATAATGGAGAGTATTATGCCGAAAAGTCGACAGAAGGAACTCATTAGATACCACAGAGTAGCGTAGTAGACTGCCTTCTGTTCTTGGTTTATATCAACGACCTTTACGCTGCTCGGAACTGTAATTGACTTAAATCCAACATGGAAACCTTACATTAAAAAAATTAAAACAATGCTATACTATCCCAATCTATATATATAAAAGGCTAAACTGACTGACTGACATATCAACGCACAGCCGAAACTAATGTACCTAGAAACTTGAAATTTGTTACATGGGTTCCTTTCATGATGTAAGTGAGCACTAAGAAAGGATTTTCCGAAAATCTACCCCCAACGGGAAGAAATGGGGGGGAGTAGCGGGAAACTAATTCTACGCGTACGAAGTCGCGGGCGTCCTCTAGTTTATCATAAACTTGCGAGAACTAAAGAAGATCTCCGATCACTAAACGGCAAAGACTGTTAATACGCATACACGCATGCGTGGCTGTGCTACGGCGTGATGTTGTGGGGCAACAGAACAGATGCTTAGGCTTTCTTTATATTGCAAAAGATTTGGATACTAACTATGATACGACAAACCGAAATCTGTAAACCTCACTTTAAAAATCATAATAATTTAACCCTACCTTGCATGTACGAGTACATATTAGAACTCTGTAGTTTTGCTAAAAGAAATCCTAACGAACTATGTTAGATTAGGAGATATGCCACGTAAATATCAATCTTGTTTCAAAAGCAACCTCTTTAAAACTAAATCTAATTTAATCTTACATAGCACTGGGCCTTATCCCATGCCATGTCAATAGAAATCAATAATAAATTACCTGAATTAATAAAAAATTAAAGTGATATTAAAGTATTCTGCAGAAGTCTAAAACATTTTCTTATTAATCATATTACGCCGTCGATGAATATTTAAAAGATAAGTTAGAAATTTCATAATAATTAAAATAACTTAAAAATAATTAACACATTATTACATTATTGTATACGAATTTAACTACCTCACGTCTAAGTTGCGATGCCTGACAAGGAACATATGTATTCAATTTGCGTTGTGCAATTGACATACCTAAGTATTGCAATTATTTGAATAAATAAATAAATAAATAAATACTTTAGACTTAATTTCAAGAGCGATAGGAAGTTTTAAAGTTAGCTCGTATTTATTCTGCTACCTACTTTGATTCTTGCTATTTACCCACAATTTTCGAATAATATAAAATGAATCCTAAGTCATTTAACAACTAAGAGCTCTAATTATTCAACTAATTTACGAGTGTATGTTGTTAACATATGCATACCTACTTATGCAATAACCTAAACCTATCAATTTAAAAGCTAGGACAAAATCACTATAAAAGACTAAGTCACTTATCTAAATATGGTTGTGCAAACATCATTGTCAAAATCATCTCTAATGAACGCCATGACTGTGTTGACAATTGTCAAACCTGACATATCCAAACAATCCAAACATAATAAAATACCTTCATCCTATCCCTAAGATTCGCTTCATGCCGGCACAAGAACAAGTCAAACACATCCTACATTAAAATTATCCTAAAATTAAAATTAATAGCACGCTAACATCATTTATGGTTATCAAACTGTCGTCTAACAAATTATCTTACTTACTTAATAACTGCATTAATAACGTTACCTACTTATAGTTAAAACACTCAATCTGTTCGTCAATCGTTATAACTACCTATGTAACATAAATAAAGCAAATCAATCTAATTCATGTTATCCCTTTTATTTACCTATGTTGTCTAAATCGACATCTAAAACGATCATATCTATGGGTAGATGTCTAATGTTCTAAATGTAAAATTATAATAATCCGATTTTTATAAAATCCAATTTGGTGACCACTCAAACCCAGAAGGACAGACACGCGCGTAGCGAATATCAACTTCTACACGTACAGAATTACGGACTAGTATTATATACTAGTGTTAAAATCTACAAACATTGGTTTTGCTATCTAATCAACCATAGTTAACCTTACGAATCCGAATCCAGAATAACGATAGCATTAGTAAATCTTTTAATCGACGGATATCGCCATCTAGCAATGATCTGTGTAAACTATGATCTTACCAAACTACAAAGTTATCGGCTAACATTCGCGCCATCTGGCGGAGATTCGAATAAATTCCACCTTTTAAAAGTAAAATGCAAATTTTCAACCAGAATTAAACGCTCGTAAGTCCCCTTTTTTTAGTTTGTTATTTTCTGTTTGTGCAACTAGGAGTTTACACAACACACAACTCGACAAAGACATTAACATATATTATGGTACTAAAGTTACCATACTACATTATTTGTCGAGATATTTCCGTAATCCTAATTAATTGCTAAACTTTAACTTACACACATACGACTTGACAAACTTACATACATACATACAATACGTCATGTAATGCAATAATGTTACCTAAATTTTTCATAACAAGAATACCCTTATTAATATGGCAACTTTTTTTTCATACAACATACATACGACACAACAAACTTACAAACATACTAGTCAAATAGGTACTGCGACATTTTTTTTTTTTATGCTACCCTAATTAATCGCAACCTTTTACATACAACTCGTGTGTTGCAATAGATATAAAACAATTCAGTTCCATGACGCTAATCAAAATGCAACTGGCAACCCTGACTCGAATTCCTTCACAATTGTTAAAATTTAATTTTCCTCCCTCCTTATCTCATTAAATATTACTATAATTAAAAAATAGAATAAAATGTAATATTTCAATCGTTTAATTAATTTCGCCCTTGACCTATTGTGTATACGGGTCTTAACATTTGTCTACTTAAACTTACACGTTTTGGTTTCCGAACGATTCCGACAGCTATGCTATCTATGGTACGTCCTACATCATTGTCCGACGTCCGTCTTATTCAGACATATCTTAATAATCTGTGTCTTATTCTATGCTATGGCCAGCCAGCAGCTCAATATTGTTTATCAGAATAATAAGAAAGCCCTATTTTACTCACTAAAAGTTCGTGACTGTCATTGAAGAGATAACAAAATAGTGTTATAACAGAATTGTATCTACTCTCAACATCAAATACTAAAGTGATTACCAAGCAATGGGAATTATTCGTATTTTGTAAGTAGCAATATTGTCTGCCTTCATCGTTCTAATCTTGTTTTATGTATTTGAAAGTTATTCTTATACTTATTATTATCAACCTTAATACATGTTGATGCGCTCAACTTTGTGGTATAAAGTTTATTCAAAATTTAAATTAACTAATAAAATAACTAGTCTACCTATACTACCTAATATTAAGTAAAGTTGTTAGATATTTAGGGCCTGTTGGTTATATTACTTAATGTTAATTTCAGTAACTAATGGAATAATTTGTTTTTGTTTTAGCAACAAAGGTAAATGATACCCCTGCAGTTATATAAGCAAAAATTACCCTGCTGATATGATGATGTTAAAAAGAGTTTACCTTTCTTCGGGTTATAATTAAACTAGCAAGGACTACGTGAGATGCGAACCTGACTCAGCTTAAAGGATTTTGCTCTGTTCGAACAACTAAGTAAAATGATGTGATTCGCATACCCTTTCCTTTTATTATACTTAAAATTAATGTTATCCTGTCTTTTTGCACCTTCTCCTCTGTAATGCATTACTATTGAATTATACAATTTCTACTTTTGTGTTTCTTAATTATTATTTTCCCTAACTTACCTAATAAAACATAATTTATTCATTCATTGCTACAATCTACAATGTTCTAATTCTAACTTGATAGAATCTGTTCATACCTGCGTTTTCTATTATGTGAGTGCTTGGTGATAAACAGCTTTGTTTAATACACATATTAGATTTTCTTGAATGCCCTAACAACCCCCTGAGTTTACTATGTGCAAGAAGTTTCAAATTTGATACTGCAGTACTAAATATTACTTTAGTATTCAGTCTTTGCTATTTAACAAGGCCTATTAACATCTATATTAAATAATATATTGTTTTTTTTGTAAATGTAAAGTCATAGTTCTTTCCTAATAACCAAATTACTAACCTGCTACATTTAAAGCTTTATGAAATTTTATTAAATGACAGAATAGTTCCCTTTTTTTTCTTTTTTTTTTTTTGGTTTGATTCCTAAATATAGTAACCTAATTATTTTATTTTTCCATTCCTAGGTAAAATATGCACCTGATCACCTGAGTTCTAAATTATAACTAAACAACCCCCCGACTTTCAATCTAATGACATGGTCATATTTAAGCTTTGAACAGTAACTACTACTGACTAAGTGATTCAGTCACTAATCAAATCATTACTTTGATAATTACAATTACCTAACTAATGTTTCTTTTTCCTAAATTCACACAACAAGCATTTATCATACTGTTTTAAAATTACAACTGAACTTGTCTACCTTTTATTCCTTTTGATCTAGATTCCAGTCTAGATTTAAGTACACTCCCAACATGTTCTAAATGAGGAGCTCATTCATGCAATTGTGGTATTAGAATTATTCAAAAAGTAAGTTTAGTTTACTGAGTTGATACTAAATATTATTATATATTTTTTTATTATTAAAGATAATAGAACCTATGCTCATACTGCCAAATGTTTACTAAATTTAATTCCACACAAGGTCTTTTATGGTTTTTAATAACTAATTAAATGTTCTAGTAAAATCCAAACATAAATCTACAAAGAACAAATTTTTAATAGATAAGTTCTACCCTATCCTTCATTCAGTAATAAATATATCTATATCCTATGAAACTTAAATTCATAACTACTTTCATTGTTTTTCTATTAAATCTTTTTATAGATTAAGAATTTTATAATTTACCTATACTAAAAACATATTGGAAAATACGACTATGAGTATTTTCTAATAATCTCTAAAGCTACCTTTATAAACTGTATTCTTTTTATATCCAAATTATTTATGAATCTAACATAATTAAAAAGAGAATGAATAATTAAATTATAGAAGATATTTTAACATTAATGTAATAGTAATCTTTAATCCCTAATTACTATCAAAAGTTATTTGATATTTTAACCATAGCAACTTTCTTTGTAAAATTAAGTAAGTCTTTGCTGTATTAATTGTCTGTGGCAAATGACAACACCCTATCTTTATCTAAATTAGTTTTGTCTGATTGTTTATTTACTTAATTTATTTTTAAAAGGTTAAAGTGCCTAGTTTAAAATACATAAAATGGAATTAGAAGCATAACAACATGTAACATGCCGTGTTAACCTGAACTATTAGATACTAACTTTTAAGTCTATTGTGATGGTGGCAAATAAATAAAATGGACGAGAATATCTACATAGTTTTCACGACTTATCACGATATAAATGGAAGATGCCAATCGAATAAAGTGTTGAACGTGCCCATGAATTGACTATTCCCTACAGAACTAACGTGACCTAACCTATTGTATTTCTTTTGTAAATTATATAAGTTTTTATATTGGAGTATTAACTTATTTAACCTAATCATATCCTTAACCAATATTTATACCAAATCGTATAGCATTATCCTCTTTCACGGCAACAATTGTACCCTACCTATATCATTCTTACTCTTATTCTGAAGTGCTTATTAAAACTAACTTGCAAAAGAGAAACATAATAACTCAAGTTCATTATCCTGGTCACGGAACGCTAAATTGTAACCCCCCCCCATAAAAAACCCCTCTACCTAACCTCTAACTAACTATAGCCTAACTAACAGCCTAAAGTAAATTAAAGCCTACATTTTAAGTCTATAGAAAATCCTAACACTCTATACTGAAGCACTGAAATGAAAGCTATGAAAATTTGTATTAAGTTTAACCTAAGTAAAGCTTTTATGTAAAATTATTAAGCTTATAAAGTACCTATTAACTTTCCTATCTTTAAATATACCTATAGAGTAAGAATGTTTAATATTGTTGAAATGGCCATATGATCGTCTAGTGTCAAGGAACCTACTTTGTGAACCGTTATAGATAGTAACCTAAGAACTTTTCATGCATATAAGTTTGGTATAAATATAGGTATATAACCTATCCCTATAAGATTTAGTTTAATGTAATATATAATAGTTAATTGTAAGGAAATTACAATTTATAACCAAGAGATAAAAGTCTTGTTGTTTGATCTTATGAAATATATGTATAGGTCAGTCATAGTCTTTGGTACTAGTTAGGGTTATTAGATTGAAACTGGAAAGTATGCTTATGGCATTTTATTTTGCGCATAAGGTCAGAGCCCATGACTCCCCGCTCATGACTGTGGGACTCGTCTACCTGACTGGGCATCCCTCCAGCGCCTACCAATCTTTTCTTTCTCTTTCCAGGTGGGATATATTGAATTTACAGTCTTTGTCAGTTGTCAATAGTAAATTAGTCTGAAGTAGTCTGTCGTCAGTCAACCAAAGGACAAGAGGGTTTTCAAGCGCTCCATACTCAATGCAAGAGTGAAATACAATCTAATAGACATTTGGTATTGTTTGTATGTCTCATTAGATCTACTAGGAGCTGAATTATTAAAAGTCAAAGTCAAACTGTCAAGATGTAGATTATAGTGGTAAACAGTCATATATTAGACCAAGTTTGTTAGGTTATATAATAATTACCTAATAGTCTTAAAAGACCAAGTTAATGAAGATTGAAGTGTAACATTGCACTGTAACTTTTATGCAGAGTTTATTTATAATATATATTAATAACATATTCTCGAATGATAGTGAAACTTTCTAGTCAAGATGAATGCTGGTTCTGATAATGATTTCAATCATAAATTGTAGATAAAAGCTGAAGTTTATTCCCACAGGAATAGAATAGTGGTTCTTACTGCTCACAAACTATAAGGCCGGTTTTCCCTTGGGAACAACCAAGCAGGGTACGTAACCCATAGCGTAAACAGAGAAATCACTTGATGTAAAATATTCAAAATAAATTGAGAGAAATCATTTAATCTCATCGATTCTTTCAATGCTGAAGGTATATTTGGCTATCTGCCATAAACTAGAAATATTCACTATGCTCAAGATTTAAAAATACTGGAACTGATGAACATAATGTACAATCTGTTACATTGTCATTATTTAAAAGTTGCAGCTTACTTTGCATAAGCTGTTTTATTGAAGTTATAACTTATCGGACGTCGGTTTTGCAGTAGATAGTTATTTTATTAATTATAGGAGAAAACAGTTTACTAACTCTCAATTAAGCATTTGTAAAATAGATTTGAAGATATAGTAAAGCTTTCTAGTCTTGATACTATTTGATGCTTTTAAGTACATTTACTAGAAGGAGTGACCTCGGTCATTGTAGTGCATGTTCTTATGCATAATTCCCGTGGGAATGGCTGATTGAATTAACTATACAGTGACTAACCGGTGCTCGTAAGCAGTGACGGTAGAGACGTATCTCAGTATGTACAGCAATCTATCTGCCTCTGAAGATTGAATGAGGGAAGACAATCCAACTCATAAATATGACTTTGAAATTTACTAAGAACGTTGTTTGTCAGTTAAAGACTAGAAATATTTACTTCCTGACAAACTGGCATGAATATTATTGGAAAAGTCTATGTCCAATAAACTGAAATCTCCTTAAGGTAAAACAAATAAATATGGGAATAAATAGTATTTCCCACTGATTCTTTAGTTATGGTGGATAACATATTTAATTTAAACTTCCTAATATTTTCCCTATATAATAATGGTATAAGACCAAACTAGGATGAAGTTAAAATATATTTTTGATTAACAAGATTTAACCCTACATGCCTAGTTGAATTCCTATTGGTTTATGTCCTAGTTCCCTATTTTCCCTACATTGAAACTACCCTGAACCTACTGATAAGGCCTATTCTACTTGCTACACCTATGGGCTTACCTCACCCGGTAATTAGCTAGGTCCCTAGGGAATCTGGAAAGTTCAGCTGAGTCGGCTGAGAAGGCAACCTAAACGCTCGTGTTGTGTTTACCTCCCCCCTCACTTTTGGTGAACCGTAGTTCTCAGGGATAGTGAGAGTAAGGCGCCCTATTGTGTGGTTTAGTATATATACATAATAATATATTTATCGGGACCCAGGCTCAACTCCAATAAAGCTTCCGTGAGCGCGCGCCGGCATGCCATCTATTGTGGACCTCACTTGTTCTTTAAAGGCTGACATTGAGACTAAGTAGGCGCTTCTACGGATGTCTATGTTGGTAAAGAGACATCCGGGCTTGCCCAAGGCTCTTTTAGACTCTAATAGTTCCAAATCAGAGGCTCCGTTAGGCTTCCTCGGACTTGTCAGACATTTACTAGTGGTAGCCTGATCACTGTTCTGGTACAAGTGTATGCTAATCTAGCTTAACTCAACAAATATTCCCCACTATACAAGGAATGTCCTTTATTCTACAGCTATGTAAAATATTGTACCAGACACGAATGATAACCAACCCAAGGTTTCTGAAAAGTACACAGAAAGGTATATTAGTACACGTATTGGTATTTGGGAAACCTCGCCAGCTGTGTCCGGACTCTGATCACAGTGGTTAGCTAAAGGTGTCCTGGCCCAGCAAGGATTTCTACCCACCAATACAAACAATAGAAATACAATCATACAATAGAAAGCCTCACTAACTGCAACCCAAGCTATGTAAACTAGGATTAACAGTAGCAAGAGAAATAATAAACCAAAGTTCCTTACCAAGGTATAAATAAAAATATCAAAATAAATCAACTTTAAATATAAAAGTTCCCACCACCCGTCTACTGAAGTGAATCTGGAAAACAAAATCTTTTGATTAAAGCACAACCCCCCAACCAACACCAATCATATATAAAAATACAGAGCTTTCGCACTGCATTCCCATACATGACAGAAAACCATCTCCCACACAGTAATATCTATAGCCTACTTCCCAAGCAAACCGTTTCCCTATCCCCTCGCGAAAGGAATTTAATTACTATTCTAACTGCGAAAACGCGCCTTCCTAACACTACCAACGCAATTTATGATTATATTTAAAGCCGGAAAGACAATAGTTAGCTAATGAGTCACACGAAATTAAACCCTACATACTTTATACCTCCCTACTAGCTCTAAAAACAAAATTAACATTAACTATACAACCGATATAACTGTATCGCTTTAAAAGATCGCAAATATTAAACCGAATACTGCGTAGTTTAAATTTTATTGAAAGACTAGCACTGAATCAAAAATTTAACCGCGAACGCGTCGTACTCCTATTTCACTATAAAACCCGTAATTAACCGAAATTTACACAAAATATAACAAATAAGCGAGCGTAGCACGATATAAAACCCAAACGAAGTTAACGCGACAAGGTAACTACGAACCGTAAATGAATTTTACGCTAGGCGCTCCCCAGTAAACGAGCCTATCCCCTTTGAATAACTAAAATAAAGCCAAAATATAAACGTTCCGCGATGAATGCCCAGAAAATAATAATATTCCCTTTGAAATCTCTATATATAAGTTCAACTGGCGGCCATCGCGCTTGAACCACTTGAACCACTTGAACTACTCATGCCAGTCAAGCCACTCTTGCCACTTGTGCCAGTCATGCAATTCCTTCAAAATTACCCCTTACTATAAATAACATAAGGTATACTTTCAATCCCCATTTCAGTCGCTTAAGTCATTTTAATCATTACAAACCTACATCACCTGATTTTTAATTAGAATCTACACTGATAATTGAAACTAATCCTTATGCTATTCAATACACAGTACATTTTTCCATTTTTCCCAGTACTACCGTTTTTAGTATCTACTTGAATCCGTATTCTGATGGCGTCTATCTCCGTCACTGTCGTATTCTACCAATTCGAACATGACAGACTCTGCCTGTCTGTACCACCATAAATCATAATAAGGCGCCACCTACTCGGTGATGTTCGTTTACGTAATCGGCTTGGTCCGATTCTAGCGAGACAACCTATATAGTTCCTTCCTTCTCTCTCTCGTGTTCATTACTCAAGAATAATAACATTCCCATTTCTTTTATATAACCATTGTTTATTGAAGAAATAAATAAGATTTACAATTCTAAAGTTTGTATCAAACAAATATTTAATTAATTAAGATTATAAAACTAACACATGACTTGATTTAAAGCTTACTAAAATGGTGAGTGTCCTTCTAGTTTCTTATTGCATTACTCTTGTTTTGAAGTAATATTGCGGACTATTTTTAGCAGGCGCTTAAATTTGTTGCATTCGCATTTTGTCAATTATTATTGTTTTCATACATGAATACGTATAATATCTATTAATAATGATATTTTATTAAAAATAGATTTTGCATATTAATCAGCTCTCGCTAAAGCCTGAACTAACTCTATTTATATTTGTGAATTTGAACGGGCATATCTGGACCGTTACAAGGCTAACGTAAACGATTTTGCAAAAACGGACAAAATCTATAAGATTAACATTAGCGCTCGAAGCTACCGTCCGGCAGTTTAATCCTAAGCATTTACGATAAAGTTCGTAGATTGCATTAGGGCCATGTTATATACAAATACTTCCGGGCGCTGTCAAAGCAACAACCGCAACTTGTGCTACTGTGTATTTTTATTAAAAATCAATTGAATTAACAACTATTGTGCTAACAAAGCCACACCAAAGTGAAAATCGTAATTTGTGGCAGTGGAATCACATAAATTTAGTGACAATAAACAGTGAAAATCGACGGAAAAGTGCAAAAGCAGTTTTAAAACATTCGTAGATATACATATAACTAGGTTACATCGAACGACAAACGTCAACAGTATTTCCGACATTTGATATAATTATCTGTCAGATTTGAGTGTCGCCCTATTTAAAAAACTACCATAGAAAGAAAAGGGATTGCCATCTGAAAATCAGTGTTGCCATTACTCAAACTATCCTACCAAATAGTAGTATCGCAAAACAATGGAAAGACAATTGGAGTGTTTGTTAGAAAAAATGGAAAAAATGGATTCGAAGATGAATGAAATGAGGGAAGAAGTTAAAATGCAAATAAATATTCGAACGTAAAAAATTGCCGCCGAATGGGCTTCTACTATAGAGAGCACAATAAAACCCCTGCTGGAAGAGAGCAAAGTAATAAAAAACGAAATATCGACTATAAACATTAAAGTTCGAGCTTTAGAAAAAGAAGCAAGGAAAAATAATCTCATTCTCCATGGAATCGAGGATACTGAACTAAACTATCACGAACTTCAAATAATAGTCCTGAAATCATTCAACACTGTGTGCACAAAGGTGGGGTCGGAAGAATTTGATAAATGGGAACTAAACGACGTCTATAGATTGGGTAAAAAACAAGATAAGAAAAATAGACCAATATTAGTAAAGCTTCCCTACTGGATCATATGTAACAGAAGATTATCCAAAGGACGTCCTTAAAACCAGGGAAGAACTAAAAATAAAATTGAGGGAGGAGGTTAATAAGGGAAACTCAGCAAAGATACGCTACGACCGACTTATTATTATCAAAAGAAAACCTGATCCCAACAACGCAACTGAGAAAAGAAAACGTTCACCATCTAAATCACCCACTCAGGATCACCCCAACCATGAAACAGCAACGAAGGCTCCAAACAAAATCAATAAAACAGATGCATATAAATTCATGATCCGTCCCAGAACTAACTCTCTACCCGGCACAAGTAAAGATTAGCAACTAAAGAAAGGCCCCCGGAGAAGCAGCACAACAAACAAGTCAGCAACAAATAAAAATAACCATTCCCCAAGCCGGCAAGCGGTCACCGTGGGGAAATATGACCGCCACCCTCCAGCGACAACACCACTGGAAAAAGGAAAAATACCTCGTCGCTCGAAACCACTACTAAAACCCAGCCAAGAACAACAACAATCAAAAGTTAAGCAAAATAATTTAAATGAATGCCAAAAACAAAAAGAGGAACAAAGAAATCAAAAACAGAACCTGAAACAAAGCAATACTCTCAAAATTTGCTGCTACAATGTGAGATTTTTAGCATCTTCTGAAAGATATTTAGAACTAACAAATGCTTTGCAAAACATAAACCACGACATCGTAGGACTAAGCGAAGTTAGGAAAATGGGCTGTGATATAGAGGAATACAGAGACTACATCCTATGCTACATCGGTGAAACAAAAGGCCTACATGGAGTAGGATTTCTGATAAAAAAGAAGTGGAAAAATATAATTACTAAATTCACAGGAATATCGGAAAGGGTAGCACTGCTGCAACTTAATATAGACAACCAAGATCTCTCAATAATTCAGGCATATGCACCCACCGAAAAATCAAATGATGAAGAAATTCAAAAATTCTATGAGGACTTAAAACAAGCACATGCCGTAGCAGACACCAAAGTATTCGTCATGGGTGACTTTAATGCAAAGATAGGTCATCCCAAAACAGAAGAAAATCTTGTGATGGGAAAGTACGCTTATGGTCAACGCAACAAAAGAGGCGAACGACTTATAGAATATGCCCAAGAATACAAACTATCTATAACTAACACTCTTTTCATACAAAGAGCAAACAGGAAATGGACTTGGATGTCTCCAGACAAAAACACCAAAAATGAAATTGACTTTATACTGACGAATGACCCGAAAAAAATAACAAATTATGAAGTCTTAAACAATGTGATGTTCCCGTCCGACCACAGACTACTGAGAGCAACATTTAACTTAAACCATACTGTCAAAAGCAGAAAGAACTTCGAAACAATACCTAAAATACCAAAAACAGAAGAAGAAGTACAAAACTATCTTAGACACTTAAAAAACAGTCTGGAAATAAAAACATCACAATCAAGTGTTCAGGATTACTACAACCAGATAGAGAAGTCCATAATAAATAGTCTCAAAAATGCTAACGAGACCCATCATAAAAAAGAGAATAAAATCTTTAGCGAGAACACAATGCAATTAATCAAACAACGTACAGATCTAATGTTCGCAGACAATAAAAGTAAAGAACTGAAGGGAAAGTTAAGCAATTTATTCAAACAAACAAAGAAATCTATAAGAAAAGATTACAGTATGTACAGACACGAGGTAATCACACGAAACTTGTCGAAATTCAGAAGCACAAAAAGAGCCTTAAAAGAACTAAATCTAAATAAAAAATGGATACAAAAACTCGAAAGTAACAAAGAAGAAACGAAATCAAGACAAGATGTCATTGACCAAGCAACAAATTTCTACAAAGAACTATACAGAAGACGCGATTTCGACGACACAGTGGGAGAAACAGATGAAGATAGGCTAGATAACGCTAACACAAACAAAACAGTCGAGCCGATCAAAGAAAAAGAAGTATACGAACAAATAAGAAAACTTAAATCAGAAAAAAGCTCAGGCCCAGGCAACATGACCAACGAAGCCCTAAAACTAGGCGCACCAGTTTTAGTCCACCATCTCACACAACTATTCAATACAATACTAGACTCAGAGACAGTACCAACCCAATGGTGCACATCCGACATTATCCTGCTGTATAAAAAAGGGTCTCCATTGGACATAGGCAATTAAAGGTAAAAACTGTGTGGAAAATTATAAATAGAGAAACAGGTAAAACTAAAACTCGCGATAATCAAATCACCTTAAACAAGGGTGACAAACAAATCACGTCAAATAAAGACGTGGCCTTAGCGTTCGAAGATTATTTCTCCACCATAGCCATTAATACCACGAAATGTCTTCAATCATCTGCGATTGGAGCTCAAAAATTACTTTGTGCTAATGTTACTAATTGTAATGTAAACTTTGATTTTACCCACGTAGATTCAGTTTCTATTGTTAAGGCATTTAAATCGCTCAGTTTAAAAAATACTGAGGATTTATGGGGAACGTCAGTAAAAGTCATTCATCATGTCATAGATATAATTGCACCTCACTTAGCTTTAATCTACAATAATTGCATTTTAGAGGGGGTCTTTCCGAATCTTATGAAATATAGTAAAGTCTTACCACTTTTTAAATCGGGCGAGAGGAGTGATTTAACGAATTTCCGACCCATTTCTATTCTACCTGTTTTAAGTAAAGTTTTTGAGAAGTTAATGTTAAAAGATATGTTAGGGCACTTCAATAGAAATAAACTGCTCAACAGTAATCAGTTCGGCTTCACCAGAGGATGATCCACAATTGATGCAGCATCTGTACTCATTAAATATATATACAATATTTGGGAGACATCTTGTGATGCAATAGGATTTTTTTGTGACCTTTCCAAAGCTTTCGATTGCGTAGACCATGCGACTCTTTTATTAAAATTAGAACATTATGGTCTGTCAAATAATTCTCTAAATCTTATGTCTTCATATCTTAGTGAAAGAACACAAACGGTTGTTGTAAACCAAACAAAGTCCATTGGAGCAGCTGTTAAATTAGGTGTGCCACAGGGCTCTATATTAGGTCCTTTCTTATTTCTCGTTTATATAAATGACTTGCCACCCGCGGTAGTTAACCTTTGCGATATTGTGCTATTTTCTGATGATACATCATTGATTTTCAAGGTAGACCGAAAATCCGTCGATTATAGTAGGATAAACGCGACGCTAGGTAAAGTACTTAATTGGTTTACTAGTAACAATTTGCTACTTAATGCTAAGAAAACTAAATGTGTTAGGTTCGCTTTGCCGAATGTTAGACCGGTAGAATCTAGTATTTTTCTAAATGATGAGTGTTTGGAAATGGTGGATAAGGCGCTTTTCTTAGGAATAACTATAGACAAAAACTTGCAATGGAGTCCCCATATAGCAGTACTAGCAGGCAAATTAAGTTCGGCAACTTATGCTGTTAGGAAAATCAGACAACTTACCAATGTTGAGACAGCTCGCTTAGTTTATTATAGTTATTTTCATAGTGTTATGTCGTACGGTATACTTGTTTGGGGAAAAGCTGCTGACATACAGACTATTTTCGTGTTACAAAAAAGAGCCATTCGTTCTATATATAACCTAAACTCCCGTGATTCCTTAAGATTACTATTTAAAGAAATTAATATTTTGACAGTAGCATCACAATTTATTTATGAGAATATTATTTATGTCATTAAAAATCAAGACTCTTTTATTAAGAATTGTGACATACATAATTTGAATACAAGAAATAAAAATAAAATAGCTATAAAAAAAATTCGTGTCCGTAAGGTATATAAATCATTTGTAGGTCAATGCATTCATTTCTATAATAAATTACCTGACGAAGTTTTAAAGTTACCATTTCCAGTACTTAAAAATTATTTGAAAAAGTCGTTGATGTCTAAAGCTTACTATAGGGTCGAAGACTATCTAACAGATAAAAATGCTTGGCCTAAATTAAACACCTAAATATGTTAATAATAACTTAATCATACAAATATGTAAAACATTGTGTATTGTCTAGGGGACACGGTTTCTGTAGGAAAATGTATCGAAACTATTTATGTGTTTTGCCCCGTCTAAGTATAATTTTTATTTATTTTTATATTTACTACTTATGAGTTTTTTTTTTTAGAATTTTGAGTTTAGACACATTTTCCTGCTCAACTACGCATGATATATATATTCATATTGTTTGTTACATTCATTGTTTTATATAATGCTAGGTTAAGTTTTTTCTTTTCGTTGTATAATATCATTTATCATAAGCAATATTTAAAAAACGACTGACTGTTGAGTTTCTTGCGGCGTTTCTTCTCAGCAGTGGTCTCTTGCGAAGCGCTGGTAGATTTTTGACGTGTAAAAGTGCCCGTGCGGCCTACTTACTGAATAAACATCTTTTATCTTTTTTTATCTTTTTTTTTACAGGCCAATTAGCTTATTGGCAAATACGTACAAACTCTTCTCATCAATTATATTAACAAGAATATCCAGAACGATTGACGAATCACAGCAAAAAGAGCAGGCTGGCTTCCGGGCCGGTTTTAGCACAACTGATCACATTCGCACACTGGAGCAAATAATTGAAAAATATAAAGAATTCAATAGAAATATATATGTGGGCTTTATCGACTACAGTAAAGCATTCGATAGCTTAAGCCACAGGGCAATCTGGGATGCACTTAGGAGGACCAGCGTTGACCAAAAATACATTAACATTATAAAAAATATATATGCAAATAGCACCAGCAGAGTCAGACTAGAATCAAGAGGGGATCTAATAAGAGTAGAACGTGGGGTACGACAAGGAGACCCTCTGTCGCCGAAGATCTTTATTGCTGTCCTGGAATGCATTTTTCTGAAGCTGCAATGGGAAAAAAGGGGCATAAAACTAGACGGAAATTACCTCAATCATCTCAGATTCGCAGACGATATAGCTATCATAGCAGAATCTGCCAAAGAACTCGAAGAGATGATAAGCCAGCTGAATCAAATCAGCATAGGAGTTGGGTTGTACATGAACGCCAGCAAAACAAAGGTTATGACAAACAGCCATCAAGTCCCATTTGCCATCAAAGGTAAAACTATCGACTATGTAGATCACTACATCTACCTGGGAAAACAGATATCTTTCAAAAACACAAACAACGAGGAAGAAGTTGAAAGGCGAACTAACCTAACCTGGAAAAAATTCTGGTCATTTAAAGAAATACTTAAAGGAAACTACAACATCAACCTGAAAAAAGTAGTGATGGATTCGTGCCTCCTACCAAGTCTTCTCTATGGATGTCAAACATGGACCCTCACTGAAAACATTAAACAAAAGATAAGATCCACACAAAATAAAAAGGAAACAAAAAATCAGAAGTGAAGACATACGGGACAAAACCAAAATACAAGATGCACTTACTCAAACTCTAACAATAAAATGGCGATGGGCAGAACACTTATCTCGACATAAGGACAAAAGGTGGACAATACTAACAACTAAATGGAAGGGTCCTATCGGAAAAAGAAAAGTTGGCAGACCCTATAAAAGATGGACAGACGACATAGTGGAGACGGCTGGTAAAGACTGGCTGAAAAAGGCGGGAGACAGAAAGACATGGAAAAAGCTGGAGGAGGCCTACACCCAGAGAGGGGTCCAAATCTATAGAAACTAACTACAATTAACAAATCTAAGAAAATACAACTAACAATACTAACAACCTAAATACTGTAAAATGGCATAAATTTGTAACACTTGTATTTGGAATTAAAAGGCTTTATTATTATTATTATTATATACAAATAAAGATGAACTGCCACACAACACTGTAATAATTTATAATAAAGCGAAATAAATGTTTTCTATTCTATTCTATTCTATTCTAACTGCGCATGGTCGGTCTAAGATTCTTTTAACTCGTTTTATAACTTGATGGACCAATTACCTATTAGCGCATGATAAGTTCAGAATAACTTAGATGATTACCGTCATTAATGTCATGATATCCCTTATCGCCCAAACAAAGTGAGGTCTAGGAGTGACTCAGTGGACATTCGTATGTTAATATGTTTGTTCGACAATAACCTGAATATGGTTGATTCGGTCTGTATGAAATTTATTAGAAGAGTAGGAGAGCTGAATACAATTTTTAAGTTCGATAATGAGCATAGGCGGTCTGGGGGTTACAGAGTTAGGGTCTCCCCAGATCTATCGAAGCGGAACCGGCTCAAGCCGATTCCGAGTCGATAGGTTTGGGGAGACTCTTAGGGAGGAAATCAAAAGGACTCTGTTCGTGTTAAACTATTAGGTACTAGTTAACTTGACAGTACAGGCGGCCGAGCTGTCAACAATACGATTGCAATAGAGGTAAAGCCAACGAAAATTGAGGCCCTAACTAGTTTTTTAGGATTTCGCAGCTAAAATGGCTGTTTCGTGATAACCGAGCGAAGCAGCTCCGAAAGTGAGTGATAAAATTGTGCCCCCACCCCCTTTATCTTTTAAACCACATGTTCAAAAAATATGAAAAAAATACAAAGGTAACGTTTAATAAATAACTTCTTTTAGTTACATATTGCTAAAAATCCGACATGCTCTTGCCCGGATTTTGTTTTTGTTTTTCTAACAATATCGGTAATTACTCCTACTAATAATAAAGAATCGTTTTATCCCATGAAATTCTATGATACAAAATAACGTTATATAAGAAACATAACTTTTAAGGATAAATAGTCATAAATAGAAAAAATAAGTACCTACTAACGGCGACGATCTCACGCGGTCGGGAATGCATCACCAGTTCACCACCGATGAGTTGACGTTGCGTTGGAAATCACATTAGCTGTTCGAAGAACAAAGCCCACATACAGCTTATTGCAGCCTACACCACTACGCAATATTCGTATGGCCGTTAAATCAGTCGCTTATTACACATTATCTGTTTTCAAACGACGACAGTTCGAGATTGACCGATTGCCAAGTGACGACGATCGTCACGCCGCTAGTCGCCCACCCGCAAGTGTAGAGATAAATATAGCGTATTTGGCCATGACGCATCCGACTGTCCGGCCAATCGCCACCAGGGCTCGGAAACCTGTTAAATTTTTTTGAAGCAGCTGGTAAGAAACGCCATACCTACATTTCAAATAGTGCATTTTCATTTTGATTCTGCTTGAAAATAAATCTATTCCTGCTTGAAATAACGGTTAATTTTGCTCGCTAATTTGTTCGCACCGCCAAGATATTGTCGTCTTTCCTACCCTATTAGCTAGCTCTTTAGTTAAATTTTCACTTGATCAGCTTGAAGTCAAGCAAGCCGTATCTTGTTAGTCGCCAGGCTATGCAACTACAGGACCAAAACATAAATACCTAGAGCCGTAGCCAAGATGCAAACGCTACTGATGTTTTTCTTTTTTGTCACTCAAAATGTATGGGATGACATTTGACCACGTGGTTTATCGCAACGCACGTGAATGTCATCTCATACATTTTGAATATTGGCTAGGGCCTCTGTTTAATCCCAGCGACCCTAAATTCATCATAACTCTCGAATCGATTCCGCATCGAGCCAGCGTTTACGAAAAACCTGGTTAAGAACCGTAATTAACCTGTATTTTTCAAACCGTTCCCAAGCCCTGCGTCGCTATTGCCTAACGCACTCGCAATCGCAATCGGCTTCAAAGTAGAACAATTGTTTTTATTTTGTATGCAGACTCGACTTCAGACTGTCAAAATGAAAACGATTCCGATTGAGAGTCCGTTAGGCAATAAGCCCTCTGATCGCCACACGCCGCACAATTGCAGTTTATTAGATTGTTTTGAACCTTTGCGATGCTTAGGTAAGGACATACTACACGTAGGGACATAAAAAATTCCATTTCTGAACATTTGGATAAGGGAATACAAGTTGACGAGTTGTACTTCGATTTCAAAAAGCTTTTGATCGTGTGGACAGTGATGTTCTGTGGAGTAAGTTGTGTAACATCGGTTTTTCGCCCAAACTCCTCCGGTTCTTTGCCTGTGCAACATGGATGCTTTGTTTCGGAAACTTACCACATCCGTTCTTGATCAGCCAGGGTTCAATATTAGGCCCTTTAGTTTTTGGCACTATGATAAATGACCTAGCCTCTGTCCCTCGGTTCGCCAGATGCCTACTCTACGCCGATGACCTAAAAACTCATTTATGGTTATCGGATTGTGAGTCACTTCAAGAAGACATAGATCGTGTTTATCAGTGGAGCATAAATAACAGGCTTATCTTTAATATTGTAAAGTGTTCAGTTATGACTCTTACTTGTGCCCAAAATCCTTTTTATGCCAAGTATCATCTAGGTACTGAAAACATCGCCCGCATTAACTCAGTCAGGGATTTAGGTGTCACTTTCGACGCGCGTCTTACCTTTCATGAGCATATGAAAGTAATATCGGTCAGTTGCTATCGGACTTTGGGGTTCGTTATTCGGAATGCTCGGGATTTTCATGATCCTAGGGTCATCAAACTTCTTTAGACCGCTCTAGTCAGGAGCAAACTTGAGGCAGCATCAGTTGTGTGGAATCCTCACGAAGTCACTTACTCCTTGCTTCTGGAGAAGATCCAAAAGGCTTTCTTGCGATTTTTGTACTAGAAATTGTATGGGTACTATCCATTTTTATACCCTACCAAATTCCTGCTTGGTGTCTTGGGGTTTAACTCTCTGGAGGTGACGCGAAACTATGAGCTAATGACTGGTGCTGGTAAAATCTTAAGGGGAGAGTCTGATTGTCCTGAGTTGGTGGCGCAACTGGTGCGCCTGTGTGTCCCATCTTTGGCGAAATTCAACTTCCGGCCTCGTCACACCATCTGCTAGAAATAAATAAATAAAAAGGCCTCGTTTTACATAGAGGTGGTGGAGCAAAGAACTTTGTTGTTGGAGGTAGTTAAGGCATGGGGTACTAAAAAACTAGAGGGAGGCGTGCGTGACCTGCCATCTTGAATTCAAAGGAGCCAAAAATGTATGATCCGATTCATATCGGAATATAATAATACCTACTATGCAGCGGTACGGAACCTCCGGTGCGCGAGTTCGTCTCGCACTTGGCCAGTTTTTTTTATCTTCGTGGTAAAAAGTAACAATAGCGGCAAAAGAAATCGATTTGTTAGATTAGATGACTTTCCCAAACGCATTTTTTCTTTGAAGCTTATTTTCTTTTCGCATTTTTTTCCGAACGCGGTATTACCAGTCACCTTTTTCCCGGCAGTTTATTTTAACAGTCGCGTTTTTCCCTGTGCGATTTTTATCCAGTCGCTTTTTTTCCTGGCACCATATTTTCACTGATGTGTTTTTCTAATTCCAAAAATCTAATTTGACACAGTCGACGGAGCTTGGCTATAGCGGAGCTCCTATTTCTGGGTTATAGAAAAAAGCCTGCTGTAAAACTAACATAACCTAAACCTACTTAAGATGTAATTACTTTTGGGAATAAGTGTGACTGGGATAAAATCGAACGGGAATAAATGCGAATGGGCAAAAAGACGACGAAGCGACGGTACTAAAACCGAACAGGGAAAAATGACATTGGGTCAAATCAAGAATGGAAAAAATGCGAAAATAAATATCGCTTCACGGAAATAATGATTTTGTGAAAATTATCTCACAAACCACTTACATACCTAGTGATGTCATTATGAAACAGGACCTTACGATCATTCTAGTAAAAAAAAAAACTCACATTCATACATAGTAAAAAATAAAGTAAAAGGAGCACATATTGCAATAAGTAACTTTACGAACTGTTCTAAGGTGAAACCTGATTTAAATTTGAAGTCCGGATCTCCGAGTCTTTAAACTACTACCAAGCAGCAGTATTCGCATTCTTGTGTTCCGGTGCAGGAAGGATAAGATAACCGGTGAAATAACTAGCATAGAGGCATTTCAACTTAGTCATCAGCTCGTCAGGTATGGCAATGCAGTTGCAGGTCTCAGGTCCCGCTTATTTCACAGGTGACCTGCCTTCTCCACTTCATAAGAAAAACTAGTAGTTTTGAACTCTTTTATGTACGGGCTTAACAATAGTTTTTTTACCAAGTCAGGAAAAATACCGTCAGAAAGCGACTGGTTTATAATAGTTCTAAGAGGCATCGTCAGTTCATTTACGCAACTCTTGATAAGAGACTAGATAATTATATAGTAGTAGCTTACTGAATGACACAATGCTCATGACTCCGCAATCTAGGGCCGAATTTATAGGTTTGCAATTACCAAGTAATTATTTAATAAATGCGAAGTAATCAACCCAGAAATAACAATAGGGTATCCATTAACATATTTCATAAGATACAAGAAGACAGATTAGGCATACTGAAAATTTGAAACAATGTTAAATTGATTTAATAAATTTAAAATGTTTTATAAGAGGTTTTAATGGTGTAAGCGGATGACTTAATTAAGTATAGGTTTTTAAATCGGGAGAAAAATAAACAAATCATAATTAGGTATCTAAGGAAGTTTTAAGTTGATTAGATTTAAGACTATACTTTGTTCAAAACAAAACATGGTGGTGGTAAGTATTGCAAATTGATTTAGCTTTGGAAATAATAAATTATTTGGTTTGGGTACAATAAGCAATAGAGATTAGATTGAACACGTCTGAGGTTTGGGGGTTGGGATTTTACAGTTATATTATGGTGATATATTGAGTGCAAATTATGTAGATATTAAGATTCAAATAAATTTCAAATGCCAAATAATTAATTCAAATACAATTTTAACGTAACGAAATTATCAATTTAAGGTTTAAGGGTTGAGGTTAAGTTTGGTTAAGATTGAGTTAGAATTTATGGTGGCGGGACTGATATTTTAATTTTTAATTATTTTTTAATAATGATTACCGTAAACTCGGGTTACTTTAGCCCTAGGGGGTAACATTGCCCACCCTTAAAACTATAACTATTTAAGTGGTAGTCATCTTAAATTGGTTCAAAAATTTTAGAACTACATAAGTAGCTCAAGCCTGATGTAACATTTAATAGAATACTAAAATTTTAAAGATGGTTTTTGGGGTGGGCAATGTTACCCCCTAGGGCTAAAGTAACCCCAGTTTACGGTACTTTAAGCATACTTTTGATTGAAAAAGCTGGCCAAAAATATTTTACTATATGTTCTGCCAGACATAAGCTGAAGTATGATGTACGTAAATTATTTAATTATTTTGGTGTAAAAAAACAGGTAATATAAATAAATATTAAAATGTATTCAGGTAATATATGATTTATTTAAAAAAATACAATAACAACTATTCTGAACTCCGACAACACGCTTCTTCATCTGAGCTGTCATTAAAATTTTCACTTAAGTCTGATGTTTGTGCTGATTTCATTTCATCATGAAAAATTTCGGGGTCACTTATTGACGGAAGCAGCATTTCCATAGCTGCCACAGTAAAACCCTTGGAGTTTTTCCGTGGTTTCGGCCGAATACTACTCAGATATGAATCCGAAGTGAGGAGGAGTCGATTTATTATATCCATATTACACTGCTCTCTGGAAAATTTTCTTGAAATTGTCGATATTGTCTGAAATGTTTGTTTCTCGCCTCTGCTGCCTCTTTTGATAAGCTTCCTATTAGAAGTAACGAGTGTTGTACTATTACAGGGCCATGGATAAGTACTTTGTGTACGGTAGGGGTCATTGGATGCCAGTGATATAAATCGACATACAGCTTGGCAGTAGCTAAGCAGTATTCTGCAAACTTATCTACGTTTATCTCCTCCTCTTCATGCCTCTTCTCCATCATTTTGTCTCAATTTCTCAGTTTTACGCCGTTTGCTTCTTTCTGATGACATTTGAAAAAAAAACTGACCGACCCACGTTTGATGTGTTTTGGCATGGTATTTTCAGTGTTCCTTGTAACCACGTGTTATTGTTCTTCAAAAATGTACCTACTTTCTGTTCTCTTCGCTGCCTCCCATTTTACCTTCATTTCAGACTTAAGACGGGAAAAATCGTGACTAAAATCTGCTTTAGCCTCTGAAGGAAAAGATGAATTATTGACAAACTTTTGTTTAACAAAATCCAATCTCGTCACAAAATCCCTGTCTTTGCACTCTTTGCTCTTCTCAAATATGAACATTCGAGTTAAAAAAATTACCCCAGAGGATTCTGTAATAAAAACACAAATTATTAAAATCAAAGCATAATTTATTTTGTAAAATGTTTAACCATTCAAAATACCATAAAACGCACTTGGGCACTTTTTGGCACCAATTTTTTTTACAATATTATTGCTAATAAATAAAACTAATTAATCTATCAAAAAATGTTGTCGGGAAAAGCCCGGAAATATAACTTAATTACCGTTGTTTATGAAAACCTAAGAAATATTTCCTGTGATTGAAGGTATTTCGGTTAAAAAAAACTACAAGTTCTAGCATATATAACATATAATTAATAAACATTATACATAATACATCCTTGGCCCAATGTCTTCCATGGTGGAAATAATCACAAAATTTTCTGATCAATTAGTGGTAAGTTTAAAAACTAGCACTATTTGTAATCTCGTAGAATTAATCTGTACGTACGTTCAGCAAAGCGTTAAAATGATCACTGACAACAACTGTGAAACAATGCGTAGGCAAAACAATATGGCGTCGTAATATCGGTTAGGTCTTTCAATATTGCCAGGAACAAAAAATGGTACAAAATTCCAAGATATCTTTTTTCGACTTTTGGCCAGCTTTTTCAATCAAATACAAGGGTATTTGGGCTGTGCGTTGTTGAGTTGTGTAATTTTTTTTAACAAGAAATAAAAGAAAATAAAACTTATTTTCTCCCACATGCTCGGAAATGTCAACCTTACTGTCGTAAAATCAGCCCGCGAAGTTCTGAGTTCCAGGCCCAGGCAAAATTTAAAAAAAAAAGTTATTATTTACCAGCGGCAGCGGCCTCGAGAATGTATACAAATTTCATTACGTACCTGTTGTTTTACTTTTTAAAACCATGTTTGGACTAGGATAACTAACTCCAAACAGCCAAACACTCGTGCAATCAAAATCCTTCCTTGTATATTTTACTTTTTAAATGTCATAGACTAAAAGTCAAACATTTTCAAACAGCGTTTACAGCGTATTTAAAAGTGTATCAAATAGTTTGAGGTTTTTTTTACAGAAATTGTGTTCATAAACAAAATAAATTGCCGGAATAACATAAACGCGTAATAAATGTTATAATTTAAACCATATTTTATTGAAATTGAATTTATTACGTTTAAATGTTTGATTTTATTTAATGCTTTGTTTCAAGTGTTTCTGTTCTTTTTTTTCAAGGAAATTTTAACCTGTTTAATATTTTAACAATTTGTGTTATATTTTCTCGCATTGTTGGAGAAAAGCACTATACAAGCCTCGACCGGGAAGGGCGGTTGCTGGACTCGTATATAGCGCAGCCTCGACTGCGTCTCGGCCACGCTAACTCTACTCGTCCCGCAACGGCCTATTTCCCGGTCTGTGCAGTAATGTACTATTAATATAAACTAGACAATAAATGTTTTAAAGTTGTAGAAAAACTACTTTTTTTTTATAGGTTGATAAGGTTTCAAAAGTATTTGCGGGCCAAAGTCGTTATAAGGAATGGAGGTTGTAGATTCAATGCATAGTTAGTTACTTCATAGGTGAATTGGTTGACTGACCGGAGGTGTTTTCAGTATATTATAGTTAATAAATAGTTTTTTTTTTAATTTCCATTCTAATTGAGCCTAGTGTTTTGTTGGGGTCGTATGGAAGTGAGAATGGGGATGGTATTAGGAAGATGAACGCTATTTCCGCACAAAAAAAAGTGTCATGGGCCCTAATAATTCAATTGCGAAGAGTGATGATGGTTCAAGGTTGACATATCGACAGGTTGAGGATTGCATTCTATAATCAATTTCTATTATTATGGTTTCAATACACATCACACCATTATTGTAATGGCTTTTACAGTTTAGAGATAGTGTTAACAAATAAGTAGAGTATATTTGCGAATTTAAAGAGAAATTGGAAATTTTGCTTCGGTTAATCAATTTGTCACCTGTGTAAATTTTAGGGGTTGATTGTAACGATCCAGATATGCCTGTTCAATTCACAAATATAATGAGAGTTAGTTCAGGCTCTAACGAGAGCTGATTAATATGCAAAATCTATTTTTAATAAAGTTATATTTTTTTTAAATATAATTTATATTTATTCACGAATGAGTGCAATAATAAGTGATAAAAATGTGTACGCAACATGTTTGAGCGCCTGCTAAAAAACAGTCAGCAATTACATCATAACAAGTATGTTGCGATACAAATCTAGAAGACTCTCGCCGTTTATTCAATTAAATATATGCCCAAATAGGTTTTAAAGGACTAAAGCTAGTATTATTTCTTCAATAAACAATGCTAATGTAGATGAAATGGAAGTGTTTTAGTTCTTGAGAGTAATATGAACACAAGAGAGAGTAGGAAGGAACTCTCGTTTGAATTGGACCAAGCCGATTGCGTAAACAAACATCACCGAGTAGATATTGTAACGTTGTATATCTTGCGTGAAACGGAACCTAAAGACTGGGGAAATATTTAAGGTGTTAATGGCATTACTGTTAATTACTTTTGATTGTCAAACGTCAACACCATAGATTTGTAGGTTGGTGTTGCCGCGTTAGGGTAAATTACCTTGAATTAGAGGAATAATAAATATTTGCAATTAAACAATAAATGGAGTAAATAGTTAATTACATTTATTAAGTAAACAAAATAATTCAAAGATTTCTTTTGGCAGTAATTGTACATACAAGAATTAAATAAACACATTTCAGTCAAAAGTTAATTTAATGCATTACTTTCATGTAGGTAATATATTAATTAGGTACTAAATTACCCAGACTACCTAATTTGTATAGATACATTTTATGCATTTTGTTGCATCTATGTTTTGATTAGCTTTCATCAAGATGTCCAAGATGATAACCCATTACAAAATCAGACTTAAGCCGAATGACAGCGGAGGAGCCATCCTCAATAAAGTAACCAAGCACCTGCTGTGGAGATATAGTACATACTTTCAGTCATATTTCGGTGAAAGGAACTTGTAAGTAATAATTAATAACATCTTTCTGATGGAGGGTTTTGTTGCAATTTAATGTGCAATTCTCAGACCAAATGGTGAATTTTCAGTTATTGTTTCTCACACGTGGAGAGGAGGGAATGTCTTAGCGTCGAGATTACCAGGGGTTTTCCTTGAAGTTTTCCGGTAAGATTCATAGTTTTGATAACCTAAATGTCAGGCCGCATGTCTCATACAGTTCACAAACGTAGTGCTAATCAGAGCAATTTCTCTCTGTCTTTACAGCTGGACTGGGCTTTTAGGGTTTCGCTTAATTATTTTCAGTTATGTACTGACTTAAGTTTCCGTCTACATAGTCTCTGTTTTCAGAATAATTTAGCTTTCATATTTGCCGTTATGGTATGATGATTAATTTTGCATTCAGTTATTCCGATTCAGGCTCCAACTATATTCAGGTTCAGTAAAGCTATGAAGTAGCTTACATAGTCATTCAGTATTTAGAAGGAACTCTCTTCAGATCTGTAAGTAATAAATTAATGTTAAGGTTCTTGATAATTCAGAAAACATATAAGTAATGAAGTAGGATATAAAGGTGTAAATCCACCGTAGGCGTGCCATAGGCACGAGGATTCAGTAGACTTTCACAAGCTGCTGTGAGTTGACCGAGGATACTGTGGCTTGCGACACAGTGTGCTGGGACCGCTCCACCAGTCTGGGACCGCTCCACCAGTCTGGGACCGACCTGGGACTACATCGAGTCGATCGTCCAGGAACGAAGGTTTTCTTCAGATTAAGGTCTGTGGAAATTATATTTATAATTAGGTAATTAGGATATCAATAATAGTTATTTGAACCCAGATTGGAATTGGTGGCAACTCTATAACTAGGGACTAACAAATTACTATCTAAGAATTGTGAATTATAAAATAAGAACCTTAACTTGTGTAAAACGACCAGCCTTCCGCTGAGCTAAACATATTTTTCTGGTAGAATAAGAATTATGTGCAAAGTTATGTTCACAATTTAATAACATCATGTGTAGAGCTGCATAGGAATAAAGACTGTGATATTTACTAACCTGTTTCATTAAGTTTCTCATCATACGTCCTGGAACACTCCATATCTTCAACTTATTCTACAAACATTCTGGTTACGTTATTTCGTCTATTCTGTTTTGTCACGTGGTGAAACCAGTCGGGCGTTTTCCAATGTGACAATATACACACGTCATATCAACTACTAAGAGCATTCACACGGCGACAAATACCTTTTATGGGGTATGTTACGTAGAGAAAAAAAAAATCAGTTCAAAGACTCACAAGTATACGAGATGTGTCACACTAGACCCAGCTGCTTATCTCTATTTGGGAGAGTTACTGCTTCGCCATCTGTAGGTTTAGTGAAGTATGACACCACTGACATGGTGTCGCCAAGAGAGCCACACCTCCGTCATACACGGTAGTTCTTAAAATATGTAGACTATTTAAATATATGAATAAGAGAGAATTATATCACATTTATGTGCATTACACAGGATAAATAAATAAACACATTATATGCCAGACATAGGGTCCAATTCGGATAAGTGACGTCTAAATTTAAATTTAAGTTAAGAATCTGTAATTTTAAATTTCGTCATTTTAGGTTACACGCCAATTGGTATTCGGATTACCGCCTATGTTGAAGTTGCTATACATTAAAATCTCTTAATTTAGAGAATTGCTTAAATTTGACGTTTATAATGTTCAAATTAGAGATAGACGCCAATTTGGTATTCGGGTGCACATCACAAACGTCAAATTACAGATTTTTAAACGAATTTTTCTGTAAATTTAGACGCCACCTAAACAGTGCCGCGTAAATTTATACGATAGGTACTTAGGATTCTAAATCGGATCGAAGCCTTACTGATCTTACCGTTCGTAAATAGGATCCTAACTGTTTTAATTGCATTTTTTTACGTTTTCCTAAATTCTAAAAAGGATTCCTATTAATTGAATAGTGTAAAAAGTGTCCTGCTTCTAGTGAGTGTCTGTACCTATTTTGAAAATTTGCAAAACGCAAATGATACGGTTATGATGTGGAATCAATGTGGAATGGAATGAATAAGGTGAAAACTGAGTGAAACCTAACCTATCGTGAAAATGAAAATATCAACAATCAAAATGCTTTATGTAGGTACCCACCTAACACGTTATAAATAAGAGCATAAGTTTCATTGAAAGAAGTAAGGGCTTGCCTTCGAGTCAGCTCGTTCGAGACCGTTTGCTGCACAAATGGATTTTATTCCCGGACCATCAAAGGTAAATACTATTTAATACTTGTGGAAATAATTAGAGAGCTAGTTTTAATATCTCTTTGTGAAATTCTTTAGACTTGCTAAAGTTTTTTCTCTACTATTACCTACCCATTTATATATATTTCTTACAATGATAACTTATGATTTACCTACTAATAAACAACTAACCACCAATTTCTGTCTTTCTAGTGTGCAACAATGTTATGACAAAGGCACTAAAGTAAATGATGCAGTGATATATTTCACCCATGTTATAAGATAAAACACCAGACCAACACAAGGAACGCTGTATCAGTACATAGATACTTGTTGGTAAGTAGGTACCCATGTTATGTTATGAACTGCCTTAAAATATAAATGGTTTTATGTACCTACCTAAGTGTAGGATTGAAATTAATTTTATTCTCTAAGCTATACATGCACTTTACTAGTTGTTAGTCTACCTACTAGCACCTTTTAATGTTTTCTAAAAAAACACTTGAAATGAACCACTAAAATAATAATATCCTCAATATTCTAATACATTTTTTCAATTTTCTACATACATTGTACCTATGTATGTATCTATAAATGCTCCATACAAACATAACATGAATAACTTGAATATGAATACACTACAATACAATACAATACACCTACCTTCCATAATTATGTATTAAACAAACTATTATTAAATATTATAACTGTCATGTTGATGCTGAATGCTGTTTTTTTATATAATCATTTTTTTTATTATGAAATATAATGACCATTCAATAATTTTATTATAAACTAGAGGACGCCCGCGACTTCGTACGCGTAGAATTAGGTTCCCGCTACTCCCCCCATTTCTTCCCGTTGGGGGTCGATTTTCGAAAAATCCTTTCTTAGTGCTCACTTAAATCATGCAAGGAACCCCTGTACCAAATTTCAACTTTCTAGGTACAGTAGTTTCGGCTGTGCGTTGATATGTCAGTCAGTCAGTTTAGCCTTTTATATATATAGATATAATTTTAATTAGTATAAATACAAGCATTAGATAATTTACATTGCTATGTAACTACATAATTGTTTGTTTCCCATACAACTACGAAACATCCATGACTCAACGCTGGTATTTTAATATTACTTGCAGTACAGAAAGTTTAGCCCTATCCTATGTTAATTAAAGTAAGTTATAAGTATAATTTAGCGACTGAAAAAAAAAGCACCTTTTCTTAAAGTACCTAAAGTATGATCCAGCTCTAATGCATAATTTTATCTTAAAATGTTCTTATTAAGTGTCATGGGGAAGTGCATCTAGATTATGGTTTAACAATTTAACTAAAGACATGCCACAATTCACTTGGACCCAATTTTTTATTCTTTATTGCCCTTACATAAATATGGAGTAACCATGGAGTAGCTAAGCCATGGTCTGTCCCTATCCAGCGAATTCAAATGTCACAACGGTAAGGACAAAACATGGCATGGCTACTCGATGGTTACTCCTCGTTTATAAGTAAGGGCATATAACATTGAAAACCTGCAATCTTATATTATACTTAATTATTTTTTCAGATTAATAGTGGTGACGTGCTTTATAGAATCCTGGTGAAATATGCATGATTCATAAAGCTTGGTGTGCTGAATGAATGAATGAATGAATATGAATGAATGAATGAATGAATGAATAATTTATTTGTGAAAAGTGGGTACACATATTGGTGGTAATTAAGAATTAAAGACCTCCACCTTCTACCTATAAATAGGTGTACAAATTTTGACTTAACTATACTAATGTCATCAAGTAAATCATTGAGAAAAAATTTAATAATAAGAGTGCTATGAGCGAACAATAGCCAATTAATTAAAGTAAAATACCAATTATCACATGTTTAAAAATTCCTTTAGGTCGTAGAAACACTTCTCCGCGAGCCAAGCATTAATCATATTCTTAAATACTAATAATTTCTTATCTTTAAAAACGTCAGGTAATTTATTATACACCAGGATGCACATCGCATACGAATTTTTAGAGGTAAGTGCCAGTTTTACTCCTGGTTTGTGCAATTTATATTTGTATTGCGACCTAACCTTTCGTGGGCACATGATCTGTGTTTCAGTAAAGAGAATCTTATATTTATGAACAAATACGCAAACCTCGAAAATGTACAGACAAGGAACGGTGAGAATGCCACTTCTAATGAAATATGGACGGCAAGATCCCATGCGGTCAATATCAAAAATTGCTCTGACACAGCGTTTTTGCATGATAAAAACTTTATTTCTGTCAACGCAATTACCCCACAGCACGAGCCCGTATCTCAAGAGAGAATTTACGTAGCCATTTTAAGCGGTTAAGGCGGCTTGTTGAGAAACAGTCTGTTTTATTCTACGTAGTGCATACACAAATCTGTTAACTTTGGAACAAACTGTTTCTACGTGTTCCCTCCAGTTGCAGTGGGAGTCAATAGTTATACCTAAAAACCTTGTACTTCGCACTTCTTCAATACATGCATTTTCGAATCGAATGTCTAAGTTTTGCGAGCTTCCTCTGTCTGTATGAAATTGAATAAAATTTGTTTTACTTATATTTACTTTTTAATTATTTACATTAAGCCAGTCAATAGTTTGATTCAATGTGGAATTAATTTCATCATTGTATGTCGTTAAATCTTTACATTTTATAATTATTGATGTGTCATCGGCAAATAGGATACACTCATGAGATAAATAGTTAGGGAGATCGTTTATATATAATAAAAATAGTAAAGGACCCAAAATACTGCCTTGTGGAACCCCGTTATCATTGTTAACATAAGATGATCGATACGACTTTAGAGTTTTGGAGTTAATGCAGTATTTTTGGGTCTCCACACACTGAGTTCTGTTATCAAGATAAGTTTTTATCCAGTCGAGAGCTGGACCTCGTATACCATATTTGTACAACTTAGAAGTTAACCGCTTGTGACATACAAAGTCGAACGCTTTACTCATGTCCATAAACAGGACCGCAACTGGTATCTTATTGTCTACTGCATCTAAAACACTTTTTATCAACTTAAAGGTTGCGAGAGAGGTGCATCGTGATTTGCGAAAACCATGTTGTTGATCATTGATTACACTATTTATTTCCAAAAAATTAACCAATCGATTGTACATCACCTTTTCGAATATCTTTGAAAAAATAGGTATGAGGGTTATTGGCCTATAATTACCCATTTCCGTTTTTTCTCCTTTTTTGAAGAGTGGCTTTACTACAGACTTTTTTAATATCTCTGGAAAAATACCCTGCGCTAGAGAAAGATTTATTACATGTGCAAGTGGCTCAGCAATAATACACATACTCTTTTTTATAATATTGGTCCTTAAGTCATCATAACCAACAGCGTTTGAATTTTTGAGCTTTGATATAATTTGGATTATTTCTGTTGCATATAGTGGCCGCATAAAGATAGTCAGATCATTATTAGCTATGTCAATATTGTCTGAAGTGAATTTTGATAAATTATCAGCAATAACTTTAATGAAATAATTGTTAAAACATTCCGCAATTTCTTGTGGATCATCAACAGGTTTATTTTGCACTATAATACTATTCATAGACCTACTGTTACAATTTGATGACGTATGTGTTTTTATGATATTCCAAACTGCTTTACATTTGTTGCTGTTTTTATGTATATATTTCATATTTTCAGCCTTATGATGCGAGAGTATACATTTTTTTAATAGGCGAGAATATTTCTTATACCTCAATTTACAATGTTTTGATTTTCTACTCAACAAATGTAGTTGTCGTTTATTGCGACAGCATTTTCGCAATCCTCTAGTTAACAATTTCGAGTGGTGCGACCTTAAAAATACCTTTGTTTTCATAACTGGAAAACATAAGTTGTAGAAGAGAAGAAAAAGATCATAAAACTTATTAAATGCTTGTGGAGCATCGTTATCGATAAAAACATCACTAAAAGACAAAGACGCCAAACAGTGTACAAATTTACCTTGATTTTCCTGATTGTAATCTCTTTTTGATTCATACCACCATTTTACAGGGGAGGGACAACGCCTCTTAACAGGTATTTGGAATGATTGGGCAGTATGATCAGAGATACCTAAGTCCTGTATTTCTGCCTTACCTCCAATTACACTAGTGGCAATGTGGTCGATACATGTTTTTGAATGAGCAGTCACCCTCGTCGGGTCATTAATAACGTTTTTTAAACCATAGTTATCTAGAATCTGCAGAAACTCGTTTGATATTGGTGACGTTATCATGGTATTAATGTTAAAATCGCCACACAGTACATATCTTTTTCTCTTATTTTGACAAACTATACGCAATAGTTCTTCAAGTCTGACAAAAAACAAAGACGAACATGATGTTGGAGTTTTGTTTTTATACACACACATAATCACTAAGCCATATTGGGTAATAGTAATTGCACAACATTCAAAAACGTACGGGTCAGAAAGCGGGATAATGTCTTTTACAACTGTGTAGTTTATGTAATCTCTAACAAGAATAGCTACCCCACCCCTTTTTGAGTGTTGACGGGAAAAACTAGCAGCTAACTGAAAGCCATGAAATTTTAAATTTAGTTCTGATCCACGTTGTATGTTTGTTTCCGTTAGGCATATAACGTCTACATATGTACCTGTGTTTTCAAGATCGTTTATAGCAAAATTAAACAGGTCTTGTTTATTTAGTGCACCAGATATATTTTGATGCAGGATCCCAATGTTGTTATTGCATTCAAATTGAGTTGCGAGTGATGCGACGAAAAAACTGGTTATCTGCTATTGATCTTGTTATTGATGCGTTTACATCCGATCGTTCAGTCTTGCGGGAAGCGGCATCGACGATGGACCCGCGCTCGGGAGTCTCGGGACGTATTGATGCTATCGTGGATTTGGCCACGTGGCGCCGGAGCAGCTGTAGTTGGAACGACGGTGTATAAAGTGCTAATGCGATTCGGTGAAAGATGCTATCAGCAAACATTTTCAACCTTGAATATTTACTAAAATTATAGTCATAATCAGTTCCTGGATTCCGGCTTGCAAACTCACAATAACTAAACTGATTTGCGATTTGTTTAATCGTGTTATTCAATAGACGCTCGTTTAAGTGACGATTATAATTTACTTGCGATATAAAAACGTTAGTCCTGTTTAATTGCTGAATTGAGTAATACAAGTTTGCAAACAACTCGTTGGGGTTCGTATCATTTGCCCCTGTGAGAACAATCAAAAAGTCATCCTTGTTTAGTGTACCTTCAGTGGTTTGCAGTGAGTGTAAGACGTTTTTTGTGTTTGCCCCCGGGCTTGTGTGGCACATTATATCAAAGTAAGTTCCATACATATTATTTAGCAATAACCCCAAATTTTTGCCTTGCTCGTCAGATAATACGATCAATTTCCTTTTCGGTAAACCAAGCTCCACTCTGTATTGGAAGTCATCTAGAAATAGTTTGCTATGAATGGTGTTTACTATATACGTATCGTCTAGTGGCCGTTGAGTTTTGGGATGAATTACCAGTGTCGCTGTTTTTTTGTTGCCTATGTTTTTTAATGATTCATTGCAAATGTAAGGGGCTTGTGCCGACTGTTTTTTTAACCGTGCGGGTTCGGTGGGAGTTGCAGTACTGGGGACAGGGCCCTGGGCAAAAACTAACATATTCGAGTTTTGTTCCTTGGGAGCGGCTAAAGAAAAATCTAGCCTTGTTCTTATTATATCTTTACGTTTCCTAACAGTGGGTGTCTTTTTTGTTGAGGTCGCGTTGCAAACATGAGACAATTTTTTTATTTTTTATTCGTATTCAGCAAGTTTTTTTGTTAATGTACAGTTTTCAGTTAGTAAATGTTCAATTTCCCTGTCCGCAGATTGTAGTTTCTCGTTTAACTCGCATATTTTGTGTGACAAATCATCAAGTTTATAGCTATTATTTAGCCGCAATTCACGGTAGCTTCGGTTTAGTACTCGAGACCCATTTTGTGTCGTGGATAAGCTGTCTGTGTCTTCATCTTCAGACAATCCGTCAAAGGAGTTACTTGTCTGTATATTTACTTGATACCTTTTTCGGAACGTTATGTTATCTTCTTGTGATTTGTTTGGGGAAGAAGAAGATAAAATTGGGCGTGATTTTGGAGTAAATTTATTACAATCTAACGCCATCGCCGACGATATATCTGACAGTTCCAAATTTTTAACGGATGTTTCACTTCTTATTTTGAGGCACGATTCTTGTCACAAGATATTGTTTTGCACTTTAAATAATATTGTTTGAGTTAAGTTATACACATTTACACGTAAAGCACTTAGATTATACTTATATTTTAACAAAAAGCGAATTTAAAATAAATATAAACACAGAGCATATGTTTCTCTGACGCAAGCGCCCTCTACACCCGAATAGAGCGAAGAAGGCAAAGATTGTTGCTGTATAAATCCCAAGTCCAGCCCCATATGGATTACTGCTGTCATCTCTGGGCGGGAGCACCTGAATACCAGCTTGGGCCTTTTGACTCGGTTATGTTTTGGGTATTTTGATATAGGCTACAGTAACGGCTTACTATCAGGCAGGCGCGAACGCTTTTCTGTTTGCAGCTAGTGTAATGTGTATTTCCAAATTAAATGTTATTGTTTAATAGTTATTAGGTAACATGATGTGTGTTTTATTTATTATCTTTGACAAATGGAGAAAATAGATATAACAAGAGGTAATGACATCCTTGAGCTGATTTGGTGGCTGTATGTTACACGAGGCAAGTATGTCACTTAGAATTGTGTCAGTAGGTGATAAATTGGTGATAGTTTGCTGAGCTTGGAGTACGTACAGTCACAAGCAATAATAAATGATTCAACATTGGTCGCAAAAATATCTGACACGCTCTTATACCTCTAGTAATAAAGACGTGTCAGATATTTTTGCGCCCAATGTTCGATAAATATTATTGCTGGTGACTGTACTAGCTGGAGTCCCAATACGGTACAGTCCAGATAGTCTTATTCAAGGTGCTTTTCCAATGGCGAGGCAAAGCTAGACTATAATATAAATTTGTATCAAAAATCTATGAACATCATCCTAGGTGGAAATGGTTGTTTAATACAAACATTTAAATTAGGTACACGCTGCCTAGCGCCTCGGATCGCCAGTGGAAAAGCACCTTTATTAAATTTTAACCTTAAGTTGATGCCAAAATCAGGATAAGTCAATGATATCGTTGCGATACTTGCGATAAGTAGGTAGGTTAGTGTTTTGTTTCTTTTAGGTAGGTACAGCCCGATATTACTCATCATAGGTGTCCCTACAGTTATTTCACTACACGAGGACTGTTACTAAATTAAATTTAGTCTAGTATACAAAAACGAAACTGACAACCGCATACAGGAGAACGACTATAACACAACAACGAAGTTAGTTTTCACGAAGCATGCTAATGCAGGAGTATTTAATTGTATTATGCAGCTGCAGCCCATCCATAGGTAAGACTGAATTACTGCCTAATGGCTGCGCCAAAATATTAGACTTGTAGAAAATTGCAAAATTACAATCGCAGCTCGCATTATTCGCAGTCCATTCCACATTCCATGCAGAGATTATAGGATATGATTCCATGGAAAACCACAGATTATTACTAAGTAGGTACATGATAAAATAAATTAAAAATATTGCGTATTTTTTTAAGATTCTTAAGCCGCACCACATGCTTGGTGTTTTCCACAAACCGCAGCAGCCCGTTTCACGAAGCTACAAATTACAAGCGGAACTCTCTTTCTAGCAAAAGGAGTTAGAAAGAGACTTCCGCTTGTAACTTGTTGCTTCGTGAAACGCGCCTCAGGACGCACGTAACTCTGCGTTAGAGTGAGATAGAAGTACATCGTGCTCACTTTAACATAATAGTTGCAACCCGCTGTGGCAAGCACCAAGCATGTGTGCGGCATTAAACTGAAACTATACATGTATTTGTTTGTTTACATTACATTGTATATAGGCATGATGTACCCAGGCAAACTAATAAAGACCAAACAAAACAAGGTGTAAGTAAGTTATTACTAATGTTGCTAATTGCATCAAAATAGTAAATAAAATATAAGTTGTTTTTCGTTTTTTTTTCATAACAACTTGGTTAACGGTAAAAGGTATGATAATATTTAAAATACTGTAATAAATGAGCAAAAAAGTAATTAGAATGCCTATTGTTTTATTTTATCAAGTAGTCGAGTCTGCCGGTAATTTTCTTTGATATAGCAAAGCCGTCAAAGGCTGACAACTACGTTTCTAGGGCCTTCCAAAAAAAAAACAACTTTATTTCAACTTAACTTTTAAATCTATAAATTTAGGAAATGTCACATTTAGGTTACGCGCCAATTGGTATTCGGAAAAACTCTTAATTAAAATTCAATTAAATTTATAACTTTTTAGCCGTAAATGACAGCTCTAAATTTAGAAACTACTCTCTTGTCTGTGGTTGGTTCTGATAGAATTAAGCTATTTCATATAACGAAAAGAGTTTTTTTCATGTAAGAATGTATCCTCAAGATTTTTCTAGTCTCAAAATCTATCCACAAACTTTCAAGCGGCGCTTAAAATTGCAGATAAAATATAACGTAATGTGCGTCCGAATACCAAATTCTAATCTACCTATAAATTTAGAAATGTCAAATTGTAATCCCTATAAATGTAGAAATGTCAAATTGTAATCCCTATAAATTTAGAAATGTCAAATTAAGTGTGCCTCTAAAATTAGGGATTTCTATCTAAAATTAAGAATTCCCGAATACGGATTGAGTTTAGACCTGTCAAAATCGAGTTTGACGTTTATAAATTTAAGTTTACAGACGTTTAAAATTAGACAACGGTTATCCGAATTGGACCCATAGTAGGTGTCTCCTTTTACGGGACTTAGGCTCTAACTATCTTTCATTAAACCAGATCATTGCATACACGCTCGTGCCCCGTCGACTCACACCAGCCACACCACAAAACCACGCCAGCCGGGTGTCCGGCCAGGACACAAAAGCGTGTCAAATAGACGGAGTTCAAGGTTACCTTCACATACAAGTCCCCCGTACACTCCCTCTGCCTAGAGTCGGACCAAGACAAAACGGAGTCCAAGTTACCTCCACATTCAAGTCCCCCTTACATTCCCACTGGAATCGGGCCAAGAGTCCAAGTTACCTCCTCGTTCAAGTGATCAAGTCTCCCGTCCACTCCCACTGGAGTCGGGCCAAGACATAGCAGAAACATGAGATAATGATAATGATTAAGAAGCGGCCGAGAGCTCAAGGCAATACACAATAATAGTAATATATGTTAGACATTCAGAATAAGTAAGTAAGTAAGTAAGTAAGTAAGTAAGTAAACTCTTTATTGCACAAAAAGAAATCGTATAACAAATAAACACTTACAAGAATATGAACTATGTACAAAGGCGAACTTATCCCTTTAAGGGATCTCTTCCAGCTAACCTTGTAATGACTGGGTGAGGAAAACGCACGAGGATGGCAAAAAACAAGTTTAAGCATTAAAAATACTTTTACTTTATACATACAACGCAATTACATAACATTATATATATATATATTAACTATATAAATAAACATATATATAAATACAATAATAATATAGATACAATATATACTTACACCAACTAACAAACTTACCTAAAAACAAGTGGTATTATAAAACAGCAAATAGTAAAATTCATTCATTTAGACACATTTTTTTAAGATTCCCTTTAAGCGAGCCAACAGAAGGGGACTGTCTCAAACTCAACGGAAGCTCATTCCACAACTTTACAGAGTGCACCGAGAAAGATTTAGCATAGACAAGCGTCTTATTTGACGGGACAGCGAGAGAAAGGTTGGCGCTTGACCGCAAGCGGTGCCCGCTACCTTGTGCTAAATAACTAAATCTTTCTGAAAGGTAGGGAGGTGAGGATGGAAGGAAAAGAATATTAAAAAGAAGTGACAAGACATGTACATCCCTGCGACGACGGATGGGTAACCAGGGCAGCTGCGCGCGGAACTGGGACACGTGGTCATACTTACGCAGGCCAAATATGTATATGATACAGACATTCTGCAAACGCTCAAGCTTGTCAAGCAGCTCCTCCCTAAGATCCAGAAAAGCAATGTCACCGTAATCAAGAAGGGGAAGTAAGAGAGAGTGAGCTAGGGTTATCTTAGTATTCAAAGGTAGAAAGTTCTGCAGGCGCCTCAGAGAATGAAGCGACCCAAATAGCTTGCGGCTCACACCATTGATGTGGGCTGACCATGATAGTGTCTGGTCCATAGTGATGCCCAAGTTTTTAACAGACATGGAAAAAGGAATTGGAGTGCCATCGTAGATTACACTGGGCACCACTAAGGCAGACAACTTAGCAATAAAATGCGGGCTCCCAATCACTATAGCCTGAGATTTGCTCGCATTAACCTTCAACCCAAAAGATTCCACCCAAACACGAATCGACTCGAGGTCGGCGTTAATTTGGTTAACAAGAGCAGGGAAATCATCGAGGCTAGCCGCCGCGTAGATCTGCAGATCGTCTGCATACAGATGGTAAGAGGAAACTAGGGAATCGGTGAGGCCGTTAATAAAAATTGAAAAGAGAAGGGGAGAGAGCACCCCACCCTGGGGGACACCGGCAGACAGTTCACACCATTCAGAGTAGCTGTCATCCAGCCTCACACGCTGGCGCCTCCCAGAGAGGTATGCTTGAAACCAGGAGAGGGAAGAAGAAGAAAGATTAAGAGAACTAAGTATACCAAGCAGAATATCAAGATCCACGGAGTTAAAGGCGCTACTGAAATCAATAAGTACCAAAACAGTGAGCTTTCTACACTCAATATTAAGGCGAATGTCGTCAGTGACCTTTACCAAAGCAGTGACTGTGCTATGCCCGGGACGGAAACCTGATTGAAAGGGATTAAGGAGATTATTCCTGTTGAGATGGGAAAGGAGACGACGATTAACAAAATGCTCAATGATCTTGGATAGGGTCGGAAGAATGGAAATGGGACGATATTGATCGAACGCTGAAGGACTTGAGGTTTTAGGAAGTGGAATTACGTGGGCATGCTTCCATACCGACGGAAAGGTGGCAGTGGAAAAGGAGAAGTTGATAATATCAGACAAGACAGGAGCAATCCAGTCCGCCGCGAGCAAAAGCATGTCTAAGCTAAGGCAATCTTCACCAACAGCCTTCGTCTTAATAGATTTTAGTTAGGCAAGTGCTTCTTGCCGTGAAATATTTCCTAATTCAAAAGTAGAAGATCCTGGGTGTTTAGAATTGGCAAGAAAAGTTAAAGTATGCTGTTTTAAGGAAGGGCTTAAGATAACCGGAGAGGTACAAAAATGTTTATTGATAGCATTCAAGTCTAAATTGTTTGCGGAACACGGTTGTGCTTTGCCCACCCCTAGTGATTTGAGAATTTTCCATAATTTAGCCGGCGGACAATCTTCAATAGATTAATGAATGTATCGACGCTTAGCATCCCTACAAACCCTACTGCAGCGATTACGCAAGGCGACATAGCCTCGATGATTCTCTTCTGAAGGATCATGCCGCCGTTTGATACGAGCTCGATCCCTTTTAGCCATGAGCGCTTTAATATCAGCCGTAAGCCATGGTGCCGGGAAGTGTTTTACACGTGTTGGTTTCAACGGCGCATGTTTGTCGAAAATCGCCAAGAATATACCACTGAATGCAGAAAGCTTTACATCCACATCCGGGAGAGCCTCGATGCTCTGCCAATCCGCATAATATAGTGTATAGTGTAAATGTAAAGTGTTATTAACATGTGAACATAAACTTAGCACCTTAGATTGATAAATTCTGTGTAAAAAGGTATCTAGACATTAACCTGATGAAATACTTAGCTTTAATGTAGCAAGCGAGGTGTTGGCACAACTCTGCACTGCATTTGTCTAGTTAATACTATTGTACACTTATACTTCGCACGAAACTCAACTTTAGAATTTGTATATAAAAATGAACTCACTTAAATACTGACAGCTAGGATTCCCGCCATCCAATTCGTGACGTCACCATAGGGTTGCCAGGCGTATCGTGTGACGCGTCACAACACTCCCGAGGGCGAAAGAAATTAGAGCAGGTTAACGAGGCTCTGCGTCCATTCCCTGATTATATCCAGGGCTCTGGTGGCAGCGCGTTGAGATTTTATTTGTGCTTTGTTGGAATTTTTAAAATTTAGTGATTCATTGGGCTCGGTAACCGTATCGACTACGTCCTGATCTTCTAGTGTCTTACGCAGGTCAATCACATTTTGACCAGCTGTTATTATTTTAGATGTATTGTCATCATCGAGTTGTGGCATATCTACATAGCCACTTTTGTTTGTTTCATCATCGTTATCAATGTTATCATTGATTGAAGTGTCACTGTCAATATTTTGATCCATAGTTACGACGGGTATGTTATGGTTGGAATTAGACTCAGCATTCGTCTCAGACTCTAGTTCCTCGACCTCTAGAGGATATAGTTGTGCTATAGATCTCGTGAATTCAGTGTTCCTTACTTTGACTCTCGCTGTACGTCAGGCTCCGTCCTTGTCTTTTGAAAACTGTATAATTTTACCAACCTTCCAGTTTTCCCGTATCTCCTTTTATTTGAATTATTTGACCGTTTTCAGGCGTCAACTTAGATGTTACTCTAGGCTCCTCGGGAGAATTTTATTTATTTATTTATTTATTTAATCTTTATTGCACAAAAATACATATTAGAGTATAAAAGGTGAACTTAATGCCTAATGGCATTCTCTACCAGTTGACCTTTGGGCAAATCAGAATTTTTTTGTAGGCGGTGCAATATTGTATGAACAATAGCATCAACAATATATATATAAACTAAGGCACATGCAAAAGAATACATACTTAAATAAACTACTAAATAAATATAAATATACTCTAAAAGGACAATAATAAGATGTCAGTTCAATGAGGAAAAGTGTGCTCGAACTAATTTCTTAAACGCAAATTTACTGGGGGCTTGCCTGATTTTAGGAGGGAGACCGTTCCAAAGACGAATAGCTTGAAGGGTGAAAGAGTTGCTAACAAAACCAGAGCGGTGGATTGGGAAAGAAAGCGTTAAATTTCGAGCTGGGCGTTGCTGATGTTCGCTAGAAGAACCGAGGTAGTGAAAGAATGATTTGAGGTAACTAGGAGAAATAGGATCATTTAGGATAGAATAAAGTGTGCAAAGCATTCTAGTACTACGCCGTTCACGGATAGTGAGCCATCCCAAAAGAGAACGAGAAGCAGAAATATGGTCAAATTTACGCAAACAGAAAATAAAGCGGATACAATAATTGAGAAGGCGATCTAATTTATTTAAAAGCTCTTCAGTTAAGTCGCAATAACACACATCACCATAGTCAATTATTGGGATAATAAGGGTTTGTACCAGTAAAATTTTGGTTTTGACGGGAAGAAAGTGCTTAAACCTGCTGAGGTAGTGAAAGGCGCCTATTACCTTACGGCTTAATTCGGTGACATGAGTTTTCCAGGAAAGAGTGCTGTCTATGTAGAGGCCCAGGTCTTTGACACTGGAGCTATAAGCAATAGGGATGCCATTGAAACTAACCAGCGGAGCGACTGCCAAGTCAAGTTTCGCAAGTTGTCGAGAACTACCAATTATAATGGCTTGACACTTGGAAGGGTTAACAAACAAGCCAAACTTCTCAGACCACTGATGAATGTGCTTCAGATCGTTATCGGTACCGCTCACGTAAGCTGGGGAGATAACAATTTAAGAACATAGATTTGAATTTTTCTAGAATTGTCAGACCTCTCTTCCAACTCTGTATAAGGTCCACTTTTGTTAAAGTCCCTTGTGTCATTAAAGCTTCAGGATCAGCGTCTAAAGTAATACATTTCTTCGTCGCTAGAAAGTCAGAAGGTTTCAGGATGTAATTCTGCTCGGCATCAACGCAGGTAAGTGGCCGTGAGTTCAGAACGGCCTCCACTTCCTTCACAACCGTAAGAAGTTGACATTCAGATAACAAATTCTTCTGCAAGGTCCTTTTCAAACAGTTCTTTACAATCCCTATGAGTCTCTCGTAAAAACCTCCAAACCAAGGGGCTAACTGAGGTATAAATCTCCACTATATTCCTTTGTCTAGGCAGTAAGGTTGCGTCAGGACTTCAGATGTAAGTTTGAAGTTTGTAGCGTTATCAAAAGTTATTAAAGATGGTGTTATGAAATGGACTGTATGGCGATAATTTTTAATGCGACACGACACTATAGACAAAACGAAAACGACAATACTACGATATTAAATGTTGAATACCTTGAATAATCAAGAGAACACTTACCTCATGCGGTGCAGCGGTGAATCCTCACTTGCTTTCAAGTGCAGGCTCTCCAGGCCCCGAGCTTAAGTACTAAAGGCTTACCGAGGCTCCTGTTCTACCTGCAGCTTGATTATCAGCAACAGCAAGGAGGTGGTACCGACACGAATTAATCACCAAAACATTTTAATGATTGCAACCGACACTTTTTACGTGGCAGCTCGCGCGCGATCCAAAAAGGGAGGGGGTGGTTTATATATATGACAGTTCAACTGACATTTTGTTGAATGTTGCCATATCAAAATTCTAAACTAAGCGGATACTTAACATTCCGCCCACCAAAATACAAGGTATTTTCGAAATTACCATCGAGATACAAAACTTATGAGCTAAAATACAACGAAAAGTAGGTAAATAGTTTGAACTTCCAACGATCAAGAGGACACCTATTTGAAGTTCAAGCTAAGAACCTGAAAAACTAATTGTCTAATTATTAACGAAACTAATGTTGTAGAGGTAGTGGACACAGCTTTACTACAGGACGTTTATACTCTCCTGATGCAGTGCGGACAGTAACGACTCTACAAGTACCATCAGAACCCGGATGCAGTTGCACCACTCTTCCTAAATTCCATTTTAAAGGGCTACATTGTTCATTTATTACGAGAACCATGGTTCCTACGACAAGATTTTGTTCTTTGTTAGCCCACTTGTGACGTTGCTGAAGCGTATGAAGGTACTCTAAATGCCACTTACGCCAGAAATCTTGATGCATTTGTTGTAGTAGCTTCCAACGTTGAAGGGGACTAACTTTAATTTCAGTTAAGGTTGGTTCAGGAAGAATGGTCAATGGTTCCAAAGTTAGGAAGTGACCCGGTGTCAACACAGAAAAATCGTTGGGATCAGAACTCAAAGGCGATAAAGGGCGCGAGTTGAGGAGAGCCTTAATTTGGGTCAACAACGTGTAAAACTCTTCAAAGGTGAGGCGTTGCGAGCCGATTATTCGCGACAGGTGAGTTTTAACCGACTTTACTCCTGCTTCGGCTAAACCAGAAAAGTGAGGGCTACCAGGAGGGTTAAAAACAAACTCTATATGCTCTTGTTCGGAAGCACTAGACATGATGTCCCGAAGTATGTTACTCGCGCCAACGAAATTTGTTCCCTGATCCGATATTAATTTTGAACAGCGACCTCTACGTGCAATAAAACGTCTGAGAGCGGCTAGATAGGCTTCAGACGTTAGCTCCGACACGAGCTCTAGGTGCACTGCCTTTGTGGCCCCGGGTTCGGCCGAGAGAAATGGTGAACGGACCGGCATAATCGACAGCGGCCGACGAAAATGGTTTTAGCTGGCTGACACGAAACGACGGCAAATCTCCCATGAGTGGGGATGGCGCTGCCCGTGGACACACACGAAAACATTTAACACACGACGTTACAACAGAGCGAATAGCCCGCTTGGCTGATAAGATCCAGAATTCCTGGGCGATAAGATTTTGCAAGGTTTGCAAACCAGGATGCAAGAACTTACGGTGATATTCTTCAATAATGAGCGAAGTGACTCTGTGGTCCCGAGGTAACAACAAAGGGTGCTTCTTCTCATAGTCCATGTTATGACTATGAGAGAGGCGACCGCCCACCCTCAACAAACTCTCTTTATCCAGGAAAGGACATAGTTTACGAAGAGGTTTGACAAGTGAATTCGTTGATCCTTTTTGTATCATTCGGATTTCAGTCGAGAAAACACGCTCTTGGACGTGTTTAATGAGAAACCGAATGGTATAATTAGTTTCGTGGGACGACAGAGCCTTTCCGGTTAATTTCCGGCTAGGATTCTTCAAGTTATGAAGATAACGAAAACAATACGATAACACGTTTACGACACGACGAAAAGACGAAAAACGCGACAAAATTTGATCGATAAAATCAGAGTTCAAGGCACTAAACAAAGTCAAAACCTTTTCTTCTTCAAAAGCGGATCGCTCAACGAGAGGTACGTGACTTGGCCAATTTTCTTTAGGACGCGACAGCCAAGGTGGCCCCGCCCACCATGAATCACACTGCACCAAATCAGCTGGGAGTAAGCCAAGAGAACCGTGGTCTGCTGGGTTATCAGCAGTGGGCACATGGTGCCAAGAATCGGGAGATATCTTGTCTTGACTTGAAGCAGTCCTGTTGGCGACAAAGGTCTTCCACCTCGATGGACAGGATTTTATCCAGGTCCAAGCGCCAGTCGAGTCAGACCAAGCATACGTTTCAGTGTCCTGGTAAATATCTTTGAGGGCGTGTGAAACTGCAGACATCAAGTCAGAGAGAAGCACTGCAGCTAACAACTCTAACCGTGGTATTGAAAGTTTGCGAAGCGGTGCGACTTTCGATTTCGCGCTACAAAGGCGCACAATGATCTCCCCATTATCGTTTACCACTCGACAAAAGATTACAGCGCACATCCCGCGCTCCGAGGCATCACTGAAACCATGGAACTGGAGATCCCGAAACGAAACTATCATTCTCCGAGGGATGGAGAGTAACTTGAGCCACTGTAGCGATAAATTCAGGAACATCATCATCCCAATGCACACCCGATAACCACAAGAGCTGCATAAGATATTTAGCGAGGAAGACGACAGGCGAAAGCAATCCTAACGGATCAAAAATCCGGGCAATATCAGAGAGGATGGATCGTTTAGTGCAACGACCATCCAGGGCAGTGGTTTTAAACGAGAAAGTATCCGATTTAGGCAACCACAAAAGCCCTAAAAATTTTAACGAGATGTCATGAGAGTCCTCGAAATTACGAAATTGATCCGAATAAAGGTCGGAATCCGACAAATCCTCGAGAAACTCTTGACAATTCGAAGTCCACTTCCTCAAATATGTCACAGTGAGTAAACGAAAATCCTGCACAGGTTGATCCGGAGACGACCGCCACAAGATCCGTTGGTAATCGCAATCTTGAATGTTGACGAGAAACTGACGGTACATTTGTTTTATGTCTCCTGTGAAAACTACGGCATGCCAGCGAAATCGAATCAGCAAATCGAAAATATTCTTTTGTTATTTTGGGTCTGGCAATAAAACCTCGTTCAATGATCTTCCATGGGCATCCTTAGCACTGGCGTAAAAAACTGTGCGTAAAGGGGTAGAAACGGAATCTGGCCGTAGTACTCCATGATGAGGGATATAATAAAAGTTGCCTTCATTTGACGAAGGGGCCTCAACCACTTCCATATGACCACAATTCAAATAGTCCTCCATAAACTTGACATAAGCTGTCCGAAATTGAAGATGCAAAGCAAACTTCCTTTCTAAATTTAAAAGTCGCTTAAGAGCGATATAACGAGAATCGGAAAACCGGGGCTTATCCTGAGGATCAACGAAAGTTAATGGCACGACCATTATTCCCTCAGGATTACGACAATAATTAGCCTCCATGTGGTTTTCACACGACAAAACATTTTTCGACAAAATAACCGATTTAGGAGCTTCGACATTTTCTATCTCCCAAAACTGTTTAATATTATTGTCTAAAGACAAATTCGATACAAAAAGACAGTCCTGGGTAGCGACACCAGAATCGTCACGAAAACGACAACGAGAATAGTCAATGCCAGTAGCACATTCACCCATCACTATCCAGCCGAACACAGTGCGGACAGCAACAGGCTGACCTGTCTCGCCCTTAAAAAGACCAGGTTGAAGCGCTGACGCGAGAAAATTGACATTAACCAACATATCGACAGGTCCTGGTTCATAGAAATGTGGATCAGCAAGGTCCAAATTCCTTATATGATTCCAGGTCGAAATATCAATTTGCCCAGATGGCATATCTGAACAAATTTGCGACAACACGAAAGCTTCGCACGAATATTTATTTTTATAATTTCCATTAGATGGAAATATTTCACATTTAACAGACCCCAAAGTCGCTGCCGTTGATTGACCAATACCATTTACTGACTGTTGGCAGTCATCTATATGCGACCCGAGCCGATCTGCAACAGCCTTTGTAATAAAGTTGCAGGCGCTACCTGAATCGAAAAGGGCACGGATTGACACTAACTTTCCATGACTGTCCTTTATTAAAACAGCAGCAGTCGAAAACAAAACCTGAGTGTTATAAGTTGGGACCGATAAAGAGTTCAACTGAGAATTTGACTGTGACTCATTAGTTGTTTCAGTCCCTTTATTAAAGTGAAGCAGTGTATGGTGCCGATATGTACATTTTTCACAGCGAGCAGGAATAAGAAAAAGACAAACAACAGATATGACCATAGACGACAAAGACTACCAACGTAAGTAACGAATGAAGAATGGATGATGAAAGCAGAATGAGACGAGTTAAGAACTTGACATGAAAGGAATGGGACCCTTCCGGGCTGTTTGGAACTAATCTCGAAATACACTAAACCCTAATACGACCTAAGATCTAAACGACCTTTTCTCATACATAAGGGATGAAACCCGGATGGATTTGGTACCAAAAAGAGCGGTTCTCAATTTATACTATTGTCAATAAGACCCAATTTCAAATGAACCGAGTCGCATTTGAACTTAATCCCAAAAAGTCTAATTCCCAAAATACACTAAAATAAATACACATGGAAATATCAAAACACACGATTCTCATAATGACTAATTTTCAAATCGTCCTAATCCCAAAATATAAATGTTTGATTCGGCAGTTTTTGCACCGTTTTTGACGCAAGCTCCACACACCAATGCTTAAAAAACGGTGACGGTACGGAATCGCAGTGACGCGTCGTATCAGCAACGTTTTTGACGCACGCTCCCCACACCGCTGCTTAAAAAACGGTGTCGTTGCTTAAATAAACGACGAGGTCATAGTAACAACATGGCGCCGTTTTTGTAACTTGCAATATTTCATAGTGTGCGATGGCTTTAAACATAAGATGCAAAGTCTTTTCTCCTTCACCTTTGAAAATCTCTCCGCAGGTGTAAGCTTCAAAAAACTAGGGCACTTTCCCAACTCATGACCAACATCAGAACACATTGGACAACTACAACTAGGGGCCGATGGTACGATAAGCGAAGATTTATTTTTAAAAACTGGTTTAATACTAGTGACATTAAGTTTTATATTTGAATTTTCTAATGCTTTACTTCTTTTTTCAATAAAATTTCTTAAATCCTCAAACCTTGGATTGTCAACATTCGAGTCAAGTTGCAGTTCAAACGCTTCCCGAGTAGCAATATCTAACTTCGACCACAATAAATAATACATCATGAAATTCTCATCAGGTAACTGAAATTTCGACAAAATATTTAAATTTTCACTAAATGTTCTAAATACTCTATCCAAATCATTTTTATTTTTAACAGACTCACAATTGAACAACTTTAATTTCATAATAAACAATTGCAATTTGTCTTTTTCTATCATAGTACTTAGACAAAGTCTGATAAGCACTCAAATAATTGTCATCCGATAAAGGAAAACTCTTTATTAATTCATAAACGGAATTTTGTACACTCGATATTAAATAGTGTAACTTTTCAACATTTCTTATGTTCCGAGAATGAATCAATGAATCGAAGAGCTCCTTAAAGGAGACCCAATTCTCCAGCTTGCCATCAAAAGGTTTAATTGATATTTTAGGTAGCTTAGCCAACGAATTGTCATTAGAAACGACAAGTTTATGTTCACTTACAGCACTTTGCGTTAGTCTACATTTTAAAGACTTCATCATTGTTTCAAAATCCCTAGTGACTTTATATTCCTCGGTACGTTGTTGCGGCTCAAGAGGACGTAAAACTCGAATTTGTGCATCGTGAAAATCCTTTTCCAAGTCTTTAAAATCTAGTTCATTATAACCAACTAAATCTGAACTTTCTATATATTCCAATCTCGTAATACAATAATCCCGCGCGACACGAAACGCATCAACCGTCGCGGGTTCAACATCACTATCACTCATTTTACTCGTTTTGTACAGAACGCAACCTGAAAAGCAATAATATCATACAAAATCACCAAAATAAATGTTCCGTATCAAATGTCAGAACATAAGCATATGAATGACGTTTGACGTTAAACTTGCACAGATGTAACAAGTCTGAGCAATACTCGATACGGTTGCGTTCCGTTACACACTAACAGTTTACTAATTACGATATTCAAAACACAAGTTACTAAGAACAAATAATTTAATTTTCGTTCATTTATATTAAATTTCGATATTTAAAACACACGAAAATTAAATTAATTATTAATTTAATAATAATTAATCCGAAACAACAAATTCTCAAAAACGAAGTCTATGATATTTCCGAACGCATAAGCATACCCTACAATTTGGTGGACGAAAATAATAACTACGAAACGATAAATTTACACCAAAATGCAAGGGAATTTACTCAAAAACAACGAAATAAAGCGAAATATCCACAGTTCGCGCTTCTAAGATCCGGCTCGAAGGACCAAAAATGTTATGAAATGGACTGTATGGCGATAATTTTTAATGCGACACGACAATATAGACAAAACGAAAACGACAATACTACGATATTAAATGTTGAATACCTTGAATAATCAAGAGAACACTTACCTCATGCGGTGCAGCGGTGAATCCTCACTTGCTTTCAAGTGCAGGCTCTCCAGGCCCCGAGCTTAAGTACTAAAGGCTTACCGAGGCTCCTGTTCTACCTGCAGCTTGATTATCAGCAACAGCAAGCGTCCTTCTGATTGTCCAAGGTATTGGAGGTGGTACCGACACTTAATTACTTACAATTAATCACCAAAACATTTTAATGATTGCAACCGACACTTTTTACGTGGCAGCTCGCGCGCGATCCAAAAAGGGAGGGGGTGGTTTATATATATGACAGTTCAACTGACATTTTGTTGAATGTTGCCATATCAAAATTCTAAACTAAGCGGATACTTAACAGATGGTATACCTCTTGTAGAAATAAATCTTCTTTACGCAAGCAGGGCTTCATTTGCAGTTCAATCTTGTACAACTTTTAAATGGACTGCCCTTACAGCCAGACAAGTGAAAAGATAGATCCAACGTTTTCTTGATCCTGTTTCAGTTTTAACTAATACTGGTCCCAAAAAATCGACTCCGAAGGGATGAGAGTAGTTGATTCTTTCTGGTGGTAAAGCGGGTGTAGCTGGTAATTTAAAAGGTCCTCCTCCATGTTTGATACACTTAGAACATCTACGGACTACTTTCAAGACTTGACTTTTACCTTGTGGAATCCAATACAACTCTCGTATAATGCTCAATGTGTGGTTGACACCCACATGGTAGTTTTCTTCATGTACCTCCTTGATCATTTCATATGTGAATTCACACTCTTTAGGTAAAAGTATCGGATCTCATGTCATATCTCATGTCATATGACCAATTTGCATTCATAAACCTGCCTTTACAGCGTAACAAACCGTCAACGTCCATGAACAAGGCTAAATTTCTAGTAAGATGGGTAACCTTCCCATTTATCTCATCTGGAAAGTATTGCTTCTGTAAAGATTTTATTTTTTGTATCTTAGAGGGATTTTCATGGCTTCGGGTTTGACTGTTTCGTAATCCCTGTAAGGAAATCTGGAACATAGTGAATGAAGACATAGGCACTAAAACTCGGTCACAAAATATAAAACTTAGAGACCCGACAACGCAAATGATTATATCTGATAATGGCATTCCTGATACATTTAATTCTCATTTTTTAAACATAGCTATAAATTACGTCGTAAACAGTGATGAATCCTTGAGCCAACAATATCTCCGCAGACACCTGCGCGACTCGGAGGTTTGAGGTTTGATTTTAAACTTGTCGAAATCCAATAGCATGATTTTCTCAGGCCGAAGTATCTCCCTTCCTACGTGCGTGACAAACACTCCGATGCCGATATGTAATGAGTGTAGATTCTTCGGCTTCACACTTGACTCAAATCTTAACTGGAAGTGCCATGTCGACAAACTGTGCGATAGACTGAGTGGTGCCGTCTTTGCGTTGCGTAAGCTGAGGAGGCTTATTGCAAATGATGCATTAAAACAGGTTTACTTTGCACACTTTCACTCCCTAATATCGTATGGCACGCTTCTATGGGGAAACTCCACGGATGCCAATAGGGTGCTGCTTATGCAAAAGCGTGCCTTACGCACGTTAGCTGGGGTGAAACCTAGGCACTCTTGCAGGGGCCTTTTCGTAACGCACCGCATATTGACGCACTACTCAGTTTACATTTTCCAAATATTAATGTTCGTAAGAAATAATATTTCCTCCTTCGCACGCGTTAATATTCTTGGCAAGGAGCTCCGCCACACCGGGCGTTTGAGAACAGTACCCCGTCGCATGGCACTTGCGGCTAAGAACCCGCGTGTCATCGGTCCCACGTACTATGAGCGTCTACCCGCCAGACTTAAAAATGTACAATCTGACGAAGCATTTAAACATCAGCTGAGAAACCTTTTATTGGATAATCCATTATACTCTGTGGATGAATACATGGAACTGGAAATGTAATTTTTTTATTGTGTTGACTTTATTAATCCTTGTACATATATTGACATCGGACGGGTGACCATTTATTAGATGTTCAATTGTTGTTGTTATAATTATTTATAATTATTAATTATTTTTGTGTTCTTTGACTATTAGTATTTATGTTTGACGATTTCAATGTAATTTCGTATTTTTTTGACATGCAATGCAATTAATATTGTAATATTACATTGATGAATAAATAAACTAAACTAAACTAAACAAGAAATGTTTTGTAATTTTTAGTTGTAGCGATTTTTCAACATATTGAATTAGACGATTACCGATGACTAATCCTAATAATTCTAATCGTGGGATTTTTAAATCTTCTCTATCTTTAATTGGTACAAGTCTCGATTTTCCCATAACCAAAGCTTTTCCTTTATTGTTTTATATAAACAACAGCTGCATACGCTTTAGTAGAGGAATCGATAAAACAGTGTAATTGGTTGTCTTCATCAGGCAAAGATTTTGTAAAACGTATAGTTAAAGAGATTTCTTTTATATCATCTAAATTGCTATTAATTTCCTCCCACTTAAGAGAGACTTCTTGAGATAATACTGTATCCCATTTGATGTTTTTCTCCTTCCATAGATCTTGTAGAAATAGTTTCGCTGGTAACAGTGATGTAGCAGCAAATCCGCAGGGGTCATACACTTGAGCAATGATCCTCAAAACTTCACGTTTAGTTTTAACTTCCTTTAAATCTTTATGTCTTAATTTGATAGTATCGTCATTTAAATACCAGTCCAGACCTAGGGTTTTAACAACATCATGTTCACAATTGTCTGATTTTTTTGTTTAAATAAATTCTTTAGAATTAGAGCTTCCAGCTTCTTAAATTCATAGATATTTCCTGAAAAGCTTGTCTGGACTCCTTATGTAAATCAAGAGCTTCCTTAATGGTATCTGTACTAGTGACTAAATTGTCTACATAAATATCGTCAATGATATCTTTCAGCTTCCTGCTACTTTTAGAAAGATGATGTTTTATAGTCGCGTTCAGGAGAAATGGAAATGATATTATACCAAAAGGAACTCTACAGAAACGCAAGTAACGTAATGTAACGTAAGAAACTTAAGTTATCTTGCGTAACAGGTTTGGCGATATCCTTAATCCAAAGGAAGTGTGTGACATCTCTATCTTCACTCTTGCTATTTGAAAGAATGCCTTTTCAACGTCAGCAGATAATCATATTTGGTGACTCCTGAACCGAATAAGTAGGTAGACTAGTCAGATCTTCAACTAGAGATGGTCCGCAGTAGAGACATTCATTTAGACTTTTACTATCTTTAATTTTAGCTGATATACGATTCTCTTGGGTTTACCTGGATATAACACACCATGGTGTGGTAGATAATGTACTGGTCTATCTGTGTTACGTTCAATGTCAGGTACTAATTCAATTATTTCGTTATCCATTTGATATTTCATTGTTTTTTCGTAAGATTGAAATAACTTTGAGTCTGAACGTTTCACAATATTTAGAAGACGACCAAAACCTACTCTAGTTTGATGGTAGGCTTGGCGGGTACTCTCTCCATGGCCAACGAATGGAATATCTTCCATCTAAAAATTGATTATCTCATTAAAGTTTGTTAGAGCTTCTTCTTCTATATTAAGTTAAGGAGAATCTATTATACTTATTGATTCTAGATCCCATAGCATTTTTAAGTTATACTTCCAGTCCAGAGGTAAATCAGGCTCGTTAAATTTAGACACCGATGAGTTTGCTTTAAAATAAGTTGTAACGCTTAATTCTGGCTCTTCACATTTAAATGTCCATTGTCCTGATAGGATCCATCCGAGTTCCGAATCTACCAGAAAAAGGTTATCCTTAATCTTTATTTTGTCTGTAGATATGATTAAAAAGTAATAGTCATTTCCTATAAGTATGTCAATTTCGCTTCCTAAAGAGCCATCATCAGCTAGATGTATATCCTGGTCTAACCTTTTAACCTCTTCGTGAGGATACGGTATGTGATGAGAAATGACTAGCACAACGTACGTATTAATCGTTCTTTCCATGTCGTTCGTGCATGTTGACTTGAGATGAATTTTGACAAGACTGCTATCATATTCCCGAGGAGTGTCGGCTCCAAAGGCGTACACAGAAAGACTACTCCTTTCCCCAATGTCCAGTTTAAGGTACTTTGCCATCTTCTCTGTTATGTAGCTTCTTTGGCTTCCAGAGTCTAAAAGGACACGACAGCTTACGTGCCTAGAATCGTCAGTCTCTTTCTTAGCCTCTAAAATTGCAGTCTGTAATATAGTTTCGCTTTAACGCACACGTAGAAAAAACGTGCCGAAAGGTAACGAATATCTACAGACAGCTGTCACGTGCCCGTGTACGAGGTTGTCGTGGGGTCTCAATAGTGAGATAGTGAAAACCATCTACTTGGCGGTGATAGAGCCGATCGTCCTGTACGCAGCAAGCGCTTGGCACGAGTCTCCCAACAAGTTGATGGTGCGAAACCAGCTAGACTCAATACAGCGTGATTTCGCCCAGAAGATTTACAAAGCGTACAGGACGGTCTCTCTGACATCGGCGCTGATCCTGTCGGGAACCCTCCCACTGGATTTGCGCATTCACGAAGCGGCAAGCCTCTACGAGGTCAAAAAGGGCTACAGTGAGGACCACATTCCACCAGGAAGAGAAATTGAGGAAAAAACTGACGCCCTGAAGAGACCGCACCCGTCAAGGGTTGTGTCCATCGACTACGTCTGCTTGGAGGAATTCAATCATTACGTGTTCGATAAATACGACTTCGGAGGCCCCAAAAACTTACACCGACGGGAGTAAAATTGACGGTCAGACGGGAGCGGCACTCACATGGTGGGAGCATGGAAGAGAAATCCGGCACTCAACCCCTATAGCACCGTGTTTCAAACTGAACTGTACGCTCTACTTAGGGCAGTGCAGATCGCAGGGAAACACAAGGCGCGGAGCGTCAGCATCCTCAGTGACTCAAGATCCTCACTGGAGCTCCTCAAATCACCGGACACGACACACCCCTTGGTTCAAGAGATCAAAAACGCCACAGCCCAAACAAGAGCAATGGGGACCGATCTCAGGTTAGTAATGTATAATTTTCGGGCGTGAATTAACGCATCAGCGATACACAATTTATTCCATTTCTTGTCAAGTTGTTATGTTGGTATCTTAAATTAATCTTATAATCTATGGTCAATTCAACTACCACTGGACCTGTATCAAAAAAACTACTGAATCTGTGGCATATGCACCCGGTGTTGCTAGGGGCATATTTCACTCTCCTCGTTTGTAAGTAAACCCAGGTCACTGTATTAGTATTATTTTAAATAATTATTTCCAAAATTGTTTATGTAGTCCAGTTTTAGTCTTCTTTTTAATGCCTCAGCCGTTTCAGGGGTTCAGCTTATTTTAATGTCAGACGAAAACCCGAGTTTGCTGCCTTCAAGTAACTATCAACTAGTATCTGTACTCGTTTTGACGTTTAGTTTTTACCCCGATATGTGGAGATTTACAACATTAGAAATTGGTATTGATGTTTTTTTTTTAAATTATATTTAATTCTTAATTTTAATTTGACATTTGGAGACTGTTTACATCTCCGAAATTGTATTATTTATTATAATCTGACATTTTGATATATTTAATTATTATTACTACTGGGACCTGTACATCCCTGTGACATTTAAATTATGTAGCTTAAGTTTAGTATTGTAATAAGTGATTTATTTGGAAAAAACGGCTTACTGTTGAGTTTCTTGCGGCGCTTCTTCTCAACAGTGGTCTCTTTGGAAGCGCTGGTAGACTCAGACATGTAAAAGTGCCTGCAGGGCCTACTTACTGAATAAATTATTTGAATTTGAATTTGATCTAGATATCGATTTCGGCAGGTCATCACCGGGGTCGTTCTTTTCTTATAAGCCAGCGAGCTAGCTACATGTAATTTTATTACATATTAGAGAATTACATACCATACACACTATACAATTAAAAATACAGAATTTGGAGGAGTCGATACAAACATTAAATAATTTGCAAGAGAACTCAAAAAAAAATATAGCTGAGTATTCTTTAGGTATGGATGACCTAATAGGGCAGCTCAACTATAATTTAGAGCTGTTTCAGTCACTGGCTGACAATCACACATGTGTCTGCCAAACCATGAGTGTCTGTCCGGCCACCAGCGGACTGAAGCAGAGCCTGCGTGTTAGTGTTCCTGCACTCAGTGCACTCAGTATGCCTACACTGAGTATTCCTGCGCATAGTGTTCCTACACTTCCCACAGTAAATAATGACAGTACTAACACATATAAACATAAACCTGACATAATTATGTACTGCGATGAAATTGGTAGTAATATGGGCTCAATATTGAATTCATACACTAAGGGACATAGTGTGATCAGCAATTGTTTACCTTTAAGCAGCTTGGAAAATATCCAAAATCAAATTATTAAGGACAGAAATATTGATATTGACACAACTTTGCTTATTCTTATTGGAAATAGAGGGAATTTTATCAAAAATAAATTAATTTCATTTTTTCAAACACTGAATAGTCTTGTAGTAAAAAAAATCATATTGTTTACATTCCCTTATTGTAAACAGTTGTCCCAGAAAGAAAATGATATAAGACATAATCTAAATATGACATTTTATAACATGTGTACATATAATGATAAGATTGACATTATTGATTCTAATAATTATATTAGTAATAATTACATTTTGAATAAAGGGAAATTTTACCTTCCCAATTATCTTAAAAGACAGATAGCTATGTCGCTATCTTATTTATTTGATATTTCAGCCAATAATTTGGCTCCTGCTTCTTTTGAGCAACCAAAAGTGCACCTGGAAACCGTTCCAAATACCATCAATCATTTAAATTAAATGAAACGACAACAGAGGGCGTCAACTCTAGCAATCTAAATCGCAATAAATGTAAGGCCAAATCTGGCAGCAAAGTATCTAATAGTATCACTTTGGTTCACCAGAATATTCAATGTGAAAGAAATAAAGACCTCCAAATTGAGTTATTTCTTAATAGTAATAATATTGATATTTTATGTATAACGGAACACTGGTTAACTAGTAACGAGGCTATGTTTAATTTTATCAACCACCAGGTCGGCAGTCTGTTCACAAGAAGTATCTCGATACATGGTGGGTCGTTAATAATATTAAACAATAAATTTAAATTTAAAGAACGTAAGGACATTGTGTCCTTATCTGTTGAACGTACATTAGAACTCGCTGCAATAGAATTACAGCAATTCATAGTAGTTTGTGTATATAGGCCACCCTTAGGAAATTTCGAAATTTTTGAAAAGAACATGGAAACTATCTTAATAAATTTATCTCATTTGAGTAAAAAAGTTATTATAATATGTGGAGATTTTAATGTTAATATTTTGGAAAATAGTTCACTAAGCTCCAGATTAATAAATCTTTTCAAATCTTTCGGACTGGCTCATACTTTTATGGAGCCGACTAGAGTGGCTGACACTAGCGCCACGTGTATTGATAACATTTTTACTGATATAATTCCTATTAGTAAGAGTTTGATCAGTAACCTGGAATCGGATCATCTAGGTCAATTAATTAAATTGGAGTTTGTCTCGCATAATGTTGTGGATAAGGAAATAACTTTTGTGCCGCTTACTGCAGGTCGTGTGGAGAGAATGCGACATAACCTAGTGCATAATCTGCCCTTTTTAACAACTGATAAGGGCCCTAATGACATGTACAACTCATTCTTTCACACATTCATGAAACAATTTGACATGATATTTACATCTAAATCGGTCATGGTCGGTGGCGCAAAGGTTTTCAGTGACTGGGCTACTGCGGACTTACATAAACGAAGAGCAATACTGTATCAACTATATGAGGAACGACGGTTTAACGCTAGTGAAGAGTTTAAGGAACATGTCAAAGAGTATTCTAAGAATTTCAAGTCAGACTGCCGTATAGCTAAGCGAAACTTTTTAAGTGATAAAATCTTGAATAGCTCTGATGTCATTAAAACGACTTGGAAAATAATTAATGAAGAAACAGGTCGCCGGAAAAAAGAAATTAATGACTTTCGTTTAAAAGTAGATGGTAAAATCCTAGAGTATAATTTAGATGTTGCAATTGAATTTGAAAATTATTTTACCAACATACTAGTGTCCACGACTAAGTGTCTGAACTCTTCGCCGGCGTCTGCCATTTTATTATTAGAAGATAACGTGTTTAAATGCAGTATACACTTTGAATTCAAGCACGTTACTGCCTTGGATGTAATCAAAGCATTCAAATCAATTAACATTAAGAAAACCAATGATCTTTGGGGGGTTTCGGTTCACGTCCTTAAATCCTTAATGGAAGTCATAGCATCTGACTTAATGATCATATTTAATCACTGTGTTGATTGTGGTGAGTTTCCTGATCTTATGAAACATAGCAAGATAATTCCATTATTTAAAACGGGTAGTACTTCTGACCCCACTAACTTTAGACCGATATCGATACTACCCACTTTCAGTAAAATCTTTGAGAAATTAATTTTATCACAGTTAATGCAACATTTTCAAGATAATAATTTATTACATAATAAACAATTTGGTTTTACTCGGGGTCGCTCGACAACCGAAGCTGGTGTTGAGCTAATTAAACATATTTTTGATGCCTGGGAGGGGTCACATGCTTTAGGTATTTTCTGTGATCTGTCCAAGGCCTTCGATTTCGTTAACCATGACACATTGGTCAGGAAGCTACACCATTATGGAGTTAGAAGTACTGCGCTAAACTTAATTAAAACGTACTTATTCGGGAGAATACAAAGGGTAGACGTGAATGGGAAACGATCACCTGGGTCTTTGGTCTCAATGGGCGTGCCACAGGGCTCAATCTTGGGTCCATTTCTATTCCTCATTTACATAAATGATTTACCATACCTTATAAAGGACAACCATGATATAGTATTGTTTGCTGATGATACCTCACTCGTATTTAAAGTCAAACGACAACAGGAGTTTAATGTGGATGTAAACAATGCTATATCAAAAGTAGTAGATTGGTTTAGTGTTAATAATTTATTACTAAATGAGAAAAAGACTAAATGTATTAAATTTATGACTACCAATGTGAAAAATAGACAAACTACTGTAACTATTAAAAATGACAAATTAGACTTAGTTAATGATACAGTATTTCTTGGTATAACGTTAGACTCAAAACTCCAATGGGGTCCTCATTTGGCTAAATTAGCGAATAGACTAAGTTCTGCAGCTTTTGCAGTTGATAAAATTCGGAATCTAATAGACTTGAAAACCGCTCGATTAGTTTATTTTAGTTACTTCCATAGTATTATGTCATATGGTATTTTACCATGGGGTAGTGGTGCTGACGTAAACAGCATCTTTGTTCTACAGAAGAGGGCTATTCGTGCTGTTTACAAGATGGGTCATAGAGACTCGCTTAGGGATAAGTTCAAAGAAACGAATATATTAACCGTATACAGTCAATATATTTATGAAAACATTATGCATGTTCATTAGAACATCAGTAATTTTAGAAAGAACTGTGACATACATAATGTTAATACCAGAAATAAACATAAGCTCGCAGTGCCCTTTACACGGCTTCACAAAATAAAAAAATCTTTCATGGGTAATTGTATAAGGTTCTATAATAAGCTCCCAAGTAGTGTTACTCATTTATCAGTAAATAAATTTAAGAGTTACGTTAAACGTAAACTAATTTCTAAAGCTTATTATAGTATTAAAGATTATATGAATGATGACAATTCTTGGGACTGATATATATTTTTTTTTGTATTACAATTATTAATGACCGTGGAGACTATATACATCTCCCTGTATGATTACCTATTATTTTAATATGACATCTGGAGACTCTTTACATCCCCAAAATTGACCGTGGAGACTTTCTACATCTCCCTTATTTTATTTTGTGTGTGTGTGTGTGTTTTTTTTTTTAATAATTGTATTTAATTTTAATTTGACATCTGGAGACTCTTTACATCTCCAAAATTGACCGTGGAGACTTTCTACATCTCCCTTGTTTTGTGTTTTTTTTTAAATTATATTTAATTCTTAAGTTTAATTTGACATTTGGAGACTGTTTACATCTCCGAAATTGTATTATTTATTTTAATCCGACATTTTGATATATTTAATTATTATTACTACTGGGACCTGTACATCCCTGTGACATTTAAATTATATAGCTTAAGTTTAGTTGTAATAAGTGATTTATTTGGAAAAAACGGCTTACTGTTGAGTTTCTTGCGGCGCTTCTTCACAACAGTGGTCTCTTTGGAAGCGCTGGTAGACTCAGACTTGTAAAAGTGCCTACAGGGCCTACTTACAGAATAAATGATTTGAATTTTTTGAATTCATACCTCCATCCCTTGTAAGTGTTTCGACGTTTGGCTTGAAGTGTCTAGTGAATTATTATTGTGTATCGTATTGGTTTTGACCACGCATTCTTATATTCCAGTTACCGACAGTCCACGTAGTTTTTCTACATATTATAACTTGAATAATAATCTACGTGGCAATAATCACAGCAACGGTAAATGTTTATAACCCTTTCGCTCTTCAGAGCCGTGTTGTGTGTCAAGTGTTACCTACAAGTCATGTCCATATTTCAGTATTTATTAAAACGCTAAGGGACACTTGTGCAACATCCTGCTACGTTTCCCACGGACCTTTCGGCGTTCCGGAGTCGGCATTGGTCAGCGCAGACCGTAAGCAAGGCCATAATCCTCCAAAAGGTCAGTTCTTCTACTTATTTTACAAGTTTTGAGGTTATAACTTGTGTGCCACGCACGTCATGTCTGTCTGTCTCATACATCTCTTCTCTTGCTAAACATATCCAGCTAAACCTCCTTGGAACGAGCACTGTTAACTATTTAAATTATTCTGTAAGGATTTATGGTGTTTTCTTAAATTTACTCTGCGTTTGGACACATTCTTCATTCTTTATGCCTAGCGAACTTCTGAGTCATCTTCTAAATCTTCATGCCACCTTTTCTTTACCGTGTTCTTAAATTAACCCTCCCAACCTATAATTAACTTCCGCATTGCCTGCGTATGGGTCGCTTACACCTACTCCCGGACCATTCCAGGAGGTGCTTTGTACGGGCCTAGTCGAAGGCCACGCCAGTTCATCCGGCGAGGTGTCAACGTGCGAGCGTAGCCGCTCGAACAGGGACAACTCTGCTCGACCACACCCGCAGCTAAGCGATTTAACATCTTGATTTAACGTCCAAATTTTACGTCTTACCAAGACCTATTTACTATTTACTAGCGTCATCGACCAAACGACAACAATACACTAAATTATTTAAATATTTTTTATACAATTATCTAAAATAAACTTACATACATACATACAATAAATCACGCCTGTTTCCTAGAGCGGTAGGCAGAGACCACTTCTTTCCACCTGCTACGATCTTGGCAAATCTCTTTCGCTTCTTCCACATTCATACATCGAGTCATGCACGCACGTCGGTTTCGGGTACTTAAAATTCGGCCCTTTTCCAGTATTTCTCCAATTTGATTCGAAAAAGTGCGCCTAGGGCGGCCCCTTCCGACCCTTCCACTCACTTTCGCTCTGTATATCTCTTTCGTCAATCTTCTTTCATCCATCCTTTCCAAATGACTGAACCATCTCGAAGCATGCCCTTTTCAATCTTAGTCACTACATCTTCTTTTAGTCCACATTTTTCTCTGACTTTTTCATTCCTTACTCTATCAGTCAGTTTCACACATACTACGCAAAGAGCGCATTTCAAATGCATTTATACGACTTTCATGCTTATCCTGCTACACCCAACATTCACTACCATACATCAGAGTAGGGGCCAGCACTCCATTGTGAACAGCCAGTCTGGCTTTTTGTGAAATACCCCTTCTGCTCACAAATGAGTACAGTGACCCATTTATTTGATTCCCCGCATTCACCCTCCTTTCGACATCCTTCTCACACTTACCATCTCTTGTAAACATACTCGTACTTCCCAGGTATACAAATTCACTCACTTGCTCTACTAATTCACCATTTATATTTATCACGCACTCAGTCATCTCCTCGTCCTTCTCTATCACCATGACCTTGGTCTTGGCAACATTTACTTTCATCCCCTTTTGCTTAAATCCCTCATTCATCATTGTCACCATCTCCTGCAAATCAATCACCGATGGAGCAAGTATAACTTGATCATCGGCATATAAGAGGCATTTGATTAGCAACTCTTGCATACGCAAACCCTTATCACACTCTTTCAAATCTCGCATACAACTGTCCATGAATAGATTGAACAGCCATGGTGAGGCAACACAGCCCTGTCTAACACCTCTGGAGATATTAAACCAGGCCGAGTATGCCCCATTAATCCTGACACAGGCTCTGGAGCCCTCATAAAGGGACTTCAAAGCCTGCACCAGGTTGCTGCTCACTCCATACATAGACAGCACCTTCCACAACTCCTTTCTATCTACCCTATCATAGGCCTTTTCCAGGTCCACAAAAGCACAGATAACCTTTTGGTTGACAGCCAAGAACTTTTCTGTGATAGACCGTAGTGAAAAGACCTGATCCGTACATCCCATTCCCTTTCGAAATCCCGCTTGTACATCCCAGATTTTGTCATTCGTAACATTCAATACCCTTTCAATTAAAATCTTCCCATATAAAGTATCCGCCGACAACACTAAGGAGGCTAATACCGCGGTAGTTTTTGCAGTCTTGCTGTGACCCCTTTTCTTTATACAGAGGGACGATAACGGCCTTGACCCAATCTTCCGGGACTCGGCCGCTACTCCAACATGCATTGAAAAGGCGGTACAATAGACTACCCACCACGCCATCTCCTCTCCTGAGCATTTCTATCGACACTCCATCACAACCTGCCGACTTTATTTATTTATTTATTTATTTATTTAACCTTTATTGCACAAAAAAAGTACAAATGGCGGACTTAATGCCTAATGGCATTCTCTACCAGTCAACCAAATAATCATACAGAAACTAACAAAAGTGGTGCACAGAAAAAGAAAGACAGAAAACAAAACAAAGAACATATTTACAAAATAACTTCACACAAAAAGTACTTACAAAAGGTACTTACATGATATACACATATATCCAAATACCTATATACACACACATATATATATATACATACATAAATATATAAATATATATATAACAACAGAGACTAAAACATATTCCATGATGGGTCTAGACTAAAATTCTACGCAACATTTTGTTCCAGCAAATGCTTACGAAGCTTTCGCTTTCCCACTTTCATACTTTTTAAAGCTTTCACGATTCCACTCATGCTAATCACACTTTCATCTTCGCTACTTGCATCCTTACTCATGCTTTCTGGCTCAAGACGAATATCTTCGCATTCAAACAAGCTTTCAAAATAACTTTTCCATCTATCAAGCATTTTTTCTTCCGCACATATCAAGTCTCCAGACTCATCTCTCACCGCGCTTAATTTAGTTTTCTCTGATTTTATCAAGCTCCAAAAGAGTTTAATATTCGACCGGAAGTTGTCAGAAAACTCCTATCATACTTTTCATTCAGAAAATATTTCTTTCTAGCCACAACTTCTTTCACTCTTTTCTTTGATCTATTATACTCTTCTTTCTTTCTGTCGCATAGATCTTGTGTTGACTCTACAGCTATAAAATCTAACCAACACTTTTTCTTTCTTTCACTGCATCATCTACCTCTCTATCCCACCATTCCGGACGTTCATTCTTGCTCTTTTTTCTCTTTACTACACCGCATACTTCAATAGCCGATTTAACCACTCCATTCTTCATAATCTCCCATACATCATTTATATTATTCTCAACTTCACTGTTATTCATCTTATTAACACATTCAAAACAATCTTTCAGCTTCCTTACGTACTCATCTTTTATAACTTGATCATTCAGTTTTTCTACTTTTATCCTCTCTAACGCAGTTGTCGGTACGGGAACACGATGGCGCCAACGTGTGAACAGACCCCTTACTCGTGTTACCTTACCACTAAGTAGTGATCTGATCCGATCTGATCTGATAAAATAAAGTTGTATTTTTAAATTATTGGTTTACTTTATTGATACCCAGTTAGGGGGAAAAATAACAGTATTTCAGGTTCTTTTGGCTGCGAGCTCACGTTTGAACGCCAGAAAACAAGAGAGCAGACAAACTGGCAAAGCGAGCAGCCCGTAGGAAGAAGACCGCCCCCCAATACGACATGTTGCCGGTGTCCTACGCCAATAGGTCGATAAGACAAAACACGGTCGAACAGTGGCAGGTTCGCTACGGGGCATCCGGGACAGGTGCGACAACCTAGAAGTTTTTTACAACTGTGAGAGATGCGAATAGCATATTAAAGAAACTCAAAGTCACAAACTTCTTGGTTCAAGCGTTAACTGGTCACGGAGCACTGTGGTTCCTCCCATATGACAAAAGTCAAAAATCTGTGTAATGACAATCATGAAATGAGTCATGGTTGTAACATCAACTAATTCCAAACTACGAAAAACTATAAATTAAGTGCAATTTACTAATTACTTTCATTCGATATCGGCATCCGAAGTGAACCTTTCTATAGCTCGTTATTTCCTTATCAGTGACTCACGCAATTATCACGTTTTGTTTGTCGTAAATTCCAGAAGTATTATTATTATTGTGAACTTTTGTTGTGATGGATACTCAGAACCAAGGCGCGTATAAGTACCTAACTAGCTTTCCGCCCGCGACTTCGTCTGCGGAGAGTCAGAACTTCTGTTAGTACAGTTATAGTTTACATCACCTTCAAAGGCTTTTAAAAAAAAAGTCTAGAATGGAATTTTAAGTAAGCGGTCCACATAAACAACTTTAATTTCATGGCTCTAACCATTAAAATAACAAAATTGACATACAAAATAAATTCACTGCATCTCTTTCACCATTAGTTTTTTTATAATTCTAGATAAATTTGCCATGTTTACTTCGCAGAAGATTTTCGAAAAAAACCGATGCTGCATATTTTCTGTATGTATAGTAGTCTTAATACCCATTTTCATATTTTGCAGGTATGTAACTTTGAATATTACATTATATCGATACAAACTTTACTGTCATTAGTCTTAGATCCCAAGTTTTTCCCTTTAGTTATTTTTATTGATAATGAATTTGCTCTTAACTAACTATTAATAAACAGTAGCGTAAATATACTTTTCCACATTTTTTCCTTCAAAATTTATCACAATCCCTTACAAACTTCTACCGCCAATTTACCCGTAAGTTTTTCCAAAATCGACGAAAACAATATTTTTAATTTATAACTACAGTACAACATTTTTCACGTTTCTCACTTCAAAAATATACCATACAATTTTCTACCCCCGTTTTACCTCCTCAGAGGTAGTTTTTCCTGAATCGAGCATTTCTACCAAGTTTCGAGTAAATCAGAACATAAAAGTATTCGTTCCTATATAAACTTTGCAACCCCTTTTCTTCCCCTAAGGGGTTGAATTTTAGTTATCACGTGACTCATTATTTTCATTGCAGAGCAAGCATTTCTACCAAGTTTAAAATAAATTTGGGCATACCAAATATTTTTTCCTAAACAAACTTTGCAACCGCCTTTTATCCCTCTAAGAGTTGAATTTTGGTAATCGCTGAAATACGTGTCTCATTATTTGCATTGAAGAGCATTTCTGCCTAGTTTCAATTAAATTTGACAATAAAACTATTTTTTCCGATACAAACTTTGCAACCCCCTTTCATCCCTCTAAGGGTTGAATTTTAGTAATCGCTGAAATACGTGTCTCATAATTTGCATTCAAGAGAATTCTTACCAAGTTTCAAGTAATTTGATCATAAAAATATTTTATCTGTAGGTACACACTTTGCAACCCCTTTTCATCCCTCTAGGGGTTGAATTTTAGTAATCGCTGAAATATGCGTCTCATTATTTGCATTGAAGAGCATTTCTACCGAGTTTCAAGTAAATTTGACCATTAAAGTATTTTTTCCCATACAAACTTTGCAACCCCCTTTCATCCCTCTAGGGGTTGACATTTAGTAATCGCTGAAATACGTGTCTCATTAGTTGCATTGAAGAGCATTTCTGCCTAGTTTCAATTAAATTTGACGATAAAACTATTTTTTCCGATACAAACTTTGCAACCCCCTTTCACCTTTTCTGGGGGGTGACTTTTAGTAATAGCTGAAACACGTGTCTCATTATTTGCATTGAAGAGCATTTCTATCGAGTTTCAAGTAAATTTGACCATAAAAGTATTTTTCCCATTCAAATTTTGCAACCCCCTTTCATCCCTCTAGAGGTTGAAATTTAGAAATCGCTGAAATGCGTGTCTCATTATTTGCATTGAAGAGCATTTCTACCAAGTTTCAAGTAAATTTGATCATAAAAATATTTTATCTATACACAATTTGCAACCCCCTTTCATCTCTCTAGGGGTTGAATTTTAGTAATCGCTGAAATACTTGTCTCATTATTTGCATTGAAGAGCATTTCCACCGAGTTTCAAGTAAATTTGACCATAAAAGTATTTTTTCCCATACAAACTTTGCAATCCCCTTTCATCCCTCTAGGGGTTGAATTTTAGTAATCGCTGAAATACGTGTCTCATAATTTTCATTCAAGAGAATTCTTACCAAGTTTCAAGTAATTTGATCATAAAAATATTTTATCTGTATGTACACACTTTGCAACCCCTTTTCATCCCTCTAGGGGTTGAATTTTAGTAATTGCTGAAATATGCGTCTCATTATTTGCATTGAAGAGCATTTCTACCGAGTTTCAAGTAAATTTGACCATAAAAGTATTTTTTCCCATACAAACTTTGCAACCCCCTTTCATCCCTCTAAGGGTTGAATTTTAGTAATCGCTGAAATACGTGTCTCATAATTTGCATTGAAAAGCATTTCTACTAAGTTTCAAGTAAATTAGACAATAAAAATATTTTTTCCCATACAATCTTTGCAACCCCCTTTCACACCTTTAGGGGTTGAATTTCGAAAAATCCCTTCTTAAACGACGCCTCCATTACAAAATCAACTTCTCCTCAAAATTCCAAATTTGTATCTTTAGCGGTTTAGGCTGGGCGTTGATATGTCACCCGGGACATTGCCTTTTATATATATAGATTGACACATAGATATTTTTGAAATAATGGTTTATTTTGTGATAAGTTAACCGCTACGAAAGTAAGATATTTTTGTTATAATATTTGCTCACGGTAGATAATTGTTGACTTTTAGTTCAGTCGCCCTGATTGCCCCCCGTTGGTTTCAATGTTAAAAGTTGAATACAACCTTTATTTTTATGATTTTATGCAAATCTCATCCCACCTCATCCAACCTTGTCGGTAATTTAGAAGCTACGCAGACGCATTTTCTTCGTAGCACGACGCTACAAAGTACGTAATAGTAGGTCTTTTGTGATTTTTTTATTGGAATATTATTATTTCTTTTGATATTTATTTATTTATTAAATATTTATTGCACAAAAAAAAATGGGTACAACAGTTGAACTTAATGCCTTAGGGCATTCTCTACCAGTTGACCTTTGGGCAATGCAGAAACTTGTTATAGGAGGTGCAGAAAACATTTGATATTTGACTAGTTTTTTTATTTTTTTACAGATGTCAGCCATGCTTATTTTTTGGAGTTCCTTGGTTTTTAAGAATTTTATTGTTGTTATTTTGCTTTAGTTCATAAAATTGTTTTACTCATAAACCAAAACAATAATAGGCACTTTGTATTTTTGTCGCAACTTAGTATGGACGGGGAACCATTGTGCGGAGGCTTCGCCGACTATCTCCACCGTTTTAGCTCAAAGACAAACCCTCGTGTGTCTGTCTGCGACCCGACCCTTGACGAGGACATCTGGCAGATTGTCTGTGAGTGCCCGCGTTTCGGCGTGGAAAGGCTTGACTTTGAGCAAAAGACCGGAGTCAAAATTTCTCCGGATAGCTCAAGCTGGAAAGCCCTACTGGGAACAGAAGCCAACCGCGAAAGCACGAAGGGTTTTATAGAAAAGGTGGTATGCGTAGCGTGTTTAATTAAGGAACAAATAGTTCGGTACCCTGACTATTCTGGAAAACGCTACGCTGAAATCTGACACCACGCAAACCCCTCGGCTACAAGACCCCGGCAGGATCCCACGCCGAAACAACCTCCCAAACATCTCTCAAAAACCCTCGTACTCGTACCCTCCTTTCCCAACCTCCACCCCCTCCCCTATCCTGTTCCCCCAACCCAAACTTTCTTCTTCCACATGAAAACTCCGCCCCCCCCCAGCCCAACCCAAACCAATCCCCAACGTACCCCTAATCTTGTAGGATGATGCTATAGTACATTTAGAATTTCCGATCCCCTTCATCCCTAAACACCTATGTTAAAAAATATTTCTTTCTTTTTTAAATTGAACGATCTCTTACTTAACCCAGAACTAATCTAGCCTTAACTTTTATATTAACAGCAACCCCTGACGCACGCATCTCCCGAACACCTAACGGGTGTCGGTAGGACGAGGGATGGAGAATCCTGCGGACACCTCAACGGGAGAATGATTTTCCCTCCCAGCCTTTCAGCACTGGCTGGGGTAAGGCTCCGCGCGCGATTCTCTTGTCCCTCGTCAAACTGACACTTGCTCCCCCCTATTCATTATAGCAGATGTATTGTATAGGCTAAGTTGCAATGGAAGAGGTCATAAAAAAGAGGGCAGTGCAAGGAGACACGCGCAAAGAAAACATTATCTCTAGGCAAAAGAGTAAGCCTCAAAAAAGAGTAGCCCCTACATAGATGGTGTCCACAGCCACACAAGCGATCCAAAAAGATCTCCGACCCAACCTTTCCATTGTCGGGCAAAAGAAAGGAAGCCCGTAGTCTGTAAGCATGCATGCGTCAGGATTCCCACTCTGCGACTCACCTCAGTTAAGCAACCGCCTTCTCATTCCCCATTCCCACCCCCTTTTTTCTAACCCCGTGAATAAATAAATGGAGGAATGAACTTCTCCTACGGCCTTTCAGCACTGGCTGGGGTAGTCTCCGCGGGAGTTTTTAACTTCATTCACAACAAGGGGCATTGGTGTTTTTAGCCGGTGCGAGCCCGGCAGTACCTGGGCCCTGGATTCCCAGGTCTCCGGAAGGGATTTTCATCTCTGCCCCTTTTAAATGTGATTTTCAATATCCTGCTTACAAAAGCAAGGACTTAAGTCTTTGGCCCTTCAGGCGACAACCCAAAAAAAAAAAAAAGTTTAGCTGTTGGTATTCACGTGCATGTTGAATGACGCATTAGTTGTCAAAGGGAATTTTTTAGGGCCAAGTTCTCTATTGTGTGGTCCAGCACAATATGAACATGACTTAGTACTGGTACATTTCTATAGCTGATGTCCCTCTCTCAGGCAACTGCAACAAAGATCTCTTAATTTATCCTTTCTCCCCTTTATGCTTTTGTATTTTACACATTGATCATTATAGTGGGCTTCACCACAGAAGATACAAGCATATTTTGACAGTTTCCATTTGCGTTGATTTCTGTCTTCTTCCAAGTTGTCCAGTTTTATCTTGCTCAGTCCTCCTTGTCTCTGATCAGGTCTAAAAATCTTATCCGTTGTCTTGTAATTAAATTTCCTCGATGCATTTAAGTTCCTATAACCTTTATTAAATATGTCCTTTTCATGGTTATATCGTGGTTTATGAGATTGGCTATAAGGTGTTCTGCGCACCGTTTGAACATGTTGTGGTACCGTATTTCTTCAATAGAAGTAGATGTTAGTTTCGTCTTCAGTTCATTTACTAGTTCTTCAGGAAACTTTTTCAATATAAGAAATCGCAGGTGACTATGACCTACATTTTCCCCCAGAGAACTCAGTACGCGAAGATGATGTTCCACTTCATTCAGTACTCTTCGACAACTACTCTGCCCCCGATAGTAAAAAGGGCGCATCTAACATTTTTGTCAAAAATGAGTTATTCATATTGCCGTGATCAGCAGAAAAAGACCTACCTACTGATATTTTTAGTTTTTTCCTAGGTAGCCTAGATTAGAAGTTACCATAAGCAAAAAGGACGTAACTTCACACACTTTGTTACAAAAACTTAAATAAAAAGACGCATTTGAAAAACATGTAAATGGTCTTCATAAAAAAGACGTAACTACGGATAATGCGCCCTTTTGTTTTGTCAAACTTTCAACTGTTTAGTAAAAGAAAAGACGTAAGGTATAATCCATCACCGTATACTTCAATAAAAAGACGCATCTAAGTACTTGTGCCTTTTCAACTAAGCCAGGACTTGAAAGAATTATTTTGACTTAGACGCATCTAACTTAAATATTCAATGAAAAGGGCGCTAGTGACCACTTGCGCCTTTTCAACTTAGCCAGAGCTTGATAACGTTATGTTAACGCAGACGCATCTACACCTAAAACTAAGTAGAAAAGACACAAATGACCACTTGCGCCTTTTCAATAGTGTATTTTGCTAATTCGCAAGTATGCTCATGGGATTTGCGTCTGATTTTGATTTAGGATTTTTTTTATTTTTGCCATAATTACAACATTGAAAAGAGGTACCTAGTTAAGCGTGCATTTAAATTTAAATTATGTTAGTAGGATATTAACGCTAAATTTGGCGTCATTATTTTTTGCGGTGTTTATATCTACCGGAAAATCATAAAAATCATAAGAATACAAAGTCGGCTTATGCCCGGTTTCAATATTCAAGAAACGAATGGTTTTCCTTACGTCTCGTTAAAATTTGACATTTACTACTTACAAAATGTGTCAAATTTTAACGAGACGTAAGGAAAACCATTCGGTTCTTGAATATTGAAACCGGGCATTAAATGTCCAGCATAAATATATAACACATATAACACATAAGAAATAAAACATTAATGAAAATCCGCTTACAGGTTTAATTGAATAAAAACTGAAACATAATAGTATTTTATAATATAGTGTTTGCTGGTGGCTTTGTCCGCATGAAACTCTGTCAACGAATTTTCCTGTAGTAATTATTACATTTCCGAGATAAAAATCAAAATGTCCATCCCCGGGACTCAAGCTATCTTATTTATTTATTATTTATTTAACCTTTATTGCACAAAAAAAAGTACAAATGGCGGACTTAATGCCTAATGGCATTCTCTACCAGTCAACCAAATAATCATACAGAAACTAACAAAGGTGGTGCACAGAAAAAGAAAGACAGAAAACAAAACAAAGAACATATTTACAAAATAACTTCACACAAAAAGTACTTACAAAAGGTACTTACATGATATCCAAATATATACACAAATATATATACATACATAAATATATAAATATAAATACATAAATAAACACAATAATATATAACAACAGAGACTAAAACATATTCCATGATGGGTGTAGACTAAAATTCTACGCAACATCTTGTTCCAGCAAATGATTACGAAGCATTCGCCTTAAAGAAAGCCTGCTAGGGGCTCGTCTAATATGAAGTGGGAGTGCATTCCAGAGACGGGTTGCCTGCAGGGCGAAAGAGTTTGACATGAAACCAGTGTTGTGAAAAGGAATAGCGAGTTTAAGAGAGCGGGAGGAACGCAGTTCACCCCCTGGACGGGGAGTTACGAAAGTAAATTTACGTTTAAGGTAAAGGGGGGTCGAAGGTTCAAAAAGAATCGAGAAAAGAGTGGACAGTATTCTAAGGGACCTACGATTACGAACTGGAAGCCAGTAAAGCTGACGCCGAAAAGACGAGATGTGGTCAAATTTACGGAGGCCAAAAATAAAACGAATGCCATTGTTAAGGAGACGATCTAACCTGTTGAGAGAATCCTGGGTTATGTTAGTTGTGCACACATCAGCATAATCGATGAGAGGCAGCACAAGTGCCTGAACAAGTAATGTTTTGGTACTTACTGGGAGAAAATTCTTATACCGATATAGAGCGCGCAGAGTGCCAGTCACCTTGCGACTCACCTCGGAGAGCTGTCCATCCCACGAGAGAGAACAGTCGACGATAAGGCCGAGATCCTTAACGTTTTTTGACAGGGGAATGACAGCGCCATTAAACGATATCGGTGCAACAGATATACTATCTAACTTCACAAGCTGACGCGGACTTCCCACGATGATGGCCTGGCACTTAGCAGGATTAACAGAAATGCCAAATCGACAAGACCAGTCCGCAATTATTGCCAGGTCATCGTTGATAAGCGAAATTGCAGTAGTGATGTTAGATACATCAGCTTTGGCGTATAATTGCAAATCATCTGCATACATATGGTAAGAGCTGCCAAGCTTAAAGGTAATATGATTAATAAATACAGAAAATAAGAGAGGGGAGAGGATTCCACCTTGTGGTACTCCAGTGCTAAGGTCACACCAGTCCGAAATCATTCGGCCGGCTCGCACAGCTTGGACGCGACCACAAAGGTATGAGGAGAACCACTTAGTCACTTCCGAGGAAACCCCCAGATAAATGAGCGTGGCGAGGAGAAGGTCGTGGTCTACGACATTGAAGGCATTAGAGAAATCTATGAGAACCAGGACAGTTACCTGCATTGACTCCATACCCTGTCTAATATCTTCAACAACGTTGAGTAGGGCAGTAGTCGTGCTGTGTCCTGGGCGAAAACCAGATTGATATGAGGATAGAAGCTGGTTACGAAAAATGAATTTAGAAAATTGGTTGTGGACTGTAAACTTTAGAAAAAAATGGAAGAATTGAAATGGACCTAAAGTGATTAAGGGAGCTGGGATTTGCAACTTTAAGAAGAGGGATTACAAACGCTTTGCGCCAAGATGAAGGAAAGACCCCAGTTGAAAGAGAGAAGTTGATAATGTGAGTAATGACAGGCAGAATACAGTCGAGAATGAGAATAACCATGACACGACCCACATCATCATGGCCAACGGCTTTAGATTTAATTGACATAATGATCTTACGGATTTCCTCATCACCGACCAAGGAAAGATTAAAAGGTGGGATGTTGGGTGACGGAAGGGAAGCAATAAAGGATATGGTTTCAGCTTTAATCGCAGGATGCAAAGTGGAAGATGTAGAAAAATGAATATTTAAAGTGTCTGGAGAAAAGGAAGAAAAGTCAGGTTCAGTCTTCGTCTTAGAACCTAGGCCGAGAGACTTGAGAAATTTCCACGTATCCGCTAGTGAAGAAGAAAGTACATTTTCATGAATATAGCGTCGTTTAGCAGCTCTTACCATCTGGTTTCATCGATTTCTGGCAATTTTGAAGAGACCCCAATTCTCATCGCACCGATCCCGCTTGTAAACCCGGAATGCTCTGTCACGCCTCGTCATCGCCATACGGACACCTCGCGTAATCCACGGGGCTGGGGGTCGCTTTACCCTGACCGCACGAACCGGTGCATGGGCGTCAAACATTTTCAGAATAGTGGAATTAAAAAGTGAAACTTTTTCGTCAATTGTTGACGCACCATACGTGGGCGCCCAGTCAGCCGAGGACGCATCTTGCTTGAGCTCGTCTACGTCCAGGCCCGCGAAACTACGGAGGTATACCACAGCTGGTCTACTTTTAGGCGCCTTTAATCTATATGTAATGAAAATTAGATCATGCCTCGAGAAGCCAGGTGCCAAAAGTTGACCAGATTGGATTACGTTATTAGTGGAGGACGTGAGGATAAGATCCAACCACGAGTCAGATGAGTCCGAGTTACGGTGAGTAGCGCTAAGTGGGATGATGGAGAATTTATTTGACTCGGTTATCGATCTCAGCTTCTTGGATCTAAGATTGTCCCTCAGTAAGTCCGTGTTGAAGTCACCCATGAATATGTGATGTGCGCACTCAGTGCCAACGGCAGAAAGAAGGGTATCAAAAGCGGTAAAATAATCGACAGCGGGAGGACAGTATACTACACCTAATACCACTTTTATCCCCCTCACTTTCGCCTCAACAACCAGGTGTTCCATCGAACCGGAATATATAGAAGACGAAGAATCAATTACTTTGAAGGAGATGTCAGACCGAAGATACATAGCAACACCTCCACCACGTTTGTCTGTGCGATCATTGCGCAACAAAACAAAACCGGGAAGACTATAGGAAATGGAAGAAAGATTAGGTTTCAGCCAGCTCTCAGAGATGAGAATAACATGCACATCACATGAAGAAAAGGTCTCTAACAGGTCAGCGTAATGACTTGGTAGACTTTGGGCATTTAAATGACAAACGTTAAGGAATTGGGAGGCTATCTGAAATGCGCGCCCTAATGACGTTCCAAGTGTTTCGATAGATTCATCAAGAGAGTGAAATGGTGTAGACGAGTCACTAGCAGAATAAAAAGAACAATCAGATTCACCATCATACATAGAAAATAGTTGTCTATAGATAATATGTTATAAATATATAAAAATAAATAATAATTTTAATAAAATTAATTTACAACAAGAACAAAAAAAGCAGGTTCTGTAAACCCGCCAGACGACTGATCATAATCAGCACAAAAAAGAGCTAAATATAAAACAAACATTGAAAACATTATTGAAAAACACAATGACAAAACGGGCAGCCGACGGTTTCTGAACGCATAAGAGGAAACGTCATGTTGACGTTTGACGTTTGACAAACAAAATTCAAGAAGTAAAAGTAAAAAATAAATTGGATAAAATGACTGACACTTATTATGCTTAATAGTAAAAGCGGTAGTTATAAAAATACAGTTACCTATGCATAAATCGATCGATCTTCATTTCGATTCGGCGGTTGAGCGTGAAGAAGAAACAAATAAACAAACAGGTTTGCTGATGGCAGCGTTATTTTTCCGGCGTTGGCTATAGAACTTAGGAACAGTAAAGCATAGTAAACCTTGAGTTTGGACTTCTAATAAACATGTCAAAGAACAACCTAATTTCCAACTGCATCAAACAGAGCATGGAAGTCTTCTCCCAAGCTCTTAAACACAAGTTTAGTTGCAGACGTTTACGACGACGACGGAGGTCGCGGAATGAACAAACAGCAAACGTTTGGAAAATATTGATCAGTCACCGCTTTGTGAGGAGCAGAGTGGGAAAAAAAGGTGAAAGTCTTTACCCAATGATGGGGGAGAACAGGCTTAATAAATACAAATAAATAAATGGCGATCAGAGGGACAGAGTCCCTGAGGAACGCTATACTATTTCTCCTTTGTCTGAATTCTGATGGGGCATTAAATTGTAGAATCAATTCAACATTTTTTTGACTTCAGGATGAAAAAAAGTTCATATTAATTGGCAATAGGAAGTATGCTAGCCGTAGCAAACGCGAGTTAGAATACTGCGGCATTGGCAATGAAAAGTATACTGGATACACTTTAACTTTGCAAGTTTTTAAGACATAAATATGACTTCTTAAATTTTTAAAAATTTATATATGCAAATAAATCATAATGTTAAAGGTTTATTAAAAAGGAATTTACATTATCACATACTATAAACGAACGAACTTTAAAATTCTTTAAAAAAAACATAATGTTATCATATATTTACAGAAAAATCATAAAGATAAAACATTTACCGAGCGTAAGTAAGAAGCGTCTTTCCCCATTTACATTCTGACGGCAATTGACGAAAAATTACCGTTCGCACTGGTTTTTTTTTAGTATAGTTTTTGTATTATAATATTAATATAAGATTCCCCTGTATTACCTAAAATTCATGTAATATTTTTATTTTTACGCGTAGATTTTGGTTTTTACAACGTCGATTTTACTGGACAAGGTCAAATTAAGGGTTAATAAACTTTTATGTTTTCATACGGTTTTTCCTGATTCCACCTTAGAACGTTGTTAATGTGCAAACTATTATTTCAAAACATTTATTTTACAGGCAATTGAACTACCTATACGTAAAAGTAATAAAAAAGAAGATAATTACTTTTTTAATTAAGTAGAGTTAGTTTTTTGAAATATCAATTATTATGTTAAAAAGACGCTTGTGTCCAAATGCGCCCTTTCATCTTAGGAAAAAAGCAGGAAATATCTGTCAAGCACTTACATTAAAAAAAAGTTTGTGATTGTATTTAGTTGAAAAGGCGTAATTGGTTACTTGCGTCTTTTAAACGGAGTACCGAGTATTTTCCAGTGATTTTTTTGCTTAAATGAAAAGGAAAATTTTAAATAAATAAATAAATAAGAATAATTTATAAAATATTTGATTACTATATTGACAATATGGTACATATCTATATTACTTCGTTTACGGAAAGTGTCTATGTCTATTTTTTTAGAGACAGCATAATTTTTTTTTATTTTCTACTAAAACATTTAATTTCTCGATTTCGACTTCATGTTAGATGCGCCCTTTTCACTATCGGGGGCAGTACTATTAGCTTTATCCGCAGGCTGGATCTTGGAGAGTGCAGAATAATGTGCATCAATAATTTGACTGTCCTTACCATATCGCTCTCTTGCTAGTACTTTCCAACCTTTCAATAGTCTTTTTTGCTTAACCCTGTAGCGAAGATTTTAAGTACAGTAGCTTTTCCACATCTGGCAAGTTTCTGTCATGGATGTTTGATTTATATTGATCCCAAAATTCCTGCCAAAGTATATCTCCATCGAAGATCGGCAAGTTGAGCTTGGGGAGTTTGCTTGTGATTTCAAGCAAACTCCCCAAGCTGTACCGCTTGGACCAGGTTTTTGAAGTTTCAATTTCATTGATAATTCAATTTTAGCCTCTTCTGCTTCTAATTGTATAGAAGTAAAACGGGATACATCATCCGCAGATGGATTATTGCTGATCCTAAAGTAATTAATTAATTCAGTATTGAATCTATCAATAAAGATTTACAACTTATGGCATGTGACTTCCGCTGTTTTCAAGTCATGGTCATCGAAGATGGACATCGAATTAACTTCAAGAGCCGAATTACTTAAGGTTTAATATTATCTATCATTTGTTGAAGTCTATTGATGAAAGTTTCTTCCATATTGACAAGCTGAAATCAACCATAGCTACTAACAACTTAGAAATTCCTTACGTACATAACGGATGTACATACCGCAGCACACAATTATATTTATAAGAAAAAATTAATATATTGAATGTCTATTTAAATGAGAACTTAATCAAATTAGATCTTTAGTTATAATAATACTCGTTTCAGAAAGCAAACTGATATCATCATTATTAATTTTATCACCTATGAATGTAAGTGCAATCTCATTATTACCAAACTATCATCCTTATGAAATGAAACTCAATGAATTTATAAGAATTTGAATCATATGAATTTTAAAAAATTTAATCTAATAAGAATAAAGGTTAAGCACTTGGTTAATTTATTTAGCTCAGTAGGTACATATTTTATAAAACAGTTAGGAGTAATAGAATAGTTGTTAATATCAAACTTCATTTAAAATTGTTGATTGCATACTGTAAACTTTAAAGTTTATATAAAGTTCCATTTACTGTCTTAGAACCTGGTAAACTTTTGTTTCATTCGATACGCATTCACGGTAAAGCCGCGAAATCGAATATATCACTACATAGTAATTAGGTCATCGGCTGATGCGTCGAATTCCAATGTCAACGAACAAACTTGTGTCGATACGTCGTCGGTCTCAAGTTTCGCGCCCGCGCTGACACAGCTTGAAAAGCCAGCGCCTCTTACGGCGCGTGCCGCCCCGCGCGCCGCCGCCCCGCGCCCCGCGCGCCCCCCGCGCGAGTCTAGCCCCCCCGGCCCCGCCACCCCGCCGGCTCCCCGCAGCTACGCTGACGCAGCCGGCAAGGTCGCTGAACTTCAGCGGCCTAGTGCGCCTGTTAAGGCGTCGAAGAAGAGAGCTCCAGCTTCTATGAAGGAGCTCCCTCGTACCGGTGTGGATAAGGAGGGATTCACATTGGTGCAGCACAGCAAACCACGTAGAAAGCCTCATAAGACTCGGTGTGGTACTGCAGTAACGGACCCGAATTCCGAGCTGCGGGCGGCTATACCGAACACGGCGCTCTACGTGTCTCGCCTGCACCACTCTGCAACGGTAGACGACGTGGTGGAGTACGTCCGTCAGAAGGTTGGATGCAGTCTGACGGTGTTCCAGCTACGCTCGCTTCGCTACGTGCACTTCAGTTCGTTTGTAGTGCGCGTGCCGCGGTTTATGCTGGGGACCGTCGAGTGTCCTGACTTTTGGCCGAAAGGTGTCGTGTTCCGGCGGTTTCGGGGCAACCTACCGGCAGCGATCAAGATGCCAATTTTGGCAGAACAAGACCACACTGTTCTGTCACCTCGGTGTTAGTTTTAAGTTTTTATATTGATATGTATGTTAGTCTATAAGGTATTTGTAAATATGGGCCTCGTTGCCCGAAATAAAATTTATTATTATTATTATTATTATTATTATTATAGTATAAAACAAAGTCGCTTCCCGCTGTCTGTCTGTCCCTATGAATGCTTAGATCTTTAAAACTCCGCAACGGACTTTGATGCGGTTTGTTTTTAATAGTACGGGCGGTAGTGTCACCCAATGTATGGAGAGGTCAAAATTTGGTATCGGATGAATTCACTTGGAACAGATGTATCCTAGGTCAAACTGAGCTGATTTAGCCCGGTAGCCATCAGCCACCCCCTGGTTGTTCAAAGTTACACGCCGCCGCGCTTCAGATAAAAAAATATATCAGCTTCAGTTTACCTATCACCTCAAGTGTGGTGTCATTTTCTGATAAACCATAGATGGTAATACTTAATAAAGTCATGTTGTATATCGAGGGCTGAGCGGTCAAACCCGATAAATCGAAAAAAACTCGAATCTGAACATGTAAACTTTTCTTATGCTAATTTTAGAGCTCTTTCTAGTGGTAAACACAGATATAGCGATTTCAATCGCTAACTACATTTTTAGTTGTGCAACAACCCTATAAATATCTTACTTGCTTAATAAACTTGGTGATAAAATCGTATAAATCATAATAAGTACCTTCTTTTAACCTAATTTAACTACATAACACCGATACTTGCATGTATAGGTATTTACCTACGAGGGGTGATCAATAAGTTTTTAGAATCGGTATAAAAATGGGACATATGTAAATCATTATATTTTAATTGGAATATGCACACTTTCTTTATTTGCAAAAATGTATTTACGTCATTTAAATGTTTTATTTTAACCCTATAAAAATATTTTTTCTTATAGAGGTCAAATTTTGTACCTTCTCTAAGTCATCATAAGCTTGTGATTTTTATGTAGTTGTTTTTGAACATTGGTCAATGAGAGGTAGTAGTCAAAAGTTAGGGCTAAATAACAGGGGAAGCGGTTATCATTTCTGAACTTAGGTCGGAGAGAAGCACCCTTGTGAATTAGATGTCTCTGAAGCATAATTCCTGCCGAAAATTGGTTAATTTTTTTCATCCGTTTTTTTGATTATTTTTTTCCATAATTATATGGCAGAACAATGTTAAATAATTCTCCTAGGTTATCTGATAATTGCTAAAAGCTAATATCACAGTATTTATTTGTAGGCCTCAATAATCCCGGAAAAGGTCGAAAAAGCCACCCTAAATTTTGGTGACCGAGCTGGAATTAAAAAAGTCCACTGCAAACATAACTTGTTTATCCTTTAAATTATAATGATAAACCAAGGTTTCATTTTCAATAACATTTTTTTTATGAGGGCATCAGGACTTTCTCATCACCGCTCCAAATGATTACAAAACTAACTCTTATTTTTGCCGTCTTGTAAAATTGTTTATACAGATGTTTTTTGTTTAGCTATCACAGAAAAACAAATGAATAATGTAAAAAAATTTTTTCTCTAATTTAACGTTTATTAGTGCCATGGTATAGTCCATATTAAAATAATATGATTATGAGGATGGTTCATACCGATTCTTAAAACTTATTGATCAACCCTCGTAATATGATCTTTCTTAACACTCATTCGTTTTTATTTGGTAAGATCAGTTATTTATACATTTCTAGTTTTAGCTCTTAAATTTTGTTTACAGAGTGGCTCAATTTTATAAAGTAAAAATCATAAATTGACTTATATTATTTCACCTCAAAATAATCTACTAAAGTTTAACGTTAAAATGATTTACAGGATTTGACTTCATAAAAATAGCAACACTGTAACGCCGAACTTTTCGGGGAAAATCCCGATAAGTATGATTGCCGCGCTAGACCACAGAGCCGAGACGTTTTGCCGTTAGTTGTGTTTGACACTCGTGCGCAGCACTATAGTGCCCGGCCGTTAGGAAGTCAATCCTGACAGCTGTCATCGCAGTACAATTTATAACCTATTCTTGGGTTTGAGGTTATAAATTGTACTGCGATGACAGCTGTCAGGATTGACTTCGTAGCGGCCGGGCACTATAGTCGTTTTACGAAATATTCTGCATTAAATTAGTGTACAGTGATTTATAATGAATGACCATTATTAAACAATATAAAAATGAGTTCTCGGCCAAGGAAATTAGTTAATCTAGCCTGTCATGGACGTCTGGAATCAGGTAAAAGATAAAAAGATAAAAGACATTTATTTAGTAAGTAGGCCGCACGGGCACTTTTACACGTCAGGAGTCTACCAGCGCTTCCCAAGAGGAGACCACTGCCGAGAAGAAACGCCGCAAGAAACTCAGCAGTCAGTCATTTTTTTTAACCATATTTCTTATTACAATGATACAACTTAGTCTAGTATTATATAAAGCTATAAATATTAATTTCAATATAATATCAAATATCATGCGTAGTTCAGCAGGAAAACATGGCAAAAATATTAGGAGAGATATAGACGGAGAAAAAGGCAAAAACAAAAAAATAAATAATAAACAAAGTTTCGACATGTTTTCCTACATCAACAGTGTCCCCTAGACAAGATAAAGGTTTTACATTTGAACAAATTATTATTGACTAAGTTTCGAGTTTAGGCCATGCATTTTTGTCTGCTAGATAATCCTCGACCCTATAATACGCTTTAGACATTAACGACTTTTTCAAGTAATTTTTAAGTGCTGAAAAGGGTAACTTTAAAACTACGTCAGGTAATTTATTATAGAAATGAATGCATTGACCAACAAATGATTTATATACTTTACGGACACGGAATTTTCGAATAGCGATTTTATTTTTATTTCTAGTATTTAAATTATGTATATCAGAATTTTTGGTGAACAAATCTAAATTCTTAATAACATAAATAATATTCTCATAAATAAATTGAGACGCTACAGTTAAGATATTAATTTCTTTAAAAAGTTCTCTTAAGGAGTCACGTGAATTTAAGTTGTAAATAGAACGAATGGCCCTTTTTTGTATCACAAATATAGTTTGTATGTCAGCTGCCTTACCCCAAACCAGAATACCGTACGACATAACACTATGGAAATAAGTATAATAAACTAAGCGAGCTGTCTCAACATTAGTTAGTTGTCTAATTTTCCTAACGGCGTAAGCGGCCGAACTTAGTTTACCTGCCAGTACAGCTATATGGGGACTCCATTGCAATTTTTGATCTATTGTTATGCCTAGGAAAACTGCCTTATCTACCATTTGCAGACACTCGTCATTTAGAAAAATACTTGAATCTACCGATTTAACATTAGGCAAAGCGAACCTAACACATTTAGTTTTCTTAGCATTTAGTAGCAAATTGTTGGTAGTAAACCAATTAAGTACTTTATCTAGTGTGGCGTTTATCCTACTGTAGTCTACGGATTTTCTATCTACCTTGAAAATAAGTGAAGTATCATCAGCAAAAAGTACAATGTCACAAAGTTTATGTACTGTTGGTGGTAAGTCATTTATATAAACCAAAAATAAAAAAGGACCTAAAATAGAGCCTTGAGGCACTCCTATTTTTACTGTAGCTCCAACAGATTGCGTTTTGTTTACAACAACTGTTTGAGTTCTATCACTTAGATAAGAAGACATAAGATTTAAAGCTTTATTGGACAATCCATAATGTTCTAATTTTAAAATAAGGGTCGCGTGATCTACGCAATCAAATGCTTTAGAAAGATCACAAAATATTCCTACTGCATCGCAAGATGTCTCCCAACTGTTATATATATATTTAACGAGTACAGATGCCGCATCAATTGTTGATCGACCTCTGGTAAAGCCGAACTGGTTATTGCTAAGTAGTTTATTTCTATTAAAGTGACCTAACATATCATTCAGCATTAATTTCTCAAAGACTTTACTTAGAACTGGTAGTATGGAAATGGGACGGAAGTTCGTTAAATCACTTAACTCGCCCGATTTAAAAAGAGGTATGACTTTGCTATATTTCATGAGATCTGGAAAGATCCCCTCTGATATGCAATTATTGTAAATTAATGCTAGATGGGGTGCAATTACATCTATGATATGAAAGACTACTTTAACTGATGTGCCCCACAAATCCTCCGTCTTTTTTAAACTAAGTGATTTAAATACCTTGACTATTGAATCTGAATCAATGGGGATGAATTCAAAGTTTATATTACATTTACTGACATTAGTGCAAAGTAATGATTTAGCTTCAACCGCGGATGATTTAAGACATTTCGTAGTATTAATGGCTATGTTGGAAAAATAATGTTCGAAAGCTAAGGCGACGTCTTTATTTGACGTGATTTGTTTGTCACCTGTGTTTAGTGTGATTTGATTATCACGAGTTTTTGATTTTCCCGTTTCTCTATTTATAATATTCCATATAGTTTTTACCTTATTGTCAGATGATTTGAGTTTAAGACTAAGAAAATTTGCCTTAGCAGTTAAACAAACTTGCTTAAAAGTCCTCGAATAATTCTTAACATAATTTAGAAAGTCAGCGTTCTTATTGTCCTCCCTCTCTCTATATAGGTCATAAAGCCTATTTCTACTTTTATGAATGCCTGCAGTAGCCCATTCACTAAATTTGGTTTTCGACCTAGTAATAGTTTTCATTTTAAAATTGTTATTAAATTGATGCAAAATTACGCCAAACAAGTCTTTATAAATACTATTACACTCATTCTGTAAGAAAGGTAACACTGAAAGATTACTTTGAACTTTATTTTTGAATAATTCCATACGATTATTAGTTATAGGTCGGTATGTTATTGTCTGAGATTTTTGATAAAAATCATTGATGAAAGAAGCCTTCTGACCACTATGGTCAGAATTAAAACAATTAAATATTTCTTTACCCAAACATTCACAATTACAAAAAATATTATCTAAGCAGGTTGCACTACTAATACCTATCCGTGTAGGTTCAAGGAACAGATTACCTAAATTAAAAGATTTAAATAAACTTAGTAACCTAGTGGTAACCGTTTCAAGTAAGTTAATATTAAAATCTCCACAAACTATAATATGCTTCTGGCTATTACATGCTAATTTTAACACATGTTCCATAGTAGATTCAAATGTGCAAAAATCAGCCAATGGTGGTCTGTAAACACATATTATTTATATAACTTTCTAGTTCTGCGCATGAAATTTCTATAATCCTTTCTATCGATAACTTGACAATATCCTTCCTTTCCTTGGATTTAAGAGTATTTTTAACTATTATAAAAGAGCCACCATGAATGGCACATTTCCTAGCAAAATAACTAACTAATTTAAAATTTACAAAATCAAAAATTAATTGGTCTTGTTTAAGCCAATGTTCAGTAATGCACATAATTTGTACATTTTCATTATCTAAGAACAACCCTATTTCTAGTTCTTTGCTGGAAAAACCTTGAATATTCTGGTGAATTAAATTTATACTCAAGGGTGTTTCCGCTGTCCTATAATTTAATTTAAATCACGAGGCAAGTCATTATTGCCGCTATTGGCTTGCTGGGGCTGGGTACTATTGTATTTATTTGGTTCTATATTAAAAGCTAATAGGTCAACCAAGGTCAAAATATATTTCCTTGGCACATGAATTTTTCCTGATGAATTTAGGGTGATGGGCTTTAAAAATTTGTTTAAATTAAAAAAATGGTAATTATTATTGCAGGATATAGCATTATACATTATTGAATTAACGTGTGCTATTCTATTATTATAACTAAATGGCATACTTTGTGAGTATGGTAGCGCACACAGTATAATTTTACCTATGCCGCTTTCTTCAATAATATTTAGTGTTGATATTAATTTATCAACACTGGATTTATCCACACTAAGACTATTTCCTATTAAAATCACTAAAGTGGTGAACCTGTCAAAACTTCCTTTCAAAAGTAAATGACATAATTGCATAAGAGATGCATTATGGTAACAGTAATTTGTAACATTTTGTTTCAACTTATTATTTAACAATAAACCTAGTCCAGATCCAAGCTGGTCAGAATAAATAATAGTTTTATTCCTACTTATAATTTGTCTAGGGGACTCCTTAGTATCAAGAGCCATATCTGACTGAATCACAGCGGTTGGTGAAGTTCGTAATCTATCACAATTACCATAACCACTGTTTATTAAAGAGTTAAAACGCTCTTCATTTAATCTACTTTCTTCTACCAATTGAGTGAAAGCCAGGATATGCTCCTTGACTTCCTTCTGAGTGGTTACATACTTTAAAGAAGTTACTTCAAGCTGATCCTTTAACTTACTAATCTCAGCATCGAGTTTCTGAATATTTAAATCATATGTTATCCTATTAGAATCTAACTTTTCATTACAATGCCGCACCCTATCCTTCATTATTGATAATTCTAATTTCATTGTAGAATAGTTTTTTATACATTTTTGGCTTTTGATTAATTTCTGTGTACGCCTAATATAATTATTAATTTTAACATATTTCTTCAATTTATTATTACTGTTAAAAAATATTAATTTCTTACTGTCCTTATCGTTATCACCTACCAGCTCTTGGTACAGGTTCTGTGTTGTTAAACTATCATAACACTGACGTTCTTTCCTTAAGTAATTTAGTTCCTCATTTGCTGCGCCAAGTTCTTCCTCCAGGTTTGTGATGCGCTTTAATGCCACTTCATGTGTAGAAGCGCACTGATTGAAAGTATCAATCACAGACTGCAACTGCTCCAACTTATCTTGAGCGTCTGATAATTTATAGTCATACTCCACTAGATCACTTCTCAACACTGTGTTCTTGTCCATCAATTTTTTCAGTTCCTCCTCGCTGTCATCCCTCTCCCTCATTAGCTGGTCATTCAAAGTCCTAGCTTCCTGCAGCTGTTTCAAGGTAAATGACAGTTTTGTTATTTTAACCTAAATCTACCGATGAATAGGTATTGAGTAATAGTATTGTTAAACAGCTACTGAGTTAAAGTAAGTTCTTATTGTTAGTTTTAGTGCATTAGCGTATAAATAATGAAAAGGGCTTTGTAGGATACCTATACCTAACATGACGTAATTATTTAAGGTCTAGTTTTTTTAAGGGTAAAATCCAATAACCGCTGTTGATGGGTTTTATTGTTATTTATTTTGTCTTAAAACTTGACATTTTAGGTACAGTAACGATGGATACTACTGATGATGAACCGACTACCAACGATAGTTCGATGTTTGGAAGAGACAAAAGTAAGTACATGAAACAAAAAAAAAGTTAGTGGGTTTTATGTTTTAAATAAAAGCACGATTTTTATTTTATTTTTCAGTGTCGTCCCAAATAAGTAGTATATATATACTAATATCCTGTCCTGTCCTGTCCGTCCGTCCGTCCGTCCGTCCGTCTGACTGTCTGTCTGTCTGTCTGTCTGTCTGTCTGGACCGATTTAGATAAAATTTGGTATGGAGATAGCTTGAGTTCCGGGGAAGGACATAGGCTACTTTTCATCCCGGAAAATTAGACAGATCCCGAGGGAGCAGCGATAAACGACTTCTACGCGGACGGAGTCGCGGGCAAAAGCTAGTAGATCTATAAATTTCCTTTTTTTACACGAAAGCTACTGGATTAATTTCTATACGAAGCGAACGAAGCGCAAGGGGCACTACCTACCTTTTCTCGAAGCGGTTCGTCGTTTTTTGAACCCTCATAACTTGGGTTTGGTTTATACCAGATAAACAAAATTCTCGGGATATGATGTCAGTAGTAGACTTATTAAACATATAAAATTTCAATTGCGTAGCTCTTATACTTTAGATTTTATTGATATCTAAAAACCCCCGATTTCGTCACAGACTCACTGATGGTCATCAAAATTGTTAGGGTACTTCCTGAAGTCCTAGAAAGCTGAAATTTGGTATGTAAGCTAGTATTAGTGCAAAAACAACATAAAAATTCTAAAACTTGGAACTTTTACCCCCCAACCCCTTAAACTACGGGATGACTTCCATCCCGTAGTTTAAGTTTAAGTTGTATGAGACTTCTTGAGACTAGGGGTCTGACTTATTACATATAGCATAGAAGCCGGACTATAAGATGAACTTGGCATCAGCTATATTTCTCTATACCTTTTTAGATTACTTATTAAGTACAGTCGAGGAAATTGATTCCTAGACCACTTTGGACTATCTCAAAGTGACGTATTCAATCAAAGCGTAAAAGACTTCTTATGATTTTATTTACAGTGTCACTTTGACATAGTGTGACGTTAGGTATTTTACGTCACACCTGGCCATAATGTGAGTTTTATCGCACGCTGCGCGCACGGTAAAACTCGCATTGTGGCCAGGTGAAGACGTGTACTCATCACGGGCAGTAAAAAAGAAAGCCCTCTATCGCATATTTACGACCCTCGCCTACGGCTCGGGTCTCAAATACCTGCGATTTCGGGTTTTCTTTCTTTTACAGCCCTTGTTAAGTAATGTACTATTATGGCGGAATAAAACTACCCAGTCCACATTAAATTTTATTGGGGAACCACGTCCCCAAAATATTAAGGTCGAAGATTAGAGTCGTGGTTTCTTCTGCCCGTCTAGTTTTACCGTCGTAGCACCGGTACTCTCCTGGCTGGTGGTGACGCTCGAACAGCGGTGACTACGTCGATGACGTCACGCTCGAACAGCGGAGATGAGGAGCAGAACAAGTGCTGGGAAGTATAGTTGGTACCAACGGTCGCCGAGATGGTGTCGAGTGGTAACTTCAGCGTATACGACGCACCCAATATTGGGTGCGTAATCCGTAGATTGATATTATTCAATTCTTGTTATTTTTGTCGCCTCCGAAGGAAGTCGTGAGCGCGAAAGAGATGTCCGCTAACACCGGATTAAATAATTACTCTAATTTATTGAGTTAGGAAGTCGTACAAGCGCGTATGACGTCACTCTGGGTGAACGCGCTGCACAGGTTCGGCCACTAAGATGATTCGGAGCGGATTGGCGGGCGGCGGCGCGAGCGCCGGCTACTGGAATCTTCCATGACGAGCCGGTTCTCGCAAGGGCACCCGCGTAGTAAAGTGCTAAACGTTTTAAAGCTAAGCGCATTTATATAATTATTATGTATATTATTTTCAGTATTTAAAATCACATTTTATTAATATAAAATAGATTTAATTAAAGTTGATTAATAAAAATAATAAGTTGATTAGAATTAATAATTGAATTAGTGTATAAATAATAAGATTTAATAAAGTGTAAAAATAAAATATAATAATTTATTGTAAATATTGTGTTAATTTGTAAGTATTAGCTTAAGTTTAGTTGTAAATTTTAAAACATGTACGTGCAACGTTACATTACCCCGCGCGCCACGAAAGGATTTTGTTCCTAAAAATAAAATCCGCGCAATATACGATAACGTATTTGCATCTATCCTTTCACACTTTATTTTTATACATCTCGCATTCATAATAACAGCAGTATCTGGTTCTATCCTAAAAATACTGATGTTCCCAAACTAATGAAGGTTACCAATTATTAATTTGTACTAGTAACCAAAGCAAATATTTTTTTTGCACAAGTTGGTAAGTATGGCAAAGCGAGAAGGGTTATAAAAAAGAATCTATATATTTAAGCCTACTAATTTTAAATCTTTAATGTGCCAAGTTCCCAGATTCTTGCCAGACATGTCCTCTAACACATAAACAAGGGGAGATTTCTTTTCTAATATTCGACGCTTTATGAATTTAGGGGCCAACTTTTTACTGAAATATTGGTCCTTGTTGCTCAATACATAGGCACGCTTCATAACAATGTCCCCAACTCTAAATTCTACGTGTTTTCGGCGCAGATTATAATGTGCGGTGTTCTTAGCGTGAGCATGCCATAATTTGGTTTGTACCTGAGTAAATAGTTCAGACATACATCCCAGATTTTCCGCGTAGATGTCGCGTGGTAAAAACAGTAATTCATCGCCTAGCTCGTTATCTACATAGTGAGTGCCACAGGATACAAGTTCTCTGCCGTACACCAGGAAGGAAGGGGTGTAACCAGTAACCTCATTGACAGAACTATTAATAGCGAATTGCACTTTTGGTATGAAAAGATCCCAGGATCGGTGGTTCTCTTCTACGAAGGTTGAAATGCAGGTGATAATGGTGCGGTTATAGCGCTCGACGGTGTTAACCTGGGGAGTGTATTTGGGCGTGTAAAATACGTTCGGCACGCGATATTTTTTGAATAGGTCTCGTATGACACTACTGATAAACTGGCTACCATTGTCAAGGAATATCGTTTGTGGAACGCCATGAATTAAAAAACAGTCCTCCTCAATGATTTTTGAGATAACAGGGGAAGTAGCATTTCTAATTGGAAAAATCAAGCAAAATTTTGAAAAGCAGCAGGTAATAACGAGAATGTATTTATTCTGTCTACGAGTGACTGGCAGAGGGCCCATGAGGTCAATCGAGACCATTTGATGAGATCTACAATACTGTTTGGGGCGACCCAGAACCTGATGATTTTGATGTTTGTATTCCAGACACTTAGTACATGTACCCACAAACCTAACAACGTCCTGGTACATACCTGGCCAGAAGTATTTTAACGGTAATCTCCTATACGTTTTAAAAATATCTTGATGTCCAGCCGTAGGCTCGGAATGATTTTCTTGGATAACATCCTGACGAAATTCGATGGGAACTACTTCCTTCCATGAGAACTCTGATGTGAGTTCATGTTTATTTTTGCACAATCTGTACAGTGAACCGGTTTTTATTAGAAAATTTGGATAATTTTGAGGTTTCGTTAAACAGGAATTGTAAATGTTTTTATACCAGGTGTCTGTTGTATTAAGATGCGAATCTGATAAATTAATAGCACTGACAGGAACTGCCCTGGAGAGTGCGTCGGGAATCACGTTGTCAACGCCTCGGCGATGTTTAAGCTCAAAGTGGAAGGCCGACAAACGTACTCCCCAACGTGCCAAACGACCAGTGGGGTTATTTAAAGAAAGGAACCACTTTAAAGCACTGTGGTCAGTGAAGACAGTGAATGGCTTCCCGTTCTCCAAATAACACCTCCAGTGTTCCAGAGCGATAACAACTGCAAGAGTCTCACGCTCCGTAATACTATAGTTTCGCTCCGCCGCTGACAACGACTTGCTCATATAGGCAATTGGGTGCTCCTTACCATGTATGGTCTGAGTGAGCATAGCGCCCACACCATAGTTGCTGGCATCGGTATGCACCTCAAATAACTTGTCGTAGTCAGGGCAGGACAAAACGGGAGCAGAAACTAAGCACTCCTTGAGCCTGTGAAAAGCTGCGTCAGCGTCAGAAGTCCATTTGAAAGGCGGGCCATCTTTCTTATTTGACGTTAACTTATTTAGGGGGCCTGCTATGGTACTAAACTGAGGCACAAAACGACGGTACCATGTGGCGGTTCCGAGAAAGCGTTTTAAGTCCTTCCGACAAGTAGGTGTTGGGTAGTTCAAAATGGCTTCAACTTTCTCGGGATCCGCCCGAAGCCCGTAGCTATCCACTACGTAACCCAAATACTATAATTGGCTTCTAAAGAATTGACACTTGTCTAAATTGACTGTGAGGTTTGCATGACGAAGTTTGTCTAATACCCGCAGTAGAAGAGACACATGAGAATTTAAGTCCTCGGATACTATAATAATGTCGTCCAAGTAGGCAAAAACTTTAAGGTCAAATTCTCTAAAGAGGAGGTCGACTAAACGTTGCTGTGTCGCTGGCGCATTAGTAAGGCCAAAAGCTGTTCGTTTAAAACGGAAAGTACCGCGACCAGGGACATAAAAGGCGGTTTTATCTCTGTCCTCGAGAGCAATGGGTACTTGCCAAAATGCTTTTGAGAGGTCGATACTCGAAAGGTAGCGAGCGTCGCGGAGGTTATCGAGTATTTCCGACACATATGGCAGATTGTACGCATCCTTCCGAGTGACCGAGTTCAATTTACGGCTATCGAGGTAGAAACGTGGCTGGCCGTTCTTCTTGGTCACTATAAGAACAGGCGATGACCAGGAGCTTTCGCAGGGCTCGATGACGTCAAGACCCAGCATTTCATCGACCTGCTCGACAAGGATGCGTTGTTTTTCCGGAGACAACCGGTAGCAACGTTGCCGGATTGGCAGCGAATCCCCAGTGTCTATGTGGTGTGTTATGAGACTGGTTACATCCAGGCCCCTGCCTTCGGCAGAGATATCCTTGAACTTGTTTCCCTCCATCGTGTAAAGATGTTACATTATTTGAAGACATTAACGATATCAGTATTAATATTTATGGATTAAGTAAAAAGAACTCAGTAACTGGGCCTCTATATTTAAGTAAAAACCGAAAGAAAAACCATGTTAATTTATTATATTTTGAACAAGAAACCAAAGGTCACTACTGTCTTATTAAAGATCTTATAAAATTAGTACGACGACAGTAAATATAAAGGTAAAATATATATGTGTGAAGCATGTTTACGGTTTTTCTGTTCTGAAAATAGATATATATCACATAATTGTTCACAAGTTTTAACTGAATTACCTAGAAAGAATAGTACACACCAATTCAAAAATTTTGATAGACAGCAAAAAAACAATTTTGTTATATATGCCGATTTCGAAAGCTTATTAGTTAATTGTAAAGATCATAATACTGGAAATACCCGAAATTTTAAAATTCATCAACCTTCATGTTTCGCATATTACGTATATTTGTTGTTCGCATGATCCACACTTAAACAAATTCGTAACATACAGGGGGTCGGATTTCGTTGAGGTATTTATTGAAAGATTGATCGAAGATGTTAGACGCTTATATACAATTTTAAATGTTAAAAATCCCATGTCACCATTATCGGAAGAACAAAAAAATATATATCGGAACGCTACAATATGTCACATTTGCAATAATTTATTATTCGATGATAAGGTTCGCGACCACGATCATGTTACAGGTGAATATAGAGGCCCAGCTCATTCACATTGCAACTTAATGCTTAAAGTGTGTCCATTTATACCAGTAGTCTTTCATAATTTAAGTAACTATGACTCACACTTGTTTATCAGGGAATTAGCTAAACACAATGGCGCAATTACAATTATACCAATAACGAAAGAAAAATACTTGTCAATTACTAAATACATTGAATGTAAGGACTATAGTCTTTCAATACAAATTAAATTTATAGATTCATTTCATTTTCTGAGTTCAAGTTTAGACACTCTAAGTAAAAGTTTGGCCGACAAGGATTATATTTATTTAACAATGATGTTTGATGATAAAAATCTACATTTACTTAAAAATAAAGGTATTTATCCATACGATTATATGGATTCCTGGCAAAAATATAATGAGACATCACTTCCAGCAAAGAATAATTTTTATAACACTTTGAATTTGAAGCATATAAGTGACATAGAATATACTCATGCACAAGCGGTGTGGAAAGAGTATAAAATTAATCCTCTTGGTGAATATACCGACTTATACCTTAAATGTGACGTTCTATTGCTATGCGATATATTTGAAAATTTTAGAAACATAAGTTTAAAATACTACAAGTTAGATCCAGCCTATTATGTAACATCACCTAGCCTGAGTTGGGACGCCATGCTACTTTCAACTGGCATTCAACTTGACCTAATCTATGACGTGGAAATGTATCAAATGCTAGAAAGAGGAATACGTGGAGGATTAGTTCAGTGTTCCTTAAGAAATGCTAAAGCTAATAATAAATACTTACCAGAATTTAATGATTTCGATCCGTCTTCTTATTCGATATAATCTAGATTGCAACAATCTATACGGACATGCAATGACTAAAAGTATGCCATTTTCAGACTTCAACTTTTTAAAAGATGATGAAATTAAAGATTTTAGTATTTTTAAAGTACCGGAAAATAGTGATATTGGCTATATACTGGAAGTGGATCTAGAATATCCTGAAAATTTTCATGATTTACACAGTGAATTACCATTCGCTCCAGAGAAATTTATTCCTCCAGGAGGAAAATCTCCAAAGTTGATTGCTAATTTATATGACAAATATAACTATCATCATTCATTACAATCATTTAAAATAATGTTTGAAAAATGGTTCAATTTTGAAAAAAATTCATCGTATATTAAGTTTTAGGCAAACCAACTTTCTAAAAATATACATTGATTTGAATACCAAACTGAGACAAGGGTCTTTAACTGATTTTGAAAAAGAGTTTTTCAAACTGATGATAAATGCAATCTTTGGGAAAACTATTGAAAATAGACGCAAGCAGGTAAATGTGAAATTGGTAACAAAGTGGAGTTATACTGACAACATTACAAATAAACGAAACGGAGCCGAAAAGCTTATTTCTCGACCTAATCTAAAGAACATTTTCAGTGTTCTCTGAAGACTTTGTAGCACTTCAATTTCGCCTAGAAAAAAATAAGCTAGACAGGCCAATCTTTATTGGATTTTCGGTCTTAGAATACGCAAAGCAACATCTATACAAGTTTCACTATGATTTTATTAAAAATAAATACAAAAAAAATGCAAAACTCTGTTATACAGATACTGACAGTCTTCTTTACTTGGTTTTTACAGACGATATTTATCGAGACATAAAGAGTCATCAATCAAAATTTGATACCAGCAATTTCGAATTAAATAATCCTTACTTCATACAAAGACTGAATGCTAAAATTCCAGGTTTATTTAAAGACGAACTTGGAGGATAAGTCATTAAAGAATTCGCTGGTCTTAGAGCAAAACTTTATTCCATCGAAACTATGAAAACACGAATCAATAAAGCTAAAAGTGTTCCTAAGTGTATATCCGAAAAATTTACATTATCACTTTACAAACAATGTAAAATGAATTTCATTAAGTCAATTAAGCATGTAATTTACTCACAGGAAGTAAATAAAACTATAATAAATAATAATGATTATAAAAGGCAGATACCTTGGGGCCATTGTAAAGCTATGCTTTAGTTTACAATTACGTAATTAGGTATTTGAATGGGCCGATTTTAAATAAATAGATGACTTCAAAATCAATCAGTTTAATCGTGAATTAGGTCTACAAATTAGATTTAACAGTAAACGTTGGTATAGGGTGACATGCGCACTCGCGTCTAGGGCCGTAGACCATCTGACGGGACGCCGCGGCTCGCGGCGGGGATGCTGAGGTGGGGCGCTCCTCAGGGGTCTCGAACATGCCCCCGGGCGTTGAAAGCCTGGTCTTTCAACCCTTCGCTGTCATCAGGTAGGGGACAGATGCGGTTGAAGCTCCTGCGTATCACTCCTTTAGTAGTCCTGATGTCTGCGACTCTGACGATGCCATCAGTACCAGGGTGAACCTCGACGATTCGTCCGAGACGCCATTTCATTGGGGGAAGACCTTCTTCTTTGATGAGCACCAACGCTTCCTTTTGCAGTTGCTGACCCTTGCAAGTTCGCCATTTAGTCCGGTTTTGAAGTTCAGCAACGTACTCCTTGTGCCATCTTGCCCAAAAGTGCTGGCGCAATTGCTCCAGTCTCTCGTAGCGTGTAAGTCGGTTCTCGTTGGCGTTATTAAGTGCAGGCGTTGGCAAGGCAGTCATCGGTCGTCCTACCAAAAAGTGCCCTGGGGTCAGAGGCGTCAGGTCATGTGGTTCAGTCGATAAAGGTGTCAGGGGACGCGAATTTAAAATCGCTTCTATTTGGACAAGAACGGTGTAGAGATCTTCAAAAACTAAGTGAGCGTTCCCTAATACGCGGTGCAGGTGTGACTTAAAGGATTTTACGCCTGCTTCCCATAGACCGCCCATGTGAGCTGCATATGCTGGTATAAATTTGAAGTGGATGCCTTCGTCAGACATGTCGTTGGTTATTGATTGCGCGTTGTCATTGAGGAACTTATAAAGTTCATTCCGTGCACCAACAAATTGCGTTCCGTTGTCGGAATATAAGGTCATTGGTTTAGAACGCCTAGCAATGAAGCGACGCAACGTTGATAAAAAGGAGTCCTTACATAGAGAGCTAACGAGCTCAAGGTGGATGCATTTGGTGACAAAACAGACAAATATGGCAACATAAACTTTCTCTGTTCTACTACCGCGACCCCTTCTGTTGAGTGCTAGGAGTGGACCGACGTAGTCCATTCCGGTTGTTTGAAATGGATAGCCAGGCTGGAGGCGCTGTTCAGGTAAGTTGCCCATGGCGGGGCGAGCTGCTTGTGCATTTAGTCGAAAGCAACGCTGGCATTTGTGAACAGTAGATTTTGACAAGTTACGACCGCCGATAGGCCACAATTGTTCCCTAATGGAAAAAAGCAACAATTGAGGCCCTGCGTGCATTAACCTAATATGCTCATAACGGAAAATTAACTGTGTTACTACATGTTTGGCGGAGAGTAAAACTGGGTGAGTTTTGTCAAACGTGAAGTTCCCATTTTTTAGTCTACCTCCTACCCTAATGAGGCCGGCCTCGTCAACAAAAGGACTCAAAGCCAATAATTTGTTTTTTGCTGACAGCTGTTTCCTGCTTCCTAAAGTGTTATACTCTTCGAAAGATTCTTGTTGCGACAACTTTAATAACGTGCTAGATGCGATCTGTTTTTCAAAGTAAGAAAGGGACTCTTTCATTTTTTTACTGTTTCGACAGTTGAAGATAAAACGCAAAACATAAGCCATCGTGTTCTTTAGTTTATGAAATTTAGAAAAACGTGAAAATGGAAATAATTCATTACAATTTGTCGACATTGCGACATTTGACGTAATCTCAGGTACATCACAATGTGACTGATGAAACGTTTTAATAGGCCATAACCCTTCGTGCTCCATTAGGAACTTTGGGCCATTCCACCACAGGTCCAATTTTTCAGATTGAGCAGCACTAACACCTCTGCTCAATAAATCAGCAGGATTGCATGAGGTGGGAACGTGTCGCCATAAGAATGCCTTTGTTCTTTCCTGAATGTCTGCAACTCTGTTTTTCACGAACGGCTTTAATTTGTTCGGGGCTGTTTTAAGCCAACCAAGAACGACAGAAGAGTCTGTCCAGAGAAAACAGTTATTAACCTGCATACGAGATGTCCCTAAAACCTTCTCCAGGAGCTTAGCTGCCACCAAAGCTCCACAGAGTTCAAGGCGCGGTATGGTAACTGCCTTAATTGGTGCTACTCGCGTTTTGGAGCACAACAGCCGAACAAGGACATCGCCGCTAGCATTAGTGGACCTCACGTACAAACAGGCTCCAAATGCGTCTTTAGAAGAAACGCTAAAAACGTGAAACTGAACATCGTCTGGGGTATCACACACGACGTGTCGAGGGATTCTTAAATTATTGAGAAGGACCAGTTCACTAATGAACTTGAGCCACGATTTGACAATGTCTTGGGGCAACGGAGTGTACCAATCTAGTTTATGTAACCAGAGTTATTGAAGAATGACTTTGCCGAAAATAATAAAAATGCTTAAAAGCCCTAAGGGGTCAAAGATCTGAGATATTGTCGACAAAATCACCCTCTTTGTGATATCCGCAATAGGATCAGCTTTAATGTCAAAAAGTAAAGTATCAGTTGACGGTGACCACTTCAGACCTAGAGTCTTGGACTGCTCGTGCTCGCTCAAGTCGACGACGACGGGGTGATCAGCTTGATCTAAACTGTCGCTGCAAGTTGGTAAATTGGATTTGAATTTTCTCATATTGAAACAACCTGAGGAAAGCTCTTTCGAGATGAGAGCACGAATCTCCATTAGGCCCTGTGCCGACTCCTGCCCAGTTAATAAGTCGTCGACTTAGCAGTCCTCATTAATGATTGTGCGCACAAGTTCGTTGTGGCATTCGTCCGCAATCTGCTTAAGGCAACGAACAGACAAGAACGGAGCAGAGGCTGTGCCGTACGTGACAGTATTTAACATAAACGTCTGAAGGGGCAATGCTGGGTCGTCACGCCAAACTATTTGCTGCAAATGCCGCTGATCCTCATTCACTAGCACCTGGCGGTACATCTTTTCGATGTCACCTGCCATAACATAGCGGTGCTGTCGAAACCGCAGAAGAATTGTAAACAGATCACTTTGTATCGTCGGTCCTACCATCTGTAAATCATTGAATGATAGGCCGGAAGTCGTGGGCGCGCTAGCATTAAAGACGACGCGTAGCTTGGTCGTTGTGCTTTGGTCGCGCAGCACACCGTGGTGTGGCATGAAATACGCATTGTCATGGCGGTTATTTATGTCACTTGGAGACATGTGACCTAATGATAAATACTCATTCATGAAATTAATGTACATGGACTTTAAGTTAGGCTGTTTCTGAAGCCTTTTTTCTAATGATATAAAACTTTGTTTAGCGCGTTCGAATGAATGTCCTAAGTGCGTCTCGTCCTTATTCATCGGAATCCCTACTGAAAATCTACCATTATGCTTGCGTGACATATGTTGCAAGAAATGCTGCTCGCATGCGTCCTCCTCGGCAGAATAAGACTTCTGTGTATCCGGAACTTCCTCTAAGGTCCAAAATTTTGCTAATTGATCTGGAAATTGAGACAAGTTGCAAGCAATATTTTTTGTAGTACTTTTTCCGGTGGGTCCGGACACAATGTAACCAAACTGCGTTTCTTGCAACACTGGACAATCATTCCCTAATCTTAGTCGGTTCGTGCACAGCAGGTCCCAGAAGATGTCTGCACCAAGTAAAACATCGTAACTTGATGGATTATAGTATTCTGGGTCTGCGAGAATAATATTTGGCGGAATATTTAAGGTGCTTACATTAAAGACTTCATTATTGGTAGAAGTTATGTTAGGCAACACTAAAAACGTAATGTTTGTTTTGAACGTATTGATTCTGGACTGTATTGTAGCTTCGCATCGTTTGTGAACCATTGAAACCAAGTTATTAATGCCGGCAACCGTGGACTTGGCCCTCTCAGTATTTAGACCTAATGAACAAAGAAGGGACTCGGTCATAAAGGAAGCCTGGCTCCCTGAATCTAGGACGGCCCTGACTTCGTGAGGTCTATTGTGAACGTCTAAAATCTGAATTAAAGCGGTCGCAAGAAGAACCTGGCCGGAATTATTGTTTGTGTTCACAGCTGACATGTTTTTAATCTGAGCACTATTCGAATCTAAAATAGGCAAAGTCCCAGCTTGAGGTAGGAACGCGGATGCGTGCGGCGAGAACGAGCAATCTGCCGTTGCACTCGGGGCCGCAGTGCCCGTGCTGCCTACTTCTTTGTGCAGCAACGTGTTGTGCTTACCACCGCACTGCCTGCAAGGACCCAGCCTACACATGCGTATGTTATGCCCTGCTCTGAGACAATTACCACACAGCTTCATTTTAGCAACAAACTGCTCTCGAGCACTAGTTGTCATCTGCATAAATTGATTACATGAGTATAATGGATGATCAGCCTTGCAAAGATGACATTTATATTTTTTATAGCCTTGTGTTGCAGTAATTGCAGTAAAACCGCAAACATGCCTGCTAGTACCCTTCGGTAATGATTCCTGTTTGTTGTTACTATTATTGTTACTTAATTCGATGGTCTCTAATAAATCTGCCCTATTTTTAAGAAATTTCGTTAATATATCTAATGTTAATTTCTTATGAGTCACTCTATGTTCCTCCCATTCCCGCTGAGTGCAAGCGTCTAATTTTAAAGAAATAATATAAATTATTAACGTATCCCAACTGTCGGTGGGTTCCCCTAAGATTTGCAAAGCGCGCATGTTTTTAGTGTATCCATCTAGAATCCTACGTATAGACAAAGCGGATTCCTTTTTTATCACGTCTTCGTCAAAAATTGCTTTAACGTTATTCTGCACTAAAAGTCTCGTGTTATCAAATCGTTCACATAAAGAGTTCCACGCTAAAATGTAATTTGATGCGGAAAACTCTAATGCACTAATTACCTGAACAGCGCTTCCCTCTAAGGATGCCCGCAAATAGTGAAACTTTTGTATGTTGCTGATAGACTGATTAGAGTGGATAAGAGACACAAAAGTATCGCGGAATTCGAGCCAGTTACCGAATTCTCCATTGTATTTAGGTATTTGTATCGTGGGTAACTTAATACCCTTAGTGCCTACATTTCCCTGGTGTGTCACGTCATCATCACCATTCTCGCTGGCCGAGGAGAAGGAAGTCTCAGAAGCACGACTTGTATGTTTCCTAGACCTTTTAAACATGTTACATAACTCTTGGCCCCTAGCCATAACAGAAAAATATTGAGACTCAAAATCTGACCTTTGTAACCCTTGACTCTGAGTGTCCGCCTCCGTCGGAGTCAGGCACTCAATTTTAGCCTGGACTTCCTCAAATTCCGTATACATCGCTTCAATGCCGGCCATGCGCAGCTTCAATTCCAATGCTTGAACTTCACTGCAAGTTGTAACATTTTTAAAGGTGTCAACAAAGGTGGCAAACTTGGTTAAACGACCTTTATACGTTCCTCGTTTATGCACTAGATCCTTCATTGCCGACATTAAGAAAACTCAAACAAAACTATAAACTATACACCCAATAAAGTACCTGTTGCACAAAATATTTATTGCTTTTAATTAAAAATATTATACAAATTGATTCATATATTGATTTAAATAATTAAATTACACCAGCATAAACTCATGTATCAATTACCTTGTTGTAATTCGCACCAGTCGAACTAAACAAACAAAAAAATATTTAAAAATAATTGTTAGGCCTTAAATATCAGGTAGATATCGCGGGCTAAGTACTTCTTGCCTGCGTTACGTAACTTGTTTACGCTAACTGCACCGCGCGACGTGGCTACCGCTAACGATTAAGTTACGATGAAAAGTTTTAATATCGGAATATTGACGAACTGTGTGATTCCTTAATGCGGTTTATTATTGATTTCAATAAAGGAGGATCTAAAGTACACGGCAGTATAAATTAAATCGGTAAAACCTATAACGGTGGGGCACAAAATGAGATTAAAGGGCAAACTTAATGGATCGGACTTACTCAGAATGCTTGCTACTTATCTTGTAGACATTAAACTTGTAATCCAGTCATTTGGTTCATGTTAATAACGCTGCACTGATTCTTGCCATCCATAAAGAGATCTTCTTAATGATTAAAGCAGAGGATCCTGGTTTGGCATCGATCTTCAGGCGCTTCCGGTTCGTAAGGCCACTTTATGAATGGGCCGATTTTAAATAAATAGATGACTTCAAAATCAATCAGTTTAATCGTGAATTAGGTCTACAAATTAGATTTAACAGTAAACGTTGGTATAGGGTGACATGCGCACTCGCGTCTAGGGCCGTAGACCATCTGACGGGACGCCGCGGCTCGCGGCGGGGATGCTGAGGTGGGGCGCTCCTCAGGGGTCTCGAACAGTATTTGACTTTGTTTAATTATCTTTTGTAGATATTGATTGATAAAATAAATAAATAATGTATTAGATGATAATGAGTTAATAATGTATTTCCTATTTGTAATGTGTGTTCATTATGTTTTCAAACTTGTAATAGATTCATTAAAAATGTGATTGTTTTGTTTATATTCCCAATTCCCCATTATCAATTCCCTTCAATACATCAAGTAGGCACACCTAGACTAGAAGCCTATATAAAGCATTACAGTATTACTTATTTCGCAGTCACGATGAAGTTCGTTAAGCATACTCAAACTCTTGAAGTATATAATATAAAAGTGGTACAGCATGCTCGAAAAGTAAAACATAGTACACTGTTTCCTAATACAATTCGCTGTATAATATGTGGTCCTACCAACTGCGGCAAAACTAATATCATGCTAAATTTATTGTTATATGAAAATGGCTTAAAGTTTAGGCATATATATTTATATTCAAAGACAGCCTTTCAACCAAAGTATCGATATCTCCAGCTTATCATGAAGAGCATTCCGGAAGCAAAGTTTTTTATATATAATGAAAATAGTGAGATTATTCATCCCAAAGAAGCCTTGACTAATTCAATTATGATTTTCGATGATGTTGCTTGCGAAAATCAAGTAAACATTCGAAATTATTTTGCTATGGGAAGACATTTTTATTTTTATTTATTTATTTATTTATTAGACACAGTAACAAATTACAAACACATGAACATTGTTAAAACTAAGGTAATTATGTAGTTGACATTGAGTGTCCGTAACTTAATAACAACTGTGTACAGCGTTCTCTAAAAGTTATGTCTGGCGCTTAACAACTAAAAAAAATATTAGTATCAAAATGAATTAAAATAACTATACCTAAAGTTTATGATCACAATGCTGGTCGGGATACGCTATTTTGGAATATTTTATTGTTCAACGCGAATATATCACAATCCGAGCAGTTTTGATTGTACATGCGACACATACGGCTAAAGGGGTTATTACGAGAAACATTATTATTGGCTAGAGGAACTATAAACAATTGATGATGTCGAACCGGTCGGTTACTACATTTGAATTTAATCTTATCTACAAAGTTAACATCGAGTAATGAGTTGACAATTTTGTGTAATGAAGACAAATCACTCACTTTTCTTCTATGTTCCAGTGACTTTAGATTAAGGTATTGCAGTCGATCTTCGTATGAAGGGAGTGTATGGCGTTTGCCGATTTTCAAACACATATACCTAACAGCTCGAGCCTGAATAGACTGAATCTTATCACTGTGGCTCGAGTAAATTGGGTACCAGATGGAGGAATTGTACTCGAGGATGTTCCGCACCAGTGACTGATACAGACTTATCAAGGATTCCGATTTCTTAAATGGTTTCGTGATGCGGACGATGAATCCAAGTATCTTACTCGCACGGGCTACCATAGCATCATAATGTTGTCTAAATGAAAGCTCACTGTCGAAGAAGACGCCCAGATCCTTTACTGCTTCAACTTTATTTTTTTTCGTAGATAGACATCGTAGATTCGTACATAGACAGATAGACTGTTTTTATTTATCTCAGACTTATTCAAAAATACCCAAATAACTGCTCAGAGACAATGTTAATCTTTTGATTGTATTTAAGCAAGATGATACCAATTTAAAACACATATACAATGAGCATGTTAATACTGATATAGATTGGATAAAATTCAAAGAGCTTTGTACTACTGTGTGGATAGATCAATATAGTTTTCTTTTCATAAGTAAGGATTGCGCACTAAATGAAGAAAGATATAGACGGGGATTTGACACATTTATTTACTTTTAAACTGGTTATATAACCTTGTTTTTTATTTACAAAACTCATTTTAAGTCGAGAGTCTGGATTGAATGGTTGAGATTAAAGTTTCTAAAATGGATATAAATTTAAAAGAGCAACTTATAAAATCAGTGAACAAGATAAAAAACAAGATAACTATGATTAATAATGAAGAAGATGAAGCTAATATTAAATTCAAAAAGGTTTTTAAAACGATAACAGATCCTTTAGAAACACTGGTCGGCATAAATGGGAAAGTTAAGTCACATGTTAATACTCCATCATTGATGGATGTGAATAATACAAACGAAAATTTGAACTCGTCTGCAGGATACGAAAATTTTAAAGACTTATTAAATGCCGATTCTAATCAACATTCAGAATATTATGATTATACTGATGAAGATGATGATAAAAAATTGATAAAAACAAGTGACGACACACTCTTGTCTCTGAAAAAGGAAGACATGATTGATATGTACGAAAACATCAACGTACCATTCGGTATTCGTAGCGTTAATAAGAAACTTATGATGGGAAACACTCCTGTAAGCTTATCATTTATTAATGATGCTACGAACTGTCAAAAAAAAAACGTGGTTACCATAAATAATAAAAATTATGACTTAACCGCGGGTTTGAAGGAGCTTTTAATGCGCAACAAACCTGATCTTAATCTTGTAACTGAAAAAGATAAAACTGAGTACAAAGAAATGTTAACTAAAACAAATGTGCACAAACGGGACTAGGACCCAAACGGACAATTAAAAGGTGACAAAGGACTAAAATATTGTAAAATTATTAAACCTTTATTTGTTCAACCGATTGATGCAGATGAAGGCGTGCGGAAACAAACGCAAAAATTTAAAATTGGCGGTTATTTACCTGAATTAAAACAGTGTAAAAATAATACAGATTATATTTATTGGGATGATCCGAACGAGCTGATTGAAATACTAAAATTTTTAATCGCATCTAGAAACGCGGGTAACAGCAATCACGATAATGAAATTATGTCAATCATTGAAGAATTAAAGGAGGCTGGTATTATAAAAGAGTAAGATTGTTGAACAATCGTCATTTTGATAAGTAAACTAAGGCATATTAGATATGAATATCAAACACAATATCGAAATTGGAAACATTGATAATTATAAAATTCCAAGTAATAAAACCTTGGCTGCGAATGAGTCTGGTTTGTATAATGGTGTTGATAAAGAGTATGTTGATAAAATAGTAGAGGATTGTTTGAAAAAAGTGTCATATCTTACCAAACAAATTGTGATTTTAACACAGCTAGTAAAAAAGTTGAAAAAGATATTACGTATAAAGAACTTGAAGAAAAAGTTAGCAAGCATCTTGGGTGTAGCATACGTTATAAATAAAGATCTTGTCATCAAAATTAAAAATTAAAAATAATAAACAAGCACTATGAGTAAAGCAGATGTTGTAAATGAAATTCATAAAAATGTTAGAGTGAACTTCCCTCGGAGAAGTGTAATATTAAAAGATATAGGTGATCTCTGGCAAGCAGATTTGATAGACATGCAGAGTACATCAAAATGGAATGCTGGGTATAAATACATATTGGTGATTATTGACGGTTTCTCGAAATATGCTTGGGCATTTCCACTCAAGCGAAAGACTAAAGAAATTGTTTCTAACGCTAGAAATAAATCAACAAAAAAGGAAATTTGTAATAACTTCAAAAACCCAAAAAAGATGTGGGAAATTATTAATAAATTAACTGGTAAGATCATTAAAGCTATTGATGATGTACTTTTAAAGGCTTTTAGACTACAAGCCAAACAACTGTCGGATAAATTCGCGGTTGATTTCGAAAATAACGTTAAAAATATTATGAACTCTTGTGACGTGCCGTTGCTTGATGAGAATTTGTATGTAAACATTCCCAGTAATTCTCTACGATTAAATAAAATAAATAACGAAATACTACAGAAAATCATATTAAATATAGACGATAATAAGAGCCCAGGTTACGATAAAATACGAGCCAAAGATATAAAATACATTTCTTCAGCTATAACGCCAGTAATCACACATCTAATCAATATCTGCATATCACGATCTATGTACCCTGACAAACTCAAAATAGGGCTTGTTAGACCCATATACAAAAAGGGCTGTCACAATGATACTAACAACTACAGACCCATAACCATCTTGTCATGCATTAACAAAATCATCGAAAAATATTTTGGAGACTCCATAAATAAGTTCTTATCAGGTAATGGCATTATTCATGAGAAACAATATGGTTTTCAGAAAAAAAAAAGTACATCTCAGCTGTTGTCATCATTTACAGACGAAATCAATGATCTTCTAGATAAAAGACTTAATGTACTGGCTGTAATGATTGATTTTAGCAAGGCATTTGATACCTTGAATTATACTACTCTCTATCAAAAACTTCAGCAAAATGGTATACAGGGTCCTGTCCTTGAACTCATTAAAAACTATCATACTAATAGGTACAACGCGGTCAGCATAGCGGGTGAGCTCAGTGCCATGATTCCAACCTTACAAGGAACGGCTCAAGGGTCGATTTTAGGGCCGACTGAGTACCTATTATACGTAAACGATATGGGTAAAATATTTCAACATGGCTCTGTATACCAATTTGCTGATGACACATGCCTGATCACGGCGCATAGAGATATTGAGACAGCGCAAAGCATGATGCAAATGGATTTCGATAGGCTTTGCAAGTGGGCTCACGATTTAGGACTCTCTATTAATTTCAGTAAAACGAAATTAATGCACATACACTCACCATACCTTAAAACGACCATCACTCCGAGGATCGTGGCCCACGAGCACTCCTGCATGCATACGCAGAGCACTGCGTGTAATTGTAATAACCTAGATCTCGTAACGGAACACACGTACCTCGGACTATCAATAGACCACCATTTTAATTGGGGTCCACAAATAGGCCGTGTGTGTAATAAATTAAGATCAATCCTGTCTAAACTATTTATACTTAAGCACAAAGTTCCTTACAAAATATTAAGACTATTGTATATGTCATTGGCTGATTCTGTAATTAGTTACGGATTGTCTAGTTATGGAAGAACTTACAAAACATACTTAAAAGACATCTATAACCTACAATTAAGATTACTTAAAACAATTGTTCCTCTTAAGATTAAATACAAATATAGAAATGACTATGGTAACCTATTTAATTACTGCAGGGTGATGTCTATATTCGATAAAGTAGACCTAGCAATCGTTACAGAGTATAGCAACAAGCTAACTCATTTAAATAAAAAACAAAGACCGGACAACCTACGGGAACTATCATATATTCCAACATTTCTAATACCCAAAAGTAACAACGAGTACGGTAAAAGAGTGTGGACGCGTACATTGCCCGGCATTTTAAATAGGTTCCCAAGTCATTTTACAAGTAAACTTGTAAATGCAACATGCAAACAGGTAAAGAACAGACTGAAACGATATTTATTAAATAAAAATAATAATATTATAATTATAATGTAACAATATTAATAAATAAACTGTAGTATTACTAACAAAGCGTAGAACTCATGTATACCTACTCTTAACTGATAAAATCTTTGATTAATTTAAGATTACAAGTTAAGATAAATTAATAATGTATTTGTTTTTGTGTAAGAAATAAACAGATTAAATTTTAAATTTTTAATTTTTTTTTTTTTCTAAACAGTTTCAAACATTGTTTGCAAAAGGGCGTTTTCCGAAATATTTACAAACAGATAATGGTACAGATAATGGTACAGAAACTGAAAAGTACAATATTAATCATTACTCTACATTTTCTACAAAAAAAGCTTCAATAGTAGAAAGATTTATAAGAACCCTAAAAAATAAACTGTTAAAGGAATTTAGTTTAAAAGGTGTTAAAATCAAATGCGTAGGAATTTCTTTAACTGTATATTTTTAAGTTGAATTTTTACAAGAGGACACTCGTTACACCGTTCGGATCATGAGAAGAAGAGAATGTTGCTAGTTAACAACATTTTAGGCAAGCAACCTTGCCACATTAAAAATATAGAGAGAACTTAAATCTATTATTACATTATATGTTTTGTATTAAACATAGTTGGGGCCAGGCAAAATTACAATTAAGCAAAATGGGTATGCTGTTTTAAATTAAAATAAAGGCAAGACAAGTTACGTTATAGGTAAAGGACATAACTTAGTGATAACTCTACGGTATACCTTGTTATTCATCTTAACATCAGCAACCCTTACATTTCCATCGTTTCCAGGGAAGGTTTTAACAATGCGAGCCATTGGCCAGTTTAAAGGTGAGGTGTTCATATCCTTAACAAAAACCAAGTCACCTTCTTTTAAATTTGGTTGCTGGTACTTCCATTTGGGACGGCTTTGGAGTTGTGTTAAGTTATCCTTTGACCATGAATTCCAAAAGTCTTGCGTAAGCTTGGTACACAAATTCCAAAAGCGTAAACGATTTACTGAAGCCTGTGTTAAATCAATTTCAGGATAGCTTGTCAAAGCAGTTCCAATCAGGAAGTGTCCAGGTGTAATATATTGACAATCATTTGAGATTGCTGAAATTAGAGGTCTACTATTTAGTATTCCTTCTATTTGTATAATTACAGTGTTGAGTTCTTCATATGTTAAACTAAGATTACCTACTACCCGTCTAAAGTGGTGTTTAACAGTTTTCACACCACTTTCCCAAATGCCTCCAAAAGTTGGGGAATAGCTCGGTATCCAATTGAAAGTAATGAAGTTTTTAGAGCAAAAATTATTAACCGCATCTCTACAATTTTTGTAGGAATGCAGGTCATTTAATTGTTTCATTGTATTACACGCACCCTTGAAAGTTTTAGCATTGTCACAAAATATGTTTGTGGGCATGCCACGCCGAGAAATAAATCGTTTCAGACATGTTAGAAAATTTTCAGTTGAGAGGTCTGACACAAGTTCTAAATGGATTGCTTTTACAGCAAAGCATACAAAAAGTGCAATATAGCCTTTAGTTACAATGGGATTTCTTACACGAGCGACCTTTAAATTAAATGGGCCACAAAAGTCAATTCCGACAGGCTGAAAGGGCCTGCTCTGAGTGATTCTTTCTTTTGGTAAATCCCCCATCAACTGCTTTGCTGCTTTAGCTTTCATACGTACACATTTAATACATTTATGCACCACTTTTTTGACTTCTCGAATCCCATTTACTAGATGGTGCTTTTGAGACAGAGAGCCTAACACTAACCTAGCTCCCGCGTGCATGAGCCTTATGTGCTCTCGTTCTATGATGAGATGAGTAATAAAGGAATTCTTGGGCATTATTGGTGGGTGCCGTTTGTCATAAGACAAGTTGTCCGCATGTTGCAGCCTTCCCACGGCTCTAATAATGCCTTTTTTATCAAGGAAAGCTAATTCATCACCTATATTTACAGGTTTGTTCTTAGAAAGTAAGATCAGTTCTTTCGCAAAGTGTTCATTCTGCGTACAACGTATAATTATCAACATAGAATCACGTAGCTCCTTGGAGGTTGGGTTATCGCTTTTTATTCTATTGTTTTTGTTCAAGCAGTTATTATAAAACCTGTAAATAAAGGCAATTACCTTTTGAAGCATGTGAATATTTGAATATCTTTTTAATAAGTTATTAGTTTCTACATTTGTGGTATTACACAAAATGTCATCCATCTTGTTGATAGATTCATCCAGTTTTACACTGGGCGTCTCTAGCTGTTGATTAAACTTTTCTGAGTTATTATGAGTGTATTTTACATCACATAAATCAGGCGAGCCGTGCCACCAAGCATAACTATGCTGAAGCTTTTGTGGCTGTACGCCTCTCGACAATAAATCAGCTGGATTGTGATTTGTCTTAACATAAAACCAATTTGATTTTTCTGTCAACTGTAGAATTTGCTTCACTCTATTACTTATATATAAGCTGCTTTTTACTTCACCTAATTTTAGCCATGATAACACAATCTGTGAATCACTATATAGGAACACTTCATGAGCTACTCTTACCTTTAAAGTTTTGCTTACTCTATGAGCCAGTTGGGCTAATAGGAGTGCACTATTGAGCTCAAGTTGTGGGATTGTGTGGGATTTGTTTAATGGTGCCACACGAGACTTTGAACATAATAAGTTTACCTTTACAGAACCATCTTTCATAAAAATTCTCAAGTAGAGACAGCTTCCAAAGGCTTTAAGTGATGCATCTGCATACCCTACTAGCTCTACATGGGATACAAATGCACCATGTACACATCTATTTATTTTGATTTGACCCATTTGGTTCAAATTATTTAAAAACTTGGACCATTATAGAAACTGATCATCTGGAATTATTGAATCCCAGCCAATGTTTGAAGACCATAGCTGTTGCATGAATAGCTTGGCAGACACAATTACAGGGCCAATTAAACCAAGCGGGTCAAACATTTTTCCTATAAAGCTGAGTATTTTCCTTTTTGTGTTTTGTTTGTTAATTTCCTCAAGCATAGGGCTAGAGAAGCTTAACTCATCAGAGTTTATCTGAAACATAAGACCTAGTGTCTTAACAGTTTCATTTTGACCCATCTCTACGTTATGAAACTGCCTGTGCTCGACTGGGATATCATTCAACAGCGGAGCTTGGTTAGAACACCATTTGTGCAAAGTAAATCCACCTACACTAAGCAGCTCTACTATTTGATTTTTCAGCTCATGAAGTGTTTCTATATCATCCGCACCAGACAGAACATCATCAACAAAAGTATTTTTTAGCATGGCTTGTGAGGCCAAAGGATATTTTTCTTTATAATTATTTGCTAATTCAATCAAGCATCGAGTAGCCAAAAAAGTGGATGCCTTTAGACCATATGTTACCGTCTGAAGTTGCAAGCAGCTGATGGGTTCAGTGGGTGAATCGCGCCATAAAATGTTTTGCAGGCAAAGTTGATGTTCATTGATAAAAACATTTCGAAACATCTTTTGAATGTCACATATTAAAACAAAACTGTAGGTCCTGAATAAAACAAGAATGTCAAAAAGCTCACTCTGTACAACAGGCCCGTTCAGCATGACGTCATTTAGTGATGTTTTGCTCCGTGACAGCATAGAGCCGTCGAAGACGACCCGGAGCCGAGAGCTGCGACTTGCCTCATTGATTACAGCATGATGTGCTAAGAAAAACACAGGACCATTTTCAAAATCATATCTCCCAACATCAAATACTTTTGCATGTCCTAGTTCTACATATTGGTGTATAAACTTTTTATATTGCTCAAAGAGTGCTGGCTCTTTGTGCAGTCTTTTCTCCAACATTAAGAATCTATTGTAAGCCATAGAGAAAGAATCTCCTAATTTTAAATCATCCATGGGAGATATTAATGGCATGTCCACATAAAAATGATTATTTTTTATTGATGCAGAATCTTTAAACACTGTTTCAGCCTTTTGAAATGCATCACATATGGGTTTTGTCAGCTCAGGTAATTTTTCTGAGAGCCAAAATTGCTCCATTACATTTTCTAATTTCTCACAGTTTGAAATGACAAAGTTATTTACGGTATCAAATCCTATACTGCTACAAACATTTTCAGGAATATTGCCTGCAACTATATATCCAAATATAGTATTTTGGAGTACAGGTCCATTTTCAGTCTTTATGCAACCCTGCAATAAAATATTGAAATATATGTCTGCTCCCAGCAAAAGAGAAATTTCTTCAGGTAGATAAAAGGTATCATCAGCCAAAAGTATATTATTTGGCAACTGCCAATTTAACAAATTGATCCTTTTTTGGGGCAAATTGGAAGTTATTTGTTCAATTACATGACATTTCAAATTTAATTTAACATTATTGTTGCAGGAACCTATAGTTAATTTTACATACTCATTTATATTGTTTCTCATGTTACCAAACCCAATTACACTATTTTGTTGAATTATTGCATTCAACCCAAGTTTGGTAACCAACTTTTGTGTGATAAAGGATGCTTGACTACCAGTATCTAGCAGCGCTCTGCAAACCACCTCCTGATTACATTGGTTTACTATTTTGACTTTAATGGTTGGTAGCAGAACACCACTAGGCATATTTTTTAAAGCAGTATTAACAGCTGGGGACTCACCACTAGATGTTGAAGGTTGCTGCTGGGCAATGGTGCTCAGAGCTTCTTTCTCCAGGTGCAACAATGCGTTGTGACCCTGTTTACATAGTTTGCATTTAAAACTAAATTTACATCTTCCATCATGATTGTTAAGGCACACATTACACATATCCTTATCATTAACATATGATTGCCGTTGAGACACATGTAACATTTTGAACATAGGGCAATTATAGATCTGGTGGTCTTTATTGAGACAATATCTACAGGGTGGCAGCGGCTTGGATACCACGTTTGATACTTTTGATGTTGACTTGTATGGAGTTTCATAGGCAGTACTTTTATTTGGAAAATATTTGGTAACACCATCATAGTAGGCGTTCCTGTTTTGAGAACTATCCTCGAGCGCTATAGCACGCTTTTCTAAATAGTCTATAAAACTAGCCATGGAAGGCATGTTATCCGAATCCCTATCCAACTGATAGGCCCGGTTTGTAATTTGATCCAGTTTTCTGGTTAAAATAGATATAAGTAGCATGTTCCATTTATCTACTGGTTCATCTAAGTTTTTTAAGGCATGCAACTGCTGATTAATTTGGGAAACAAACGCCCGTATCGAGGCCGCTGTACCCTTTTGCATTGTGGGTATATCTAACAAAACACCAATATGATTGGCAATTAAACGTGACTTATTGTCAAAGCGCTTTTTCAAGAGTTGAATTGCTTCATTATATGATTCATTAACCAATGGCAAGTTAATAATCACTGCTAATGCATCATCATGCAAGTATTTTCTAAGATAAAAAAGCCTTTGAACATTGGACAAAGAGTTGTTCTGGTCTATGACTGCCATAAAAAGATCAAAAAATGGCTTGAATTTCGTGAAGTCACGACCGTCAAATGTCGGAATCTCAATGTTTGGCAATTTGCATGTTGATGCATTATGACAATTTGAGGTTGTTACATTTAAATTTTTTAAAGCGTTATTTATTTTCGCTAACACTGAATAGTATTTATCTTCAATTACACTGACCTGTTCTTCATCCTCCTGGTCTATGCTGAGAATATCCATTTGGATTTTCTCATAGTCTTTCAACGTTGTTATGAGTTTTTCCTTTCGTGCTTCCAAAATATCGACACTTGCGGATGATAAACTTGACGGATCGTTAAAAAAATTGTCAATACGCGTAATTATTCCTTTATATTGACCTCGCGCTACACGTAACCTTCTTATTTTTTCGGACTCCGTCATTTTTGCTGCCGGTTTAGTTAAAACCAAACACTCCACAAACTGTCACCACTGACAGATGTCAAACTAAGTGTCAGCTGTCACGAGCTGTCAGAGGACTAGCACGAAATTAGCAACAATGCCGCATATCTCGGCTGCTGCGGCATAGACAAAGTGCCACTTCACACTGTACTTTTAAAATGCAGAATGGCGGTGATCGAGAAATCGACTTTGATGAGTAATTGTGTAGCCACTACTTGCGATTTTGATGATGCTCCCTTTTGCAGATCCTCTCCTTCCTTCTGTTATAGACAGAACAAAGTTGCAGGCGAGCGTACACACGCCACACGACGTATACGAGGAAATAGAACAGCCAATATAGATGGCGGTCCAATGTGCCTTTTGTTCTCGGACTGAATCGGTCACTTTCCACTTCACTGGTTATTGAAATTACACTTTTTAATTGCTTCGAAGGACCACTTACACATGTTAAAATCAAATGCGTAGGAATTTCTTTAACTGTATATTTTTAAGTTGAATTTTTACAAGAGGACACTCGTTACACCGTTCGAATCATGAGAAGAAGAGAATGTTGCTAGTTAACAACATTTTAGGCAAGCAACCTTGCCACATTAAAAATATAGAGAGAACTTAAATCTATTATTACATTATATGTTTTGTATTAAACAAAAGGCAATTATAAATGGATTGATGGAAATCTTGACAGTAAAGTTTACGAATATAATCACACTTTTCATAGAACTGTAGGAACCCGACCATCAGAAATTAATCATAATAATAAAGCAAATGTATTACAGAGATACATTAACAATTCAATGTCTAAGAAAATACCAAATCGCAAAAGAATTCAAGTCGGAGATTTCGTAAGAATCAGTAAATATAAAGGATGTTTTGAGAAAGGGTTTACACCTAATTGGTCTACAGAAATATTTAAGATTACAAAAGTCCAACCCACTAAGCTGACTACATATTTATTAAAAGACGCAAGGTCAAGACCTATTTTAGGAGCATTCTATGGTCAAGAAATCCAGAAAACTGCATATCCTAAAGTATATCTTGTTGAAAAAGTTTTTAAAAGCAAAGGAAACAAAGTATATGTAAAATGGTTAGGTCTACCGTGTAGTGAAAACAGCTGGATAGATAAAAGTAATCGATTGTAAATTGTAAATGGCGTGTATAAATATAAAAAAATCGTTTCATCTACTCATTAGTATTCGGTTATTTAAGCAAACAAGAGCTTTTTATACAGAATATTGAATATTATTTTAATTAAATTTTTACCGAAAATGAAACGCAGAGAAATTAGTTTCGATAAGCCAATTAAGAAGCAATAGTTACCAGCAAACACTCAGAAAATCGGAGCTGGACCAAAAAAAAGGTTTAATAATATTGTTTCGCACGCTAAAAGACATATTCGTAATCTGAAGCCCAAATACAAGAAAATGTTAACGGAATTAGCATATGCAGCTGCTCAAGAAATAGCTTCCGAATTGCCTATACAATTACCTCGAGTGATACCTGTACCTAAAACTGGTGGAGTCCTACCATTAATTCCTATTTTTGCCGGCTTATCTGCTGCGGGTGGTTTAACCGGAGGTGTTGATGGAATTACTGAGGCTGTGCGTCATTATAAATCAGCTAAAAAGCAATTCACAGAGTCAAAAAAACATAACGTCAAAATGGATTCAATGTGTATTGGAGGAAGATTATATCGCACGCTTACTCAAACAAAAAAACAACTCAAAAATGGGAAATTTCGAGATTTTAAAGTAAAACGTAATAAAAAGGAGTCGATAATAAGTACATTCCAACCGCCGCTTGATTTGAACTAAAATGAAAGAAATAGCCGATCACCCCTCTCTTTTCCACTAAAACATCTCGACAGGTTGGTACTAGTAAAGCGGCGGCTTTCAGTCTTGTGCCGACAGCGATGTGAGCAGACCGATTTTACGTGTGGACTAACTCGTAATAGATCGATCTTTTACTAACAGGTAGGGCTATTAATTTAGGTAATTTTAAAACTAAAGTGATATTTTTCGGACATATTACACCTTAGTAGTAAATTTTTGTCACTATTCAAATAGTTGTTTAGACTTACTTCAGTTTATTACAAATTGGTTTAAAGACCCCTGCGAGTCATTTCGAGTTATTACAGTTTATTTAAAAAAAGAAAAATATTTATCTATATCATTTCGTGTTACACCAGTTTATTTTTAAATTTGGAAATAAAAATTGATTTGTTTCGTGTTTATTCCTGTTTATTATTTAACAGGTGTTATTTATAAATGATGTTTTTTTGGTTGCTTCACATTATTTTTTAAAAGTCATACCAGTTTTAGACTTATTACCAGTTATCGGGATAGGCAAAGCTAAATTTCGTCAAGTTTAGGTACATAACCTAATTGCATGCTGCTTAACGACGCCGTTCACGATGGGTAGGTAAATGTGAAAATAACTATTCTCTCTTTATATAACTATATACTCGTACATCTTTCTTACTATTGGATGCTATTGCCGGCTTTAGGTAAAGAATTTACCTATGTCTATCCCAATCACTGTTTACTGTACAATACGCGAGCGAATAAAAAAACCACAATATTTTGCTAAAATTATAGTAATTTTGTGATAAAACTGTTATACTTAAACGCGTATAAGTGGCGTCGTTGTTTTATTATGGTTTTTCGTTCGCTCGCATACCTACTTGTACCTAGTTCAACTTGACAATTAGCTTCTATTTATTGTTTAGGATGGCGTCTTCCAGAGCTCGGCGAATCTTGAGCTTGATATCGCCAACGTCTCAAATAGTAGACAATGACGTGCCAGATCACGGAAATATTAATCATTCGATCAACGATGTAATGTCAGCGAGTAATTGCATTACTACGAAAGAAAATATATCTCCGTGTTCAAATTCTCAAAGTAATGCGAACTCGAGTACATACTGTGAAGAAATCGATCCTTTTGATCATACAGATGACTGCATGGACCGAGACTGTCAAGTGAGATTACAATTGAATTTCAATGAAGTCGTAAGAGTAATGACTTTTCCAGACAAAATAATGACGCATAAAAATAACCTCGTGCCAGATTACGATAGCGATGATTCTTTACTAGAGGATAAAATTAGCCACGAAAATAATATGGCCACCCCTGTGGGGGTTGGCATGACTAAGTCGATACCTAATTCTTCCTCTTCAAGCTCATCTTCTTCGACATCATCTTCGTCAAGTTCTTCATCAGACTCCGATAGCTCGTCTAGTTCAGTAAAAAGTAGTGTCCAAGAGCCGAGCAAAGATGTATCTACATTTAATAAAAAATCTTGTAATGAAGACACTGAAGTTACTAAACATGTTGACGGCACAGGGGCACTGTTTCAACCAACAGATAATAGAAACGATGAACCGAGCAACCAAAGTTTAAGAGAGCTAAGAGGTACCGAGGAGAGGTCTTATAACATTTCTCCAATTTTTACGGATGAAAGCGATATCGATTTGAGTGACGACGATCCCACTTATAATGCTGAGAACATATTAAACAAACACAATAAAACTAGATTTTTTTTATTCGATCAGACTAATATTGCTTCTTCTTTATTATCTTCAAGTAGCAATGACACATCTTTGGACTCAGACAATTCTAATATTAAAAAAAAAAGTAAAAATAAAGGCCGCAAACGTACAAAAAACCCTGCGACGTGGAAGCAAAATCAATTTAAAAAATTGAGAAACACAGGGGAGTCTTATACATCCTTGTCCAGCAGTCATAAAAATATACCAAGTCGTTGTTTGAAAGTACCATGCACAGATAAATGCAAATTGAAATGCACAGAAGAAATTGATACCGAGAGTAGATTCAAAATATTTAAAGAATTTTGGGATTTAGGAGATTTAAATAAACAAAGAGCTTATATCAATAAGTGTATGGTAGATATCACCCCGAAATACCGATATACGAATGCCGATAATCCCAGACGCTTCAACAAAGCTTATTATTTAACTTTAAATATGAAGAAAATAAGGGTATGCAAAACTTTTTTTTAAAGTACACTTGATATTTCGGACCGGATGATATTTACTATACAGACTAAAATAAGTGAAGGTGGAGTTCTGCTTGAAGACCTACGTGGAAAACATGGACATCATAAAAAAAATTAACCGGAGTTGCTAGACGATATTCGAAAGCACATGGATTCTATTCCCCGAATAGAATCTCATTATACCAGAGCTTTCTTCAGCCCAAAAAAGGACCAGTGCGACTTCTACCTTTCATATCATAATTCTACAGATGAAAAAAAGAAAGAGTTAGAAGAAAAATATAGCATTCACGTAGAAGAAAAGGAATTGAGTAGAATTGAAAAGCAAAATGATCGCAAAAATGTTTCAACAGATCACAAAGTTGTCATTTATGACTTAGAAGCGGTGCTGCAAAGCCCAAAAGGTGACACATCATCATTTTATTATAAATCAAAGCTGAACAGTTACAATCTAACTTGTACGGAATTGACAAAAGCGAATTCAAAAACTGCATATGACATAGTTCATTGTTATTTCTGGACAGAATGTGACGCTAAACGTGGGGAAGTTGAAATTGGTACATGTGTGTGGCAATATCTAGATGGCTTATGCAAGGAAAAACCCGAAGAAAAAAAAGTTATTTTTTACTCTGACAACTGTTGCGGCCAGAATAAAAATAAATTTATCACATCATTATACCTGTTTGCCGTGCAGTTTTTGAATATAAAAAGCATAACACACAAGTTTTTAATTCGAGGGCATACGCAAAATGAAGCTGATGGAGTGCATAGTTTGATAGAAAAAGAAATTTAAAAAAATCTAAGATCTGGTCCTATATATAGTCCTGACCAATACATAGCACTGATCAAAAATGCCAAAAAAAGTAAGCCATCAATTAACGTACATGAAATGACCTTTGAATCTTTTATGAATATAAAACTTTTGCAAGAGGAATGGGGGTACAACTACAGCACTGATACAAATGGACATGCAGTAAATTGGAACAATATTAAAGTTTTGATGATGAAGAAAGAAACCACGTTCAGTTTCTATTATAAAAATTCGTACAAGGAGGAGATATACAGAGAAGTTGACGTAAGAAACAAAAGAAAGAAGATGAAAATTATATCTGAAATAACTCTACAACAAGCGTATACCAAAAGGCAAGAGCTAAGTGAAAATAAAAAAAAAGATTTGAGAGAGCTCCTTACAAAAGGATTGATTACTGCGTATTATGCTAGTTTTTATAACTTAATAATTAATTAGCCAAAGAGAAAATGATAAAAGTAATAAGACTACCTATTTCTAAAGTTTAGTTGATGTTATTTTTTGGAAGATATTTTTTATTTTATTTGAGTGGAGTATTATAACAATATTGTTAGTAATGTTTAAGGATAATATTAGTTTTTTTGTAAAGTCTGACCAAACGATAATTAAAGACTAACAAATTGATCTCATACTTAAGATAGGCTTTAAGTATTATCTGATCCTGGCTCAAGCTCTTTATTAATATTGAGTGGTTTTTAATACGGGTTTTAAGCCTAAGATTATATTATTATAAGTAACAAAAATTTGAGAATTTTATAATTTTAGTTTATGTGCTCATTGTTGTCGGGGTTAAGAACTGTTTACTTTTTTTTGTATTTGTTTACAATAATAAATAAAAGTTGATTGGTTAAAACGTCTTTTATTAGTAACCATAAAATAAACATTTAAAATATAATTATAACATAAAATGAAATATTTTGACATCAAGCAAAAATTATTTTATAAAATTTCAAGTATAAGGAATTAAAACTAAATGTAGTCGCATTGTAGATTTTCGGTTAAAAATAAAAAACAGCATATTCCATCTTACGCCATCTAAATTCAACTTCATAACTTTAATTTTTAAGCTATACAATACAATTGTGACTGGTAGAAATAATTTTACCTACCACGCGATTTTTGGTTCTAGAATAGTTTTATGATATTATAAACATATATATATATATATATATATATATATATATATATATATATATATATAGGTACTGGCGCGGGGAATGACACAACGAACTCAACATTCAAAGTAAAGCTTGTAGAAAGTCCACAAGAAATGGTAGCGTGCGCACGCGGCGATGCTCGTAAAGGAACTGTCGTTTAGATGTCCAGGATGCGTTTACGCGGCGGAAGAAAGCCTTAGGGCGCACAATTCTTGGTGGGCCTTGATGCAATACAAATAAACTTTAATTTCGCGCAACCAGTGACATTGTTACAATTCTTCAAGATTGCATTTTTTATCTATTTTTAAATAAAACGCGGACTAGGTGCAAAACTTTGATTGCTTGTTACCAAAAAATATCAATTTTGAGATATTTCTTTGTTTGAGTAAGCGTGCGATATCTTAAACCGTACAAGGATGGTTTAGGAATTTATGTTTCAAAAAAAAAACAACCAGAAACTAGGCTACCCGATAGAGCATTAAGTAATATTAATATACTAAAGCACTCAAAAAGTATTCCTCATTTTCGCGGTGTATATATGAGAGATGAATTACCAGAAGTGCCATGGCCGATAGAATGCGGTGTTATCAATTTGGATACGTCTAAAAATTCTGGTACTCATTGGGTAGCGTATGGAAAACTAAATGATTACATCGAATACTTTGACAGTTACGGTAATTTGAAACCACCAAAGGAATTTAGCATATGTGGGATCTAATATTCGGTATGATTATGAAAATCTACAAAGAAACCATTTATATCATTGCGGGCATTTATGTTTGAAATTTCTTAAATCATTTTGGAACAAAAGATCTAAATAAATAATTAATGATAAATATATCAAACAGTAATTCTCTACAATAAAAATGACACGTTAAATGAGTATTATACATTCCTTTATGAGCAATGTTCAGGATTGGATGTTAATTTCTTAATACTAATTAACCAATTTAATTAAAAGGTTTACTATCTGTGCCCTAAATAAGGCATGTATGTTTTTTAATAAAACCCCTAACAAAATCAAAAAATCCAATATTCAACTGCCGATATTCAAAGAAACAAGACGGTTGAATGCAAGGATTAATATTACTAGAAGCAATAAAAAGTTTCTCATTTCTCTTGGTTTCAAATTATTAAAATAAAATGCTGCAAATTACCGATCCACCACAACAAGACAACTCTATCGAAAGCTATGAAATCCACAGTTACAATCCCTACAGTCACAGCTTTAAGGAAAACGATGAAATCAGAATACCTATTCATCAGCAAGATGTTTACGTACTACCATCTGCAAGCTCCATATTCATCGAAGGCCATGCGACGGTGTCCGGGCTAGATGCAGCGGGGAAAGTAATATCGAAGGATATTAGTTTTACAAATAATCCAATAATGTTTTTATTTCAAGATAATAATATAAGATACGAACTGAATGGTGTTGAAATAGATCGCATTAAAAATGCTGGAATTACAACAACAATAAAATCTTATATATCTATAAATGATGGAGAGAGTAAAAGTGCACAATTATGGGGTTGGAAATTCAATGGAACCGTGCAAAAGAATGGTCATTTCTGTGTTATCATACCATTAAACAAAGTGCTAGGGTTTGCGGAAGATTACAACAAAATTCTCGTTAATTGTCGGCATGAACTTATACTTCATAGAAGCAATTCTAGTTTAAATAGTGTTTTGATTGATAAAAACGAAAAAATTGAAATAGGAGTACAAAAAGTTCAATGGCGCGTACCACATGTTAAAGTTTCAGATCGTAATACAAGCATCGTTACTCAAGCATTTGGAAAAAGATCGAGCTGTACAACTATCTTTCCGAAATTGGGATTTATATGAGTATTCTCTTTTACCTAGAACCACAAAACATTCGTGGACTGTCAAAACTGCCTCTCAGCTAGAAAAACCAAGATATGTTATATTTGGTTTGCAAACAGATAGAAAATTTAATAAAATGAAAAGTTCGGCTCTGTTTGACCATTGTAACATAACAAACGTGAAGTTTTTTTTTAAATTCACAGTACTTTCCTTATGATTCACTCAACTTACAATTTAGTAAAGACAAGTACATTATATTATATGAGATGTATGCCAATTTTCGTCAGTCGTATTACAACACCAGTATCGATCCCTTGCTTAATTTGAAAACATTCGGAGTAAAAACTACACTTTTTGTTATTGATAGTTCGAGACAAAACGATACACTAAAAACCGGACCAGTCGATGTGCGATTAGAATTCGAGTCGTCAGAAGACATACCCGAGAATACAGCGGCTTACTGTTTGATCTTAAACGATCGTCTTATTGAGTATAAGCCTTTACGTAACATAGTTCGAAAAATATCATGAAAGTGATTATGGATGTTCAAGGTTTTAAAAATGAATACAATCAATTTATTCCAAAAGAAATAGCAATGATCTACAAGAATAGGTTTCTTGTATTATTGATTAAACCACCATTTCCATTTTATGACTTAACAAAGAAAGAAAAATTACAAGTTGCGTGGATAGAAACAAACCGAGGAATTTTATGGAATGAGAGATATGTACCGTATTTTAATTATAACAAATCGTTATTAAACTTTTGTAAAAATAAACGAATTTATACAAAAGGCAATGAAAAAGTGAGGTGGTTGAAGGAGATATTAGAAAATAATAATTTTTATGATTTAGCAGAGATTAAGTGTCCTAATTTAGAAACACTTCATGAAAAATATGCTTCGTCATCTGATATCCAAAATTGTATTTATCATTCTAATACATGTGCATTCAAAAATGTAACTTGCTTGAATAAGTGATGCTTAGAAAATAGTTTTTTTATAAATAAACGTAATATAAATTATAAATATACGTTTGATTTGCTTCTGTACTTTAGGAACGGTTGGTACATAAAATGATGCGATACGAATAAACGATTACTGACTTTTATTATGAGCTAATGTTGATGTCAAATATCATATTAGAAGACGTACGTAATCCTTGTAAGCAGACTAAATAATAGGAAAAATGGTTAAATTAACATTTTGAATACAAGTCGACTTTTTAAAAAGTCGAATCTACTTGATCGACTTCTTAAATACATTAATTCACTTCTCATTGTGTATGATTTGATAAGTTCGAAGAGGATTAATAGTTTAAACAACGACGTTTTGAAGAGATGAATTACGACTTTTAAATAGATCGGTACACCCTGATCGACATCTTAAATAGAAGAATACAGTTTTTGAATAGTTGAAATTAGGGGATCTGGATAACTCAGATCTGTATCCAGATACCCTAATTTTAACCTACTAAGATGTCAGCAGATCAAATAAAGACATCTGCAATCCCATCAGTAAATTTACATTCAAAGTAGATTTCAATTTTAAAATTCTGATGGTGCAAAGAAACTACAGTAGTTAATACAATCATTAAAAACGTTTTTGTGCTGTCTGCTGTTTGTCCGAATTTTCATTTCACAATTTTTTCTTTGAACCCATTAACTTTTCAAAATATGACCTACAGAACCTAGGTTACGTTAGTTTTATAACACTTCAGGAAAGTTAAACAGTTTTAGAGAATTTTTTTTGTGCAAAATGAAAATTCTGGCAAGAGAAACAGCGGCCAAAAGTTTTTCGGGCTTATGATGGGTAACGTTAATAGTTTTTACCTTATCTCAAGTAAATTTTTATCTATTGTACCACAATTTATAATCTATACATATAAATTAAAGTTGCAGAAGGGAAAAAATCTGTACATTCAAGATATAAACTTAAAAATATTATAGGGGTCCTCAGAATGAGCAGCAGAACACGTTTCTATAATTTTTAGATTTGGTGTCTGTTTGTCTGTTTGTATGTTTAATTTTGTTTCCCCTCGCATCATTTGAAAACCATTGGACCAATGTTGATGCGGTTTTCACTAAAACGTTTCAATTAACGGTGACCAGGGGCCTGTTTTATAAAACTACAAATTACAATTTACAGATTACAAGTTTCCATTTGACACAACCTCGACCAATGACGACCAGCCATTTTAGCAGTGTTGCCAGTTTAGACCTGTAAAATTGTAACTTGTAGCTTTATAAAACGTGCCCCAGGTTTACATTCTCTCAAAAAAGTATCGGGAATTGATAATTTGTTTATGGTTCCGAATTCAATTTTTATTTTTTTATTTTTTTGCTGGTTTGGCACGGCTGTTTTCCATTTTGGCGCGGAGTTTGAGTTTCATCTGTCAAATAGATTAAATACAGTGCTGTTTTTTGTTCGATCATCTCTAGTGTGTGATACGAATTTCTGCGTGATTTAATAATGGACAAAAACATCGAACAAAGAGTTTGTCTCAAATTTTGCATCGCAAATGGAATTTCGTGTTCGGAGTCGCTGAAAATGGAACAGAAGGCTTACGGTGATTCGATGTTATCAAAAACACGTGCTTATGAGTGGCACAATGCGTTCAAAAGCGGTCGAGATGTGATGGAAGATTTGCCTCGCTCTGGTAGGCCCTCAACGTCGTCAACAGAAGTCTGTTGACTGTTTTCTTTAACTATTGCGGTGTTGCGCACTTGGAGTGCTTTCCGAAAGGTCAAACGATAAATAAAGAATATTATTTGAGTTCTATGCGGCGTTTAAGAGAGCCAATTTGACGAAAAAGGCCAGGTTGGTGGAAAGAAAATTCTTGGATTTTGCACCACGATAATGCGCCTGCGACAAGGCCATCATTATAAACGAAATTTTGATCAAAAACTCAACAAATACCATCGAGCAACTACCTCATTCACCAGATATGGCTCCAGCCGACTTAATTATTTATCCTAAACTCAAATTACCACTTCGTGGCACCCGTTTTCATTCGGTAGAAGAAATAAAAGAGAATTCGAGCCGAGAACTGAACGCAATTCCGGAAAAAGCGTTTAAAAAAAAAATCCATGATCGGATTATTCGTGAGCGTGAGTGTATCATTTCTGAAGGAGCATACTTTGAATGCGATAAAATAAATTTGGAAGAATAACTTATTTTTTTTGTATTATTGACCTTTTCCCGGTACTTTTTTGACAGAGAAGTATATAATAATAAAAATTAAGATATGATAATTTAAGGGGGGAAAAGAGGGGTCAAAGTTAGTATGGAAAAAAGTTACCGGATTGAGCTGGTCACTTGAAACTTTGTATAAGTAATTACTCACCGTAACAAATTAAGCTATATCTATATCAGGATTTCTTGATTAAAGTTAAAACAACTAAGAAATTATCAAATTATGCCAATTATAAGTATTTTTACATATTTTTACAAATATCAACATTTTATTCTCCGATTATTACATACAAACTATATTCAAGGATTTTTAAAAATTCAGTGTCCAAAATGATATAAAGAAGCAAAACAAATTATTCCAGTTTGTTGTTGTAACAAATGTGACGCCATGATGATGTGACATCAAGGAAAGGGATAGCCATATTCCTCCCATAACGGGAACGATCAAGACAAAAAACACGCGATCATAGATTAACGTTACAATAGAAGCGACGTTGTGATTGAAACTAACGGTGTCAAATTGTTGCTTAACCTCGTGGATCCCGATACCTATTAAGTAAGGTTGTAAAAGCAACCTAGCCAAATAAACTATGGGGTTTCTTCTGTCTTCGGTAATTTGTACTTTATAAAGTACGTGGGGATTCACGAGGTTAAAAACATTGTATTATATGCGTAATATCGAGAGTTCGAATACATATTTAAGACAATGTTTGGACAACCAAACTCCTATTATTAACTTAGCTTGGGTTTTACAATTTTGATTATAGTGAAAAGAGAAACCTTACAATTTCATCATGTCAATCTATGTCACAAATACCTACATTTTTTGGGTGTTAGTTGTTTATCGATGATCAATCAGATTATGAAATAAAAAATATTTCGTTCGATAGTTAGATCGGTTCCTCAATCTGATTAATTCCGCATGGCAAACTTTCCAGTCATTTTTAACAATCGCATATTTTCCATTTAGGATTTTCTACACTCGCAAAATTTCCCATTGTAATTAAGTCGAAAGAGTGTGGCTCATAATTTCTGAAAATCAAATTTTATTCGTTGCAGAATTTCTATTCCCATTTTTTTCCGATCTTAATTTTTCACTGCCGTGAATTAATTTGATAGTGTCAACGGAGCTCCGCTATCGCTGTGTGGTTTGGCCCTTCGGGCCTGCTGCAAAACTGACATTATAACCTAAACCTACCTTCCTTTTTCGACCTAATTATAAGTGGAAAAATGTTAAATTGCGAGAAATTCGGATAGGAAAATATGCGATTTGGAGAATATAAGATCGGGAAAAAATGGGAAAGGAAATTCAACAACCAATAAAATTTGATTTTCGGAAATTATGGGCAACACTCTTAGAGCATTTAACCAACCGGAGTGGCTACGCGCATCAATTTCTATGTCAAAAAGTCTGTAGCTTTCTGCGCGGGGGACGAGGAAATGCACACAAACAGTGTTAACACTAATGCATATTTCAATCATATCGTTACGCACGCATACGCCAAAATTATCAAACACTAGCATAAAATATACGCACACGAGTGCATCTACACGCAGGGACAACGTGTCAGTGCACGAGATAACGTCCATTTGAAGTAAATTAAGACACTGCTTGACTCTGTCGATATTTTACTGTCGATGAGTTCTGCCAATAATTATGACAAAAGTTAAATTTTCTTTTTCCTTTGATTTAGGGTCTGCGATAAGGATAACACAGAACCTTGGGTTGTCAATAACTACAGGTGAATGATAAGTCAGTATGGTTTAGTCTAAAAGCGCATGAAATACCTACATAATTTGGATCTATGAAGCCTAGTCGATTTTAAAGTTAGGAAAAGCTGCATTATTATGAAAAAATACTTGGCTGGCGGACTCGCGGAACCAGCAGAAAACCAAAAACTGAACAACATGTATTTTCATGATGCTTACTTGTTCAGTTCATGCAGATCAATTATTTTTATGTAGATAACTTAAGATCTTTAAGCAATACTACGAAAATGGAATAAAAGATTTTTCTGTTTTCCACATTTGATATTTGTCCGAGAATATCTGAATGCAGGTTTTCTCATCTCTTAAATCGAAGACGAGATTTCTTACTGGAAAAAACATAAAACTAGAAAAACTGAACTGAACTGAATGGTCAGAGGGCAAATAGTGACAAAGTCTTCTCCCCCTTAACTTGAAAAATATCGATCGCACGATGATAATATTTGCATGGAAAAGCTGTAGGAAATCGCATTTGCAACAACTTAAGTTCCTAATTTTTTTGTTGTTAAGTTGAAAATGTCCGAGATATTGAGCAAAAACGGTTTCTCCTTAAAATTCAAGATGGCAGCTGACGCAGGAACGGAATTCAGTCGCGATTCTGAATTTACACTGCTATTGACCCCCCCTAAAGGTTAGAACAATAAAATTGCCGTCCATAATTAATGCAAGGTTAAACGACTACCCGTCTGGACTAGAAACACTCATAAAGTCGATATCGATATCTGTTTTTGTGCTATCGCAGCACTAAATTTGTGCAGTGTGGCCAGTGTATTAAAATTAGAATTGCCTATTATTTTCGCATTAAGTGACGACCGTAAATATTTTATAATAATGAACTTTACCTACCTTTCGTACACTAAATTTTAAATTTCAAAAATATGATAAATAAAGAACAATAACGAACGTGAATTAGAAGTTTCAATTAAATGTTACAAAACTTCAACAACAAACTCAACCAAAAAAACAAAAACTCAAAAAATTACGCTAAATTCGATCTTTTACGATTTAGTGGCAACACTTTTTGATCAACAATATTTTTTTGTTCTTTGCAAATTTCGTGCATTATTTCATAATATTTAGAGAAAATAATAATTACAGATGGAAAGTAACATTATCCTTTTGTACACTAGAAGTTTCTGACCTCTTCTTACACGAAAATACACTGCAATTCGGCATTTTTAGCTCACGTCATTCCGAGTGTACTGCCAGTTGTCAATGGCGCGGAACGCGCCGTAACTAGTTTTGTATAACCGGTATGACCGATGCTCTCATACTTTTGGCAGAGGGGGACGCCTGTCAGTAGCCACTCCGGTTGGTTAAATTCTCTAAGGCAACACTCAGTCGAAATAGGTAGATAGATTTAGGTTATGTTAGTTTTCCAGAAGGCCCAAAGGGCCATAGCACCCAGAAATAGCTCCATCGACTCAGTGACATTGATATTGAATTGAGAAAACACGCAAGTGGGGAAAAACTAAAATGGAAAATTCGCAATTGGTAAAAAAAAACAATGCGATTGGAGAAAAAATTAAATGGGGAAAAATGCGAATGGAAAGTTTGCTAAGTGGAATTAGTAAGTTAGGGTAAAGCCGGCCATCCACGTTACGGTCCACCGGAGAGGTTACCTGCGCAGGCGACCGGAGGACACGGCACACACGCACAGGTTCACCGTACGGTGTCACTCGAAAGAAATGGTTTTTGGTTTTGCTCCGGTCGCCTGCACAGGTAGACCTCTCCGGTAACCGTAACGTGTATGGCCGGCTTAACCGATCTATGTTCTCATTTCGTTAGTGGTAAGGCAAAAAAAACGGCCGAGTGCGAGTCGGACTCGCGCACCCAGTATTCCGTATTTAAGATAATATGCTTGGTAACCGCTTATTTTGTTATGAACTTTATTTTCTATGCAATAAAGTCCATTTTGACTAGCCTATATTTTGACACACATTTTCTAAGTTTTTTTGTTATTTCTCAAAAACTGTAAATAATAAACACTTCATTTTATTTTTCCCATAAAATATAATTAATTATCTATACGTGAGGCTTTTTTCAGAGTTTTTGAGTAATAAGCTTTGGAGATAAAAGGCGGGGGCAATCATTTTTTGTACATTTTGGCTGTAAATCTTAAAGTTACATCACAGATAATTAAACAAAAAATAGGTTTGAAATATGCAGATTAAGACCTTTATTTATTTATTTATTTATTCAAATTCCTATAATTAACACTTACAGACTAGCTAAACGTGTTAACAGGACAAATATTTACAGTAGTGGTAGTACAGTAAACTTAGTTTAAACGTTAAGTATTGTGCTTGGAGTTGCTGTAGACTATAGGTAGCGGCCGGCTACTGTTAAGAAACCAGGTATGGTACTATGAAAGACATCCAATGTGCTATCACTGCTCAGAATCTTATTAAGGAGAGTCAACGCGCGATGCAAAGGGGAGTGGGTTAACGCTCGAGTGCGCGATGTAGGGAGAGCAAACAATAGGCGGCGCTGTGAGCGAAGCTGAATTTTACGGACAGGCTCTACTCGCAGAGGAATCAGGGCTAGGAGATAAGGATTGTGCGTGCAGCCTCGCAGTAACTGGATAAAATATTTTACTACATACATATTTCTCCTGAACTCTATGGTGTGGTGGCATTCAAATGACACCCCATTTTCTATAATCGAACCACTTTCATTTCCCATTCTAGACCCCTTTTCTATTATTTATAAAATTAATTTCATATTTTTTTTACTAAAAACAGACACAGCGGGCAAGTAAGTTGTACAACTATGCCAAATTTTAAGTTGATAGCATTTTTAGTTGCTGAGAAATCCTGCTGTGACATACAGACAGACAGACAGACAACAAAGTCTCACGCATGAAATACCTACATAATTTGGATCTATGAAGCCTAGTCGATTTTAAAGTTAGGAAAAGCTGCATTATTATGAAAAAATACTTGCCTGGCGGACTCGCGGAACCAGCAGAAAACCAAAAACTGAACAACATGTATTTTCATGATGCTTACTTGTTCAGTTCATGCAGATCAATTATTTTTATGTAGATAACTTAAGATCTTTAAGCAATACTACGAAAATGGAATAAAAGATTTTTCTGTTTTCCACATTTGATATTTGTCCGAGAATATCTGAATGCAGGTTTTCTCATCTCTTAAATCGAAGACGAGATTTCTTACTGGAAAAAACATAAAACTAGAAAAACTGAACTGAACTGAATGGTCAGAGGGCAAATAGTGACAAAGTCTTCTCCCCCTTAACTTGAAAAATATCGATCGCACGATGATAATATTTGCATGGAAAAGCTGTAGGAAATCGCATTTGCAACAACTTAAGTTCCTAATTTTTTTGTTGTTAAGTTGAAAATGTCCGAGATATTGAGCAAAAACGGTTTCTCCTTAAAATTCAAGATGGCAGCTGACGCAGGAACGGAATTCAGTCGCGATTCTGAATTTACACTGCTATTGACCCCCCCTAAAGGTTAGAACAATAAAATTGCCGTCCATAATTAATGCAAGGTTAAACGACTACCCGTCTGGACTAGAAACACTCATAAAGTCGATATCGATATCTGTTTTTGTGCTATCGCAGCACTAAATTTGTGCAGTGTGGCCAGTGTATTAAAATTAGAATTGCCTATTATTTTCGCATTAAGTGACGACCGTAAATATTTTATAATAATGAACTTTACCTACCTTTCGTACACTAAATTTTAAATTTCAAAAATATGATAAATAAAGAACAATAACGAACGTGAATTAGAAGTTTCAATTAAATGTTACAAAACTTCAACAACAAACTCAACCAAAAAAACAAAAACTCAAAAAATTACGCTAAATTCGATCTTTTACGATTTAGTGGCAACACTTTTTGATCAACAATATTTTTTTGTTCTTTGCAAATTTCGTGCATTATTTCATAATATTTAGAGAAAATAATAATTACAGATGGAAAGTAACATTATCCTTTTGTACACTAGAAGTTTCTGACCTCTTCTTACACGAAAATACACTGCAATTCGGCATTTTTAGCTCACGTCATTCCGAGTGTACTGCCAGTTGTCAATGGCGCGGAACGCGCCGTAACTAGTTTTGTATAACCGGTATGACCGATGCTCTCATACTTTTGGCAGAGGGGGACGCCTGTCAGTAGCCACTCCGGTTGGTTAAATTCTCTAAGGCAACACTCAGTCGAAATAGGTAGATAGATTTAGGTTATGTTAGTTTTCCAGAAGGCCCAAAGGGCCATAGCACCCAGAAATAGCTCCATCGACTCAGTGACATTGATATTGAATTGAGAAAACACGCAAGTGGGGAAAAACTAAAATGGAAAATTCGCAATTGGTAAAAAAAAACAATGCGATTGGAGAAAAAATTAAATGGGGAAAAATGCGAATGGAAAGTTTGCTAAGTGGAATTAGTAAGTTAGGGTAAAGCCGGCCATCCACGTTACGGTCCACCGGAGAGGTTACCTGCGCAGGCGACCGGAGGACACGGCACACACGCACAGGTTCACCGTACGGTGTCACTCGAAAGAAATGGTTTTTGGTTTTGCTCCGGTCGCCTGCACAGGTAGACCTCTCCGGTAACCGTAACGTGTATGGCCGGCTTAACCGATCTATGTTCTCATTTCGTTAGTGGTAAGGCAAAAAAAACGGCCGAGTGCGAGTCGGACTCGCGCACCCAGTATTCCGTATTTAAGATAATATGCTTGGTAACCGCTTATTTTGTTATGAACTTTATTTTCTATGCAATAAAGTCCATTTTGACTAGCCTATATTTTGACACACATTTTCTAAGTTTTTTTGTTATTTCTCAAAAACTGTAAATAATAAACACTTCATTTTATTTTTCCCATAAAATATAATTAATTATCTATACGTGAGGCTTTTTTCAGAGTTTTTGAGTAATAAGCTTTGGAGATAAAAGGCGGGGGCAATCATTTTTTGTACATTTTGGCTGTAAATCTTAAAGTTACATCACAGATAATTAAACAAAAAATAGGTTTGAAATATGCAGATTAAGACCTTTATTTATTTATTTATTTATTCAAATTCCTATAATTAACACTTACAGACTAGCTAAACGTGTTAACAGGACAAATATTTACAGTAGTGGTAGTACAGTAAACTTAGTTTAAACGTTAAGTATTGTGCTTGGAGTTGCTGTAGACTCTAGGTAGCGGCCGGCTACTGTTAAGAAACCAGGTATGGTACTATGAAAGACATCCAATGTGCTATCACTGCTCAGAATCTTATTAAGGAGAGTCAACGCGCGATGCAAAGGGGAGTGGGTTAACGCTCGAGTGCGCGATGTAGGGAGAGCAAACAATAGGCGGCGCTGTGAGCGAAGCTGAATTTTACGGACAGGCTCTACTCGCAGAGGAATCAGGGCTAGGAGATAAGGATTGTGCGTGCAGCCTCGCAGTAACTGGATAAAATATTTTACTACATACATATTTCTCCTGAACTCTATGGTGTGGTGGCATTCAAATGACACCCCATTTTCTATAATCGAACCACTTTCATTTCCCATTCTAGACCCCTTTTCTATTATTTATAAAATTAATTTCATATTTTTTTTACTAAAAACAGACACAGCGGGCAAGTAAGTTGTACAACTATGCCAAATTTTAAGTTGATAGCATTTTTAGTTGCTGAGAAATCCTGCTGTGACATACAGACAGACAGACAGACAACAAAGTCTCACCATAAGGGTTCCTTTTTTACAATTTTGGTACGGAATCTTAAAAACGGAACTGAATAAACTAAGGCAAATACTACATACTTTTTTGAATTAATGCATTTATTTCAGGATCATGGCGTTCCATAGATTCTTAGTAACATTAAATCTCATTTTATATTAGTAATTATTTATTTCTCCTATGGCTTAATTCTGCCACGCAGTGTGACAACATGGGACAGGCTTTAAACATTCTGTTTTGTTATTCTATGTCAAAAGTAGCGGTGTCAGATTGACGTTGACAGCGTTGACATATCCCAGATTTTAACAATTTTTCCGCCATTTTTAAGACGTTCATGGTCCTCATAACAAAATTTGTCAAAAAAATCGCAAAATGACTGCAATGAGACTAGGAACCCTTAACATAAATGGTTTAGCACCAAATAAACTCGAGGTCGAACTCCTAATGATAGAGCGTAAACTAGATATCTTATTAATTTCTGAAGCACACTGTACGGCAACTTCCAGTATAAAATTCAAAGATTACCATTGTTTTTTGACACTCCACCCGGATGGAACAGGACATGCTGGAAGAGCAGTGATTGTAAGGAAGTCTGTAGAACATCAGATCATGCCTGATTACAGAACTGAACATATTCAAGCTACAACAATAGCAGTATAAGACAAAAATGGCTACCTCAACATTTCGGCAATTTATTGTCCTCCTAAACACAAAATTACCGAAGAAACGTTCACGGAGTTATTTAAAACACTAGGAAACCGCTTTGTCGCCGGCGGAGACTGGAATGCGAAGCATACACACTGGCAGACTAACAAACACCCGAGGCCGGCAACTGAAAAGGAGCATTGATACCAACCATTTGCTACTGACTTCTACGTGTGAACCGACGTACTGGCCAATGGACCCAAAAAAGTGCCTGACCTCCTGGACTTTTTCATTTCAAAAGGCTTAACGAAGCAATATCTTAAAGCTGAATCCTGTTATGATAGCTCATCAGATCATTCTCCCGTCCTTTTAACCATAAGCACTCTTTTGATTGGAAATGAAAAACCAGAAACCCTTTCAAACAAACATACTGACTGGGAGGTAGTGAGACACTTCATCGACGAGAGAATTGATCTTAAAGTCGCGTTGAAAACTCCTGCTCATATTAAGAATGCAGCAATAGTACATTGTCTATTACGGGTGGTAAAGGCAGAATTACAAACGAGAGTTTGTTAGGCGAGGCTTTAATGACTCGAGCTTTGTAATTCCTTTACCACCCGTGTAACATACAATGTTTTTCATCACATTTGCGAGGAAAAAAATAAAATCAGAAAAAATATCATATTTTTAACTTATTTGACAGACTACATCATTTTCTATAACTTACCACAGATAATGTGAAACGTGTTCAGGAGTCCGATTCTAGTGACAGTCGAGGTCAATAGTTTATACAGGGTGTCCCAAAAGTACCACGCCACAGTGACACCGGAGGTAGGTCAGCTCAAGAGGAACCTAACCAGCCTAACATGACCTCAGTAAAATGACTTTATTTTTTTCAAATTGCTAGACCAATTTAATTTTAATTTGCAATTGGTCTAGCAATTTGAAAAAAATAAAGTCATTTTACTGAGGTCATGTTAGGTTAGGTTAGGTTCCTCTTGAGCTGACCTACCTCCGGTGTCACTGTGGCGTGGTACTTTTGGGACACCCTGTATGCGAGATTTTTAGAAAATTGTATGCAACTGACATTTCATCTCGAATGAAATTTCATATCTTATGGCACAAGAATTGGGGTCCTGACGTATAATGATAGTTTGAGTCCACGCATTATATTAAAAAAAAAAGCTTTTACGTACGATAGGGCGTAATGGTAAAAAAAAAGGCCCGCGGGTATTATTTTGGATTTACGGTCGATTTTTCTAGCATGTTAGGACACTATTTACGAGCAAGTGTGATGAAAAATATATAACAACTCTTATTCAAGAAGCCTGCTGGGTTAACAGTCCAGAAATTGGCAATAAACAAGGGCTTACTAATTATCGATATATAGAGCGCTATTCTTGAAAAAAGGCGTATACGGGTTTGGCATCAAACCAGACTTGATATAGATAAGAAAGCTTTTAATAAAATATCGTCGCAGTTAAAGAACAAGCTACAAAATTGGCAAAACGCTACTTTAGAAACCCAGCTACAATCCCTTACGGGCACTGCTTCTAGCAATTATTAACTGTGGAAATTTACCAAAAACTTCGATAGACCGCAAAAGGCGAAACCGCCCCTTAAAAAAGTCATGGATGGGCACGAACGTCCCAAGAAAAAGCTGTCACGTTTGCTCAACACCTACAACATGTTTTCTGCCCAAATGTAGCTAGTGATCTAGAGTTCGAAAAAGAGGTCGATAAAATACTTGATTTCACCTTCCAAATGTCACCCCCACCCGCCCCAGTAACTCACCGCGATGTTTGGAAAACAATTAAAGAAATGAAGGACAAAAAGGGCCCTGGTTTCGACCTCATAACAAAAGAAATCCTTATGAAAATGACAAGAAAAGTCATATTATACCTGACTACACTGTACAACGGAATGTTAAGAACTCAGTATTTTCCTCTACTATGGAAAGTGTCACAAATCTTAATGGTTCACAAAGTAGGAAAACCAGCTAATGATGTGACCTCTTATAGGCCGTTCAGTTTATTGCCTATAATGTCCAAGGTCTTCGAAAAATTGATCCTACGAAGAATTCTACCTATTCTATAGGAAACCAAAGCTATCCCTACACATCAATTTGGATTCAGACAAAATCATTCTACAGTAGAACAGGTCCATAGAGTGGTTGAGAGAATTTAATTGTTCCGCATTTAAGCAGGCTGTACAGAGCGTGCTTAGCCTTCGGGTACGTTCCACGTATAAGGAGGCTTGTAAAAGTGATCTACCTGCCAAGACCAGGAAAGGCAGATTACAGTGATGCCGATAAGCCTATCATCATTCTTCTAAAAACACTAGAGAAGCTGGTAGACAGGCACATAAGAGACGGACCTCTAAGGCGATATCCACTGCATAAAATGCAATGCGCGTATCAACCGGGTAAATCCACAGATACTGCGATTCATCTTGTAGTGAATAAAGCTGAAAATGCACTTGAGAACAAAGAGATCTGTCTCGCGGCATTTCTCGATGTGGAGGGAGCATTTGATAGGACTACGTTCGAAGCCATAAGCACGGCATTGAACCAACCATATGTAAATGGATAGGTAACATGCTAAACAGTAGGCTAATAATGTCAAGCCTTTTAGGCGACGTCCTATTCGCCACAACGACAAAAAGATGTCCCCAGGGGGGGGGTACTCTCACCAACTCTATTGAGCCTGGTGGTAAACTCTCTCCTCGAGGAGCTCAACACCGGCCCACTACGCACTGTTGGGTATGCAGATGATCTCGTGATACTTATCAACGGGAAGTTTCCGGAAACAGTATCGGGAATCATGGGGAAAGCTCTGGAAAAGGTGGAAAGCTGGTGCATTAGCCATCAACTATCCATCAATCCCAGCAAAACTGTAGTAATACCATTTACTAAGAAACGGGACCTCAAACATATTAAACAGCTAAAGCTGTTTGGCGAGGTACTAAAATTGTCAGGCGAGGTAAAATATCTAGGTATCATACTAGATAAAGAGCTCACTTGGAAAAAACTCGTAGACAACGCGATAACCAAAGCGCTGAGAGTGTTTGGAATGTGTAGATCAGCATATGGCAAGACATGGGGCCTTAACCCTAAAGTACTGAAGTGGATCTATACCATGATGGTAAGGCCCATAATTTTGTACGGCTGCTTGGCCTGGTGGCCAAGAACAACATTAAGGACATGCAAGGACTCTCTTACTAAAGTGCAGAGGGTTGCCTGCATGGCGATAACAGGGGCGTTCAGAACGACGACGACGGCGGCAATGGAGGTCCTACTAAACCTCCCACTACTGCATAACGCCATACAGTCTGAGGCGTGCAAGTCACTACAAAGGTTGAAAGAGACGCCTGTGGAACGACGCAGTGCCTAGAACCAGACGCACAAAAATGGCACACAATGTTGTTCTAGACAGAATACTGACGATGAGTTGCGACAAAATGCAACCCAAGTATGTATTCCGGGGGAACTTCAAAGTCCACATTCCAACAAGGGATGAATGGAAGGATGGGTTGCACCTATCAGAGGAAGACAACTCGATATGGTACACGGATGGTTCAAAAATGAGCTCCGGTACGGGGGCGGGTATTCACGCCAAAGACTATAAAAGTAGCATAAGTATGGGCAATTACGCAACGGTCTTCCAGGCGGAGTTGTATGCGATAATTGCCTGCACGCAGGAGAATATTGGCAGGCCTCCACAGGAGAGAACTATCTATATTCTAAGCGGCAGCCAAGCGGCACTTAAGGCGCTTACAGCGCCAAGAGTAGACACTTAACTAGTCTATAATGGAATCCAAGCCTTAAACAGGCTTGGCAGGCACAATAAAGTGAAACTGATGTGGATTCCAGGACACGAAGGCTTTCCCGGGAATGAAGCCGCGGACGAGCTGGCAAGAGAAGGGTCCAAGGGCGCATACGTCGGACCTGAACCATTTGTGGCACCCTCACTGGGCACCATAAAAGCAGCCCTGAACAACAACGCCCTAGAGTATCACCAAAAAGAGTGGAAAACTACTATGGGCTTAGGGCATGCAAAGCTCTTCATAGAAAGAGTTGACCAGTGCTGGACCAGAAAGCTTTGGAAACTCAGTAGAAGACAACTCCGATACATTATCGGAGTGTTTACTGGGCACTTTGGAGTTAAACATCTCCTAGCAAAGATGGGCCTTTATGACAACACAGATTGTAGAATGTGCGGCGAAGAGGTGGAGACAATGAAACACTTACTGTGTGAATGTGATGCCCTCGCCGGAGTAAGAATGAAAATCCTCGGTTGTGGCTACCCAGAACCGAATGATTTTAAGGCACTGCCATTTCACTCCACTATCCGCTTTTTGGAAGGAGTGGTGGCTGCATTGGATTAAGCGCTAAAAGAGGGGTCATTACACAAAAGATCCCATACGGTCGAAGTGTATCCGTAAGGACCCCACCAACAAGATAAGATAAGATAAGATAAGATTGAGAGAATTAGAAAAACTCTTGAGGAAAAGGAGTTCTGTTCCTCAGCATTTTTGGACATCCAGCAAGCCTTTGACAAAGTATGGCACAAAAGTCTTCTCTGCAAAATACGCGCCCCCTTACCTCACAGCTACTTCTCTCTGCTTAATTCATACCTATCCGAACGCCTTTTTCAAGTCAAAGAAGGAGACGCTACCTCTAAGCTGTATGAAATAAAAGCTGGAGTTCCGCAGGGTTCAGTCTTTGGGCCTGTTCTGTATACGATGTATACAGCTGACCTGCCGCAGGTGGATGGAGTCACAACAGCCACATTCGCAGATGACACCGCGATACTAGCAAGTAGTAAATGTTCCACAGCAGCAACATTAACCCTGCAAAAAGGGCTCAATGAAATAACCAACTGGCTTCATAAGTGGAGTATAAAAGCAAGCGCGTCCAAATCTGTACAAGTCACATTCACACTAAGAAAAGGAAACTGCCCCCCAGTCGAGCTAGAAAATGTCACACTTCCACATCAGGACAAAGTGCGATATCTTGATCTACATCTTGATCGATGCCTTACTTGGAAGCACCATATCAAAACAAAAAGAGAGGAACTGAACATCCGGTACAAACACCTGCTTTGGATACTGGGAAGAAACAGCAAGTTGTCTACAGATAACAAACTCCTAATCTACAAGACAGTGCTAAAACCGGCATGGATGCATGGTATTCAACTGTGGGGAAGTGCATGCAGTTCTAACATCTCCATTCTACAAAGAATGCAAAACATAGCACTTCGAACAATATCTAATGCTCCCCTCTTCACAACAAATGCAGAAATCCACGAATATTCTCAAAATGGACACAGTCAAAGAAAAGATATTAAACGTGACAAGCTACACAACTAACTACCAAGACCTATGAGAACCGTCTAAAAAGAAGGGACATCTTCTCATAAAACCGAAACATATATAAATGAGTAGTTGTTCTCACTGGAGAAGACACTCTGCTGGACATGACTCGCAAAACACATCTGCTTATAGTAGAAAATACTGATTGCAGATACTCACAGAGAAAAAAAAAAATATTTTAAGATTTATTCAAGGCGTATTATTTAAATAGGTTGTTATTTAATATTAGGGCGGTTATTATGATCAATCACTTGAAAAAAATTACGCAGTCATTTTATTTTTCGGCGGTTGGTTTTTGAAAAATGGTCGTTTATTTAATTCTTAAAGAGGGTAGGTATACAGGGTGTCTTAAAAACCTTTCAACATATTTGGCGGGGTAATAGTTCGCACGATTCTGATCACGGGGGTATGGTTCATTTTTGTTTCTGTTAAAGTAAAAAAAAAAGAAGGTTTAATTATATTCATTTTGTTACTTGATGTATCGCAGCCGATATCTTGACCGTGACATTTTGACGTTGATTACTATACTACTCCAAACGCTCGTAGTAACTAACGTCAGAATTCCAAGTTCAAGGTCAATGACCATACCTACGTTGTTTACATGGTATGTAAACAAACAGTTCGCTCCATGTAAACAAAAATAAGTTAACATTTAAAAAAATAATGGTAACTTTTAGTGCAACTTACTGTATTTTTATTTTTGCAATTTGAACACTAGCTGGTTTTAAAATTAAATGTGAAATCACTAGATCTCTTGTTCATGCTTTGCCAAGACTGATCATATCGTCCGTCTTATATTACTGTCGAAATCTAACCATTTACCATTGTTTTCGGCTCTAAACTGGCCCATATAACTGGTTTACAGCAAAAATAATTACGACTAAAATATCTGAAAATAACATAATTTAACAATGACATCTAATGACAGCCATAAATTCATAGACAGACATCTAAAAGTTCGGATAAACATAGATTGAACGATCAGAGGCCCTACTTTGAAAATCGAAGTTCGAAGTTAAGGTAGCTCCATCCCTGTCACTCGTCATTTGTGACTAAATCGAAAGAATGGGATGGAGCGAACGTAACTTCGAACTTCGATTTTCAAAGTAGGGCCTGCTCTGATTAGTGCTCTCCGTATTGATCCGTAATGCAAAACATTTAGTCGATGGATATAAAGGCCGTCGCATAATTGATTATAATTATTTATGATGTCACACACTTACCATAGAGAAAACAATACCAACCTTTCCCAGGCCATGGAATCGACAATCTTACGTAGTACAGCGCGATAGCTCTTAGAAGGTGCTTCGGGTCTGTACTTCTCTCTCACTCGTTCTTAATAAGAGCGTATGGTAGCGAGTGAGAGAAAAGTTCAAACCCGAAGAACCTTCTAAATGCTCACAGACTGTGCATATTTTGCACAATTAGGCTAACCTGTCATTATCTTACTCGTTTTCGCAATAGGAAGCTTCAAGAAAATGCCGTGTTATAGGAATAACCGAGTAACGGCCAAACCCTATATTCAAACCGCGGACAGATAAGGCTTACTTCGGGTTAAAATTTGACATTTGCCCATACAAAATGTGTCAAATTTGAATCCGAAGTAAGCCTATCTATCCGCGGTTTGAATATAGGGTTCGGCCATAAGAGTACAAAAAATCCAATACAAGATTTGCCAATTTTATGTGTTTATGGCATCAATAATACTATTGCCAAACCTGCATCCCTGATAGATTTAAATCAAAGTGGTATAGCTCATAGAGTAATAGTACAGAATCTGGACTATATGATGAACTTTGCACCAGCTATCCTTCTCTATGTTTTAGATTACGTATTTCTTAAGAAGAAATGAAACAAAAACTAGGCTGTCTTTTCTCCTTCAAATATCACGGACGCAACGTCAAATTCAACGTCGACTCTGACAATGGACCTCTCTTGGACTTTGAATACAGAAGTGTCGCCGATAGGTCCCTTGTGCTCTACTTTGAAATCCGTAATTCGAACTTCGTCTATTGCTATCCCTTTCGCTCTCGACGCGTAACTAATTCGCAAGAAAGTGACGGGGCGATCCAAAGTTCGAATTACGGATTTCAAAGCAGAGCCCCTGGACCAGAGAACTTCAACTTGACTTTGACCAAAACGGTTAATGACCTCTTTATAATTTGCAATTGATTTTTATCTCCAAAATTGCAAATAAAACATTGTTGAAATTATAGAATATTATTATTTACTTAAATTATCTCTCTCCTTTTCTTTCATATGACAAAAAGTTCATTTTTTTACGTTTAGTTTTAAGTACTTGTTTATGCAATGTCATCATCTGCCTATCAGGGCCAAACTAACGATTTTAAAATTGGTAACAGGATCTGTTCGGTGGGTCGAACAGATCCTGTTACCAATTTTCGACTCCATCATTACATCTGCTGGCCAATTGCCTAAAGCACTCGCAATCGCAATCGACTTTAAAGCGGAACAATTGTTTGGATTTTGTATGCAGAATTGCAGACAAGCCTTCGATTTTTAAATTGAAAATGATTGCGATTGCGAGTGCGTTAGGCAATATCCCCTCGGATCTCAGCAACAACACTGGCGTTGTCAGATCCAATTCAAACCCTGTGACAACATGTAAGATAACGAAAGAATACCTAAAAGCACACAATTTTCTAACTCCTTATGAATGCCATAAATAGCAAAAGGTTTAGGTCTTCTAAAGGTTTCTATGCTACTACTTATTCTATGGATTATTATTGTGAAGGAGAAGACACGTTACATGTAGTATGTAACGGCATCCTCGCTTTGCACCCTCGGCTCACACAAATTAACCAAGTCTCAATCTAGTCTTGTACCTAATATGGATAATGCTTAAATAGCTTCGAAAACATAGATGCTAGCTGTACTTATTTGTTTATGGTTTCTGAAAAACCCGCCGGAATTGAGATACACACATTTTTAACAATGTATGAAAATTTCAAAACCATTTCGAGGAATAGGCTTCTCGAATCGATCCCTGTAGTTAGATAAAAAACATGTTAGGTACAATGAATTAATTATATTAAAAGAAGAAACTCTTTTGTGGTTTTACATAAAACATATAAAACCTCTCCAATATTTTATTTTATAAGTACAATTTAGATATCTAGCCGGCACCTACATTTGAAGACAGCTGTTGTCATGTCAAATTTATTTGTTTACAAATTGAGTGTAATTCTTATGATGAAATTAACATATTAATGAGACCATTTCTCTTTTGAGTTATGTGTGATGAATGTTAATAATTTGTGTGGTGAGGTTTTCAAAGAGGTTCAAAACGACGGCATCAACATTTATTGTAGAAACTCATGATTGGAAGTATGGAATCCGCCTTTACAACAAATTTAATTTGATTGTGTTAAGTAGGTACATCTAGTCTAGAAACAAGGGCCATGTAGGAAGTGTTGTATTAATTGAGGTCTAGGTAATAAGCAATGGTTGAATGCTTATATTATACTCTGAAATAATAAATTATATCATATTGCGATTGTTTGTTTACATTATGTTTGAATGACGTTCGTCTATTATGATTTATGACTTTGAAAACAGATCACAGATAATAAAAAATCGTCTCTAAATCTTAGACGAAGTATACCCGTTCTTTATAAATATCTACGTCATCTTGTCGTTACAAGTAGGTAAGGTTACTTTAATTTAATAAATTATTTTAAATATCAATAATACATTTAATCATGAAATGCTTCAAATTAGTTTCTTATTTCTTTCGAATAAAAATGTAAAATCAAGCAATTTTTTTTTTTGGTGTAAGTACTTATCCCAATTTGTAACGCCACCCTAGTGCTTTTGGAACATCTAAAGGTGCTTTTCCACCGCGGTGCACCGGCGACGCGAGGCAAGACGAGGCGGGACGAGAATTGATATTTGTATTGAAAAATCGCGCAACCTCCTCGCGCGCGCGCTGTGGAAATGGGTGTTTTAATACAAATAAAAATTCTCGCGCCAACTCGTCTCGTCTCGCGACGCCGGTGGAAAAGCACCTTTAGTGAGACACAGTAATCGGGTTTTTCGGTCTCACTTGAACTAAGTTTTCTTGGTTCCCTGTCATCAAAGAATTTGTAACCGCCTTACTGGCAATAACGGTATAATTTTGATTAGCAATTAATAGTTATTAATCGATCCAGTCTGAATATGAGATCCTTGTGCGTAACTTGTTCTAAGGACCAGACGGTCAAGTGGATAGTTTCCCGTTCAAAATGCACACAATGTCTTTACAGACTTTTTTCCGGAGTTGAATTTTGGCAACATGATCCAATTTTCACCAAAGAATATTGTAGTGTCACCACGAGATGACCTCTTCTCAGCATCTTCTTACTAAGCTACAAGTACTAAGTTTTATCTTTCTTCTAGGATAAGAATTTCATTCAACAACGTGTATGATGCCAGCTTTTAATAGAATTCTCATAAAACGTTACGTGTATGGACGATTTTATTTTTACAAAAGAATTCTTAAACCTCCTTGCACAAAAAGGTACAAGATTAAAAAAAAACTTTGTCAAATTGTCAAAGCATAGGTACTCAGACTTTAACGATTCGGTTTAATTGTTGCGCATAATTTATTCGTAGTAATCTCTGGTAGACGCAAATAAATAAAATTAATACATGATTCATATTCTCGTAGAAGAAGTTTAATGTAAAAGTGATAGTGATGTGTGATAGTGATAGTGTATTTTAGTTGTGTACGAGACTGATGAGTAAAAATCGTAATCGTTCGTTAGTTTCATATTTAAATTATTTCAGATATAAGCCCTTAACAGAGACCGTCTTTTTGTTCAAATTACAGAATAAAGTCTCAGTTTTCTAAACCCCATGGCTCATTTGACCATGAGTAGAAACATTTTTCAGTTTGTTTGTTTACAATACGTTGTGACACATGTTATGAATGAAGTAGTTAAGATGGGGCACACTGAGAGCATCATCAGGAAGGGCGATGACAAATCAGTCTGTAACTCAGTCAAAAATTAACCTAAAAAAAAAATACCAATGTAGGGTTGATCCAAATCATCCACCCTACCTACTGTTAAAAAATGTTGAAAGGTTTTTAAGACACCCTGTATAATGTAGGTCTTAAATAAAATAGTTTCATCCACTTTCTACCCGTCAATAGCCGTATAAATTATAGGTTAAGTAATAGAAATGTACCTACATCAGTTAAGTAGTTTCTGAAAAATAGTACATTACTGCACAGACCGGGAAATAGGCCGTTGCGGGACGAGTAGAGTTAGCGTGGCCGAGACGCAGTCGAGGACGCGCTATATACGAGTCCAGCAACCGCCCCTCCCGGTCGAGGCTTGAATAGTGCTTTTCTCCAACAATGCGAGAAAATGCATAGTATAAATAGACAAGTAGCTCGACTCCGGCCCTTTAGGAGATTCTGATACCTATTGTCGCTCGGGCGTCAGGGTTGTCCGAACATGTTTTTCAATTTTGGTCACCTACTTGACCATACCTAATTTGATCTATGATTTATAATCATAGTAGTTTTCATAAATTACACAAACCTAAAGTAGGTAAGTATAAATATTGTTAGGTACCTAAGTATATACACACATAAGCACACAGATATGCACGTTTAACTTGTAAGATCCCTCTTTTTTGTCGGGGTTTAAATAGAGTATAGGTATTTAATTTTAGTTAAACAAAGTACGAAAACATGGAGTAGCTCCCAGTCTATAGCTACTCAACATGGATAAAGAAAAAATACAATGTGATGTGAACAATAATAATATTAATGTACCGAAAATTTAATAAATATCTAAATAATAACATCACCGGAAAATCTCACACAAATTGACCTAGGTAGTCCTAAACTAGGTTTAGGCTTTGGGTACTAGGCAACGATACATAATTACTTATGTAGTGAAAAATACATACTTACTTAATATTACTATATAGGTACATATAAAACACCTAAGACTCAGAAACAAATACCTACTCGCACTCATCACACGAATATTTGCCCTGACCGGGAATCGAACCCAGGACCGCTAGCTTCGTAAGCAGTACTTAGTCACTAGGTCACTACCAACTACCTAGGCCATCCACGTCGTCACATGTTAACTGACACGTCACACTCAATAACTTAAATTACCTACTTAATACGTATTTATTTCACCTAGGTAGGTATCTATTCTATAGGTATAGGCAAGCCGGTACGAAATACCTCATTAATTGAGTAGGTATTTACATTAATCACTTGCAGCTTTTATTAAATCTGGATAGTTGTAAGTACCTACCTAAGCTAGGTTTAGGGCACAGTATAGGCGTTTGAAATGAAAGAAAATGTCACGCTGACAATAAAATAGATTTAACAAAAGCTGCAAGTGGGCTATAAGCTATAGGTAAATATCAAAATATAAACAGCATTCTGCACAACACAAACTCTAAATAGGTATATAGGTACTCACCTTACCGACTCAAAAGGTATGTGCAAAAACGATAGCTCCGGATTTCTTACACCATTATTTAAACACCCGTAAACTGAACAATATTTTCTAGTTTTCGACAAAGACGTTGTCGCTCGATGTTTTAATTTAACGCGCACTACCTACAACCAAACGTGACCGAACGCAATGACGCCGGGACCCCGTCTAATCACCATTCCCGCACCTCTGCTTGTAGTTTCGTGTGGGAGGTTCGCCCCGCCCACAGCCGTACGGTCGGCGTAACGCACACGTGCAAGCCGCGCGATGTACCTTTGTTTGAAGACGAGCTACTTCTCTATTTATACTATGGAAAATGTAACACAAATTGTTAAAATATTAAACAGGTCAAAATTTCCTTGAAAAAAAATAACAAAAACACGTACGATTAAAAGTACTGAAACAAAGCATTAAATAAAATCAAACATTTAAACGTAATTAATTCAATTTCAATAAAATATGGTTTAAATTATAACATTTATTACGCGTTTATGTTATTTCGGAAATTCATTTTGTTTATGTAAACAATTTCTATTAAAAAAAACCTCAAACTACACTACACTACACACACACTATACACTATACACTTTTAAATACGCTGTAAACGCTGTTTGAAAATGTTTGACTTTTTAGTCTATGACATTTAAAAAGTAAATTATACAAGAAAGAATTTTGATTGCACGAGTGTTTGGCTCTTTGGAGTTAGTTATCTTAGTCCGAACATGGTTTTAAAAAGTAAAACACCAGGTACGTAATGAAATTTGTATACATTTTCGCGGCCGCTGCGGCTGGTAAATAATAACTTTTTTTTTTAATTTTGCCTGGGCCTGGAACTCAGAACTTCGCGGCCTGATTTTACGACAGTAAGGTTGACATTTCCGAGCATGTGGGAGGAAAGTCACCTTGCCTTATATTACGGATATAAATTACAAATCACATTTTAAGTTCAATTAGGTTATTTCATGCGTCCAATAAAATAATAATTTAAATGTCAATCTAAAGGGGCTTCTAAACGGGCCATATTTTCACTATAATTTGTGGCCGGCTACTATTGGTGTCTTTCTCTAACATACGAGTAACAGAGGGACACCAAAATAGTTGCCGGCCATATATTGCAGTGAAAATATGGCCCTCAGGTCAGACTATGGTCATCAGTGTCATCAGTCATCAACTCATCACTATACCATAATATAATATATACAATCTGCAGTTGTTACGCTCCTTACCTGTGTGCATTTTATAGACAAAATAGCCTTAATATCACTTCATTTTCACTTAAATTCACTATAAGACAGCCATAGATTGTTGAAGACGTCGTTGTCATAAATTGACTTTTGGCAAATGTTAGCGGCAGTAAGCCGACAGATGGCGTTACTAGCCATTCTTTATTAGCTTCACTAATGTTTATATATTTTAATAATTAACAGTCTTAATTTAATCTAAATAATCTTCTAATAATTAATTCATTGTAATTGTAAATAAATATCGTATTTAATTATTTTCATTCAGCGCATGAGGAAATAATTGAGGGTATGTTGGTGTCTCACGTACACGACTCCAGTTATTTTCCACTCGTGACGCGAGTTGCTATCTAGCATTTCTTTGTTCGCCCTACTCATATTCATAATTAACAGAAAGTGGTGAAAGCTTATAAATAGGCCACGCACCCTTCATTCGGCCTCTTTGCCGCCTCAACTACTACTTTGAAACAACTTGACGTGTTAACATAATAGGTACTAAATACCTAAGTTCTTATTATATTCGGTGCATTTCCCCAAATCGGGTAAGTTCAGTGCAACGAACTAATTATCTATCCTATCTCTATTTTGCTGTGTACTGCGTTTGTGTTTTATACTTATTGTGTTCTTCTAGATTATTCCAAATTGTTCTTTTAACCTTTTTATTTCGAATAACGGTTGTTAGTAACTATTAATTGTTCTTTTGATTTAGCTTCTTCTTGTTTTAATTGTAACTCTGTTCCGGTAGTTCTTGCCACCGCCAATAATTAATTAAAGCACTATTCCCTCGGGGCTTCACCCCTTAACGGCGGCTGGCATGGACTATCCCAATGCTGGACACCAGGCTCACACAGCCAATGCTTGGGTTTTCCAGGGTCCACGGCTTGGAGCATTCCACGGCTTGGAGCATTCCACGGCTTGGAGCATTCCACGGCTTGGAGCATTCCACGGCTTGGAGCAATCCACGGCTTGGAGCATTCCACGGCTTGGAGCATTCCACCGCTAGGAGCATTTCACCGCACCACCGCTAAGAGCACTGCACCGCTAGGAGCACTACCGCTTGGACGACACTTCTTTCTTCGTGGGATCGGGCTCTAAACCCTGTCCACTTCTCTTCTTGGCCGGAGCGGCCTCTAACCACGGTGACCAGGATCGTCGAGTGGGTTCCGGTGCTACACACCGGGTGCTGCCCCCGACGCCAGGATCCTGTCACCGCACACCGTCGGGCTGCCGTCGGTTTCTTCACTGCCGCTCCACGTCACCTACTGCGAGGGAAGTGCTAGCTCGCTTCGCAGAACCAGACCACACCCTACGAACCTACCTACCCTCTTCTGATCACACTACCGGCGTTATTTTTAATTAAACTATTTAAACTTCTCCTGAGTTTTTACTTGCCACCCGGTAGGACGTGACAAATCTTATCTTATCTTACTAATATATTATAAATAAATGAGAAAGTTTGGATGTTTAGATGTTTGGATTTTTGTTACTTAATCACGCTTCAACCACTGAACGGATCGGGATGAAACTTGACACACATATAGGTTGGTTCCTGGAATAGGACTCGGTATCGAATTGCTGCCTTGGTGTGGTCAAGGTCACTGGGTGGTTAAACGATTTCCCTATACAGTGCAATAATAAGCTTTATATTCGTTCTCGGTTCGATTAGGACAAACTTAAACTATTAATCCTGGTAAGATCGAATTCTGAAGTCCACGCAGACGAAGTCACGGACAGAAGCTAATAAATGTAATAAATTGACTGATAAGTTACTCAAAATCCTCTATGCTTTGGATACACCGATTTAGTTATTTATGTATAGTATTGTGGTGGATGCTCATAATTCCATTTTGCACCTCAAGCTTTAAATCTTCTAGTCTCATTTAAGTTTTTGTCAATTAAGTTTAGGAACTTATCAGTTAATTTATAATTTGACTACTGTAATTTGTAAATAATTTAGGTAACAATTTGCAACAGCTTGTTACAGTACAGATTGCAATTTGTAGTACGTAGATAAAATTAGACTAATGTTAGATTTCACCTGTTTCTTGGAGAGGTTTTATTTAGGAGAGGAGTCGCGAGCGCGCAGCCGATCTGCTCTGACGTGCGTACGAGCGAGTGGTGGACTATGTCCTCAAAAGTGGTAAAATGTGCATCATGCAACATCGTAATCAGCGAAGTACTTGCGTTTGTGGATAACAAGCTGGACCTGATGAATGATGAAAGTCTTAGCAGGATTTGTGCTACTGCCTTTTCTGAATCGGACATAATAGCCGCGAAGAAACTGCTATTTGAATCCCTACCGGGAGCGAAGCATGTGACCAGGAAGGGGGATGGAAAGACACGGCGCGACATGGATGACATATTTTCAGTATTAAGAGTAGCTGACCAGGAAGACATTCCTATCTTCGTTGCAAGGGATCTCGGAAAACTACCCCCCGTGCTTTTCGATCACGTCGATGTTACAAGAATCATGCAGGATTTGAACGTATTAAAGAAGGAGGTAAGGCAGGTGAAAGAAAGTTACGCTACCAGTGAGCAATTGCGTTCTGTAGTATCGGAATTGGAAATATTAAAACAGACTTCGTTGATAAACAACTATGGGACTAGTTCCAATGTTAACAACAAGCGGGGAGTCTGCTTGATGAACAGTTTTAACTATGATAGTGGCCCCATGGGATTGCAACACCTAGAAAACGAAGGTGTGTTGAAGGAAGTTCAAAGTGTCTCGACATCATTTTTATCCGAACAAGCCGAATATCGACCAATTCAATTACCACTCAAACCAAATGAGGGTAGTTCTGCATGCAAGCAAAATAATACATTTCGTTTTGTTATGAACGAAGCGAGAGAGATTTTACCAGCTGAGAAGATAAGTAAACCGGCTTTAGTGAGCAAGCAAAACGTTAGCGAAGGCGATAAGGCGATGAGTCATTCGTCACAGCTGCCCCATAATGTTCGGACGCTCAGAATGAAACACCTCATAACGGCTCGTTTGTAGACGTCGCTCGAGACGGGCAGTGGAAAACAGTGACAAGAAAGGGTAAAAAGACATGGGAACAGAAAAACAAGATGAATACCCGGTTTATTGGACAGAAAGGAGTAGCGACTACGGACCCCCAGGTTAAATTTAAAGCCGCAGAAATCAATGTACCGATTTATATTTATAATGTAGTGAAGGAGACGTCCGTGTGTGACATTGTTAACTACATTGAAAATAAAACGCAGCTAAAATGAATGCTAGTAAAAGTGAACATGAGGGCACAAAAACCTTACAACTCTTTTAAGGTATTTGTGCCTACTCATAAATTAGATATATTCATGAAAAATGATTTTTGGCCTGAAGGTGTATCCTATCGCCGTTTTATTAACTTCATGCATAAAACAGACGCAGAAAAGTCACTAAAAGCTCACAATGAATAATACAGTTAAATTGATTACGTTTAATTGCAAAAACGTTAAGAGATCTGTTGAGTGTGTAAGAAAACTGTGTAAATCAGCTGAAATAGTAGCACTCCAAGAGACATGGCTCCTGCCACACGACATACCTTTCTTGGGTAGTATATAGACGAAAATTTCGCATTTACCGGCAAATCTGCCGTGGACACGTCGGCGGGCTTACTGCGAGGCAGGCCGTTCGGTGGAGTTGCCCTGCTATGGAGGAAGGATTTGTTCTCGATGGTGTCAATCGTGCCGTGTAATAGTGTGCGTTTGACGGCGATTAAACTAGTGTTACGTAACCGCTCTATACTCATATTTTCTGTGTATATGCCAACTGACTCTAGTGATAATCTTATCGAATTTACGGAATGCCTGAGTGAACTAAATGCTATCATTGATAGTCAAAATATCGAGTGTGTGTATATGTTGGGGGACTACAACGCTCATCCGGGTGAGTCTTTTTCATGCGAACTGGTCAATTTCTGTGTAGAACAGTCGTGGACGTGTGTTGACATGGAGGTTTTGCCAGCGGATTCTTTTACGTTCGTGAGTGAAGTGCACGGCTGCCGCAGGTGGCTAGACCACTGCATAATTACCAATGCAGCAAAATCAACTGTACTGTGTGTGTCAGTGTTGCACGATACCTATTGCTCTGACCACTACCCTGTCCTAATCGAGTGCGACATTGACATTTTATCACCTAAGATCTTAACCTATGATACGAAGTTGCATGACGGAGTACGTTGGGGTGAGCGAGATTCCGGTCAGATTGATAGGTATCGTGATTATTGTAATAAAAGATTAAGGGAGGTTGATTTCAATTTAAATTTCTGCAATTGTGCGGATATTATGTGCGGTAATACAGATCATAGAGTACTACTTGATAAGATGTACGATGAAATGGTTGTTATTCTCTCTGAAGGGGCTAAATTGACGCATATTGAAAAACATTGTACGAAGGCCAGGCATGTAACCGGCTGGAACAGATATGTACGCCACGCTCATGGGGAGGCGCGTTTGTGGTTCCAGACCTGGATGATTTATGGTAAACCAAACTCTGGTGTATTTTATGACCGTATTTGCAAATCTAGATTTTTTTTAAAGTGAAACTGAAATGGTGCCAAAGCAACGAGCAACAAATAAAATTGGACATAATTGCGCAGCACCATTCCAGTAAAAACTTTGGGAAGTTCTGGAAGAACACTAACAGGTTAAGCCACAAACGGGGCCTACCCGTGAGCGTGGAAGGGTTTCACGAACCTGTAGAGATCGCTAACTTGTTCCAGCAGCATTTTAGACTAGAGTCACCGCTGGGCCCTGCGTCCCAAGTGTCCGAGGCTGGGTCACATGGAACCGTCCCCCTGACGTGTAGTGTCTCCTTTACTGCCAAAGAAGTGTCAGATGTAGTGAGAAGTATGGTCATTGGAAAATCGCCAGGGCATGACGACATCAGCGTCGAACACTTGAGGTACGCGGGTGTGCACCTGCCTAGGGTACTGGCCATGTTTTATTCTCTGTGTTTAAGTCATGCATACTTGCCGCAGATTCTGATGCGTACAGTTGTAGTGCCAATAATAAAAGATAAAACTGGTGATTCTTCTAGCTTGTCCAACTACAGACCAATATCGCTGGCTTCTGTGATCGCTAAGGTGCTGGACGGTCTGCTTGATAAGCAATTAGAGAAGCACTTGTCCCTTAACGATGCTCAATTTGGGTTTAGGCCCGGTTTGTCTACGGAGAGTGCTATCCTTTGCCTCAAGCAGACTGTGCAGTATTATACGACCAGAAGAACTCCAGTGTTTGCTGCCTTCTTGGATCTGTCAAAGGCATTCGATCTTGTGTCGTATAATCTGTTGTGGGACAAGTTAAGGAAAGAGACAACCCTACCATCCGAAATAATTGCTTTGTTAAAGATAAAGATAAAGATAAAAGTCATTTATTCAGTAAGTAGGCCGCACGGGCACCTTTACATGTCAGGAGTCTACCAGCGCTTCCCAAGAGGAGACCACTGCCGAGAAGAAACGCCGCAAGAAACTCAGCAGTCAGTCATTTTTTTAACCATATTTCCTATTACAATGATACAACTTAGTCTAGTATTATATAAAGCTATAAATATTAATTTAAATATAATATCAAATATCATGCGTAGATCAGCAGGAAAACATGGCAAAAATATTAGGAGAGATATAGACGGAGAAAAAGGCAAAAACAAAAAAATTAATAATAAACAAAGTTTCGACATGTTTTCCTACATCAACAGTGTCCCCTAGACAAGATAAAGGTTTTACATTTGAACAAATTATTATTGACTAAGTTTCGAGTTTAGGCCATGCATTTTTGTCTGCTAGATAATCCTCGACCCTATAATACGCTTTAGACATTAACGACTTTTTCAAGTAATTTTTAAGTGCTGAAAAGGGTAACTTTAAAACTACGTCAGGTAATTTATTATAGAAATGAATGCATTGACCAACAAATGATTTATATACTTTACGTACGCGGAATTTTCGAATAGCAATTTTATTTTTATTTCTTGTATTTAAATTATGTATATCAGAATTTTTGGTGAAAGAATCTAAATTTTTAATAACATAAATAATATTCTCATAAATAAATTGAGATGCTACAGTTAAGATATTAATTTCTTTAAATAGTTCTCTTAAGGAGTCACGAGAATTTAAGTTATAAATAGAACGAATGGCCCTTTTTTGTAAAACAAATATAGTTTGTATTTCAGCTGCCTTACCCCAAACCAGAATACCGTACGACATGACACTATGGAAATAACTATAATAAACTAAGCGAGCTGTTTCAACATTAGTTAGCTGTCTAATTTTCCTAACGGCATAAGCTGCCGAACTTAGTTTACCTGCCAGTACAGCTATATGGGGACCCCATTGCAAATTTTTATCTATTGTTATGCCTAGAAAAACTGCCTTATCTACCATTTGCAGACACTCGTCATTTATAAAAATACTAGAATCTACCGGTTTAACATTAGGCAAAGCGAACCTAACACATTTAGTTTTCTTAGCATTTAGTAGTAAATTGTTACTAGTAAACCAATTAAGTACTTTAACTAGTATGGCGTTTATCATACTGTAGTCTACGGACTTTCTATCTACCTTGAAAATTAATGAAGTATCATCAGCAAAAAGCACAATATCACAAAGTTTATCTACTGTTGGTGGTAAGTCATTTATATAAACGAGAAATAGAAAAGGACCTAAAATGGAGCCTTGAGGCACACCTAGTTTCACTGTAGCTCCAATTGATTGCGTTTTGTTTACAACCACTGTTTGAGTTCTGTCACTTAGATAAGAAGCCATAAGACTTAAAGCTTTATTGGACAATCCATAGTGTTTTAATTTTAAAATAAGGGTCGAATGATCCACGCAATCAAAAGCTTTGGAAAGATCACAAAATATTCCTACCGCATCACAAGATTTCTGTTAACACACTGGTATAGCCACCAGACAAATCAGGTAAGATGGGGGGGGGGACGGTCTCTGAGGAGTATGGGTTGGAGTGTGGGGTGAGACAGGGAGGCCTGACCTCTCCCAGACTCTTCAATCTCTACATGAACCAGCTGATCGAGGAGCTTAGCAGCACGGGGGTCGGATGCCATGTGGGAGGAGTTTGCATAAATAATTAAAGCTACGCTGACGACATGGTGCTGCTGAGCCCTTCGATCAGGGCTCTGCAGAAATTGACCCGTGTGTCTCAAGACTATGTGGAAACTAGTGTCCGACCGAAGTTTCGGTTTCGGTTTCGGTTTCGGCCAATTTCGGCCAAAAAAGTGATTTCGGCCGCAGTTTCGGTTTCGGCCAGAATCCGGCCGAAACCTTCGGCCGGGCCGAAATTGCTTCGCGGCCTCTCGCGGCTCTCGCATCGGGAGCGCTCGGCTTAATTCGGGCGCGCTCGGCCGGGTAGGTATAGGTAATGCATCGGCTGCATATTGCATCTTGCAATGTTTGACTTTGTCACACGAGGTATTAAGGTATTATTCTAAAACTTTGTTTAAAGGTCACTGATTACAGTGATAATACTATAATTTATGTAAAAGTTGATGTATGTTTATGGTGTGATTTATCTTGCAATTTGTGATTGTGATTTACTTTATCCAGGTATTATATTAATTAGGTAACTTTGTTTAAAACTTTAAAAAATTGATTTTATTTGGTTTAAAATTTCATAGTTTACCTCTAATTATATCTATTTTCATTAAAAATAAACGTTTTTTATTTTGTTTAACTAAAACTGTTCTCATATAAGAAATCCTTGCAATAACCTTTTCCTTACGATTTGTACAGAAATTTTGAATAATTTCATAAGTCTTCAAAAATTTCGGTTTCGGTTTCGGCCGAAATCAGAAAAAACCGAATATTTGGTTTCGGTTTCGGTTTCGGCTAAAAATCGTGTTTCGGTCGGACACTAGTGGAAACGCATGGTCTTAGATATAATGTGAAAAAAAGCGAGTTGATGGTCTTTAAGCCAAAGTCTAAGACCTATAGTTGTATATGTAAAAAACTCTCTTCGGCACAAAGTAACAGAGGTAAAATTAGTACATGCTTCTTGTTTACAGGTAGAGGTATTGAATAATTCCATCATATGTATCTACAGATCCCCCTCTAACTCAAATGCTGACCCCTTTATATTATCATTAAATAGACACTTAAATACCATTAAATCCATTAGCAAGGGTATCATAATCACTGGGGACATTAATATCAACATAAAACTTAAATCTGACGAACGCCCTCAAGAGCGCAATAATAGACTCCAATACCTAGATATGCTTTCTTTGCATGGAATTTTAGCTGCACATACCTTGCCCACTAGAGAAGAAAACTGCCTCGATCACATAATGTTAAAGATAAATAGATCCAAATCTCAAGCCTCAGTAGGTATATTGCACACCACAATTACCGATCATTCTACTGTGTTGTTATGTATATCTAAAATAAAAAATAATGTATATATAAGCAAGACTAAAACTGTGTTGGATTTTAATGCAGCTCTGGAGGACTTAAAAAACCAAAATCTTGAAAATCTTTTGTACAGTAGTGATCCAAATATAGTTATAGATAGTCTAATCTATGAGCTAACGACGGTCTTAACCAAACATACAACTGTAAAACAAATACCTAAACAATACAGAAATATAAAACCCTGGATTACGCCAGGAATTTTACGCTGCATACGAAATCGGAATAATTTGCAAAAGCAGTTAAAGAATGATCCGTTCAACGAAATACTAAAAATATCATATAAAAGATACAGAAACCACTGCAACAAATTAATTAAAAAACTAAAACGTAATTACGAAAGAGAGCTAATAAGTAAATCTTCTAAAAATAATAAACTCCTATGGAAAAATATAAAAAACATCACTTATACCACTAAAATTAATAATACAAATTCTGAACTCCTACATTTAAAATCGTCCCCAACTGCTTCTGCCAATTTCATAAATCGCTACTTCTCTAACATAGGTAAACAGCTTGCGACAAATATTAAACCGGATACTAACGAACAGCACAAATACCTACAAAACTTTCCGTCTCAGCCAAACTCCTTTATACTATCCCATACTGACCACGAGGAAGTTCATACCATAATATCAAACCTTAAGAGTAATAGTGCACCAGGCTGGGATAATATCTCTTCCAAATTTCTTAAACTTGCAAAGCCAGTAGTAATTCCTATTATTACGCATTTAGTAAATATTTGTTTTGACAAAGGAATCTTTCCAGCTGCACTAAAACAATCGATCATCACACCGGTTTATAAGAATGGAGACAGAGACGATGTCAATAACTACAGACCCATATCAGTTCTTCCAGCAATTTCAAAAATATTAGAGAAGTTACTAAATGTAAGATTGCTCAACTACTTAAATAAATTCAATTTATTATCTCCATCTCAATACGGCTTCAGAACTGGTAAATCTACTGAAGACGCTGTGTCTGCTCTAACCTCGCTGATAACTGAACATCTTGATAATGGGTCTAAATGTATGTCTGTGTTTTTAGACATCAAAAAAGCCTTTGACACCGTCTCTGTCCCTATTCTGCTACACAAGTTGGAAAGGATGGGGATAAGAGATATTCCCCTTGATCTTTTCAAGGACTATTTAACAAATAGGAAACAGCGGGTGAAGTTGGGAGGTAGTGGTTGTACCAGTGAAGATGAAGACGTGACGTACGGAGTGCCTCAAGGCTCTGTGCTTGGTCCAACGCTATTTCTAATCTATATCAATGATTTATGCGACATAAACATCCCTCACGCAGATATATTTTCGTATGCTGACGACACCGCCATTGTCTTCACTGGTACTTCATGGGAGGGTATTCAGAAATCGGCGGAGTCTGGTCTAGAAAAGATTAGTAAATGGCTTAAGAACAATATTCTTACGTTAAATACCACTAAAACCAACTATATATGTCACAGTATATACAGCAATACACAACCTGATAATAACTTCACTATCAAAATACATAGCTGCTGTAAAAATATACAGAACTGCTGTCAAAGTACCTGTCCCATTATTCAGAAAGTTGATAGCACCAAATATCTGGGAGTTCTTGTGGATCGGGGACTCTCTTGGTATCAACATCTCGAATATGTAATCTTGAGATTGCGGAAGCTTAAATGGATTTTTAAAACTTTAAGACATGTGGTGCCAAGAGCAGTTCAGGGCCCGCAAGGCCGCAGTAGAGATCTTCTAAAAGAGATGTATATAACGTTGGTTCAGTCCATATTAACTTACTGTTTGCCTGTTTGGGGCGGCGCAGCTAAGACTCGCTTCATCGACGTAGAAAGAGCTCAGCGAAGTCTTCTTAAAATTATGTATTTTAAGAAGATGTGTTTCTCAACTGACGAGTTGTATCAAACGTGTAAGTTACTCACAGTAAGGAAATTATATATATTAACCTCTGTTCTCAGAAAGCATAAAACCACAACTTTTGACTGCAACCTTTTGAAAAAAAGGCGGAGAGATGTCGTTATGCATCTACCAAAAACCAACACCATCTTTGCCAGTAGACAATATAACAAACGCTCAGCACATTTATATAACACTGTAAACAAAGAACTAGATATAAACCCAAAGCTACAACATGACCTTAAAAGTAGAATAACAAGTTGGATGGAAGACAAGAACTATGATCAAGTAGAAGATCTGCTAGGAAATATATTCTAGATACACACACATACACCACACACATACGCACACATACCACACACACACACACACGCACGCACACACACGCATACACACACACACACACACACACACACACACACACACACACACACACACACACACACAAATAAAATTTAGGTTAAATAGTTTTAAGAATGGTACTATAATAAATAAACTGTAGGTATGGAAGAGCGGTGCCTCCTGGCACAGGTTATTTTGAAATAACTTACAAGGAGACGCCGGCCATCATATGATTTGTACTGGATTGTTAAAGAAATAAAGAATTTTGAATTTTTGAATTTTTGAATACCAGTTTGCCCGATGTCTCTCTTTATGGCACACCTTTACTTAGAGTAGAAAAAATCAAATATCTAGGTCACTGGGTCACGGAAGATCTTAAAGATAACGGCGACATTGAGAGGGAGCGTAGGTCGCTGGCCGTCCGTTGTAATATGCTCGTTCGCAGGTTTTCACGTTGTACGAATCCAGTAAAAGTGCAGCTCTTTAAAGCCTACTGACAGTCCTTCTACACGTGCAGCCTGTGGGGTTGCTTCACGCAGCGGGCGTACAGCGACCTTCGGATGCAGTACAATAACGCCTTCAGAATGCTGATGGGGTTGCCGCGTCATTGTAGTGCGTCCCTTATGTTTGCGGAGGCACAGATTGACGGTTTTGCTGCGATCATGCGTAAGCGGTGTGCCTCTCTGTTAAATAGATGGCGCGCCAGCACCAACAGCGTCTTGATGGCGTTAGTTGATAGGTGGGACTCCCCACTGCTCCAGCGGTGGACACATCTCCACACTTATTCTAACACTAACAATAGAGTTTAAGATTTTTAATATAAGTAACTAATACCTATGGATTTTATGTCCGAAATAAATGATTATTATTATTATTATTATTATTTATCTTAATTATTTATGCCATCGATTAGTACAATAAAATAGTAAGTGTTTATTATTTGCATTTTTAATTGGTTCGATTCCACCCTGTATATATTTTTTAAATGATATGTTTTTAATATTTAATATAATAGGAAATCGGTGTGTAACAGTTTGTGTGTAGTGTGTTCGTAGAAACTAACTATTGAACCGATTAAAAATTTTGACAGTATGCGTATGCGGGAGGTCAAAAAAGTACCAAGTTCTAGCCTCGTGGGATTACGACATAGCCCATAAAATTAAGCTCAAAAAAATACAAAAAGATATTCAAATTTTGAGCACGGATCCGTGCCCTAAGCATACGAGGGGTTAAATATGCTGATAATAATATATATTTTTTTGTAGGTATACATCAAGGATGTACAGTCAGCTGCAGAGAAATGTAACCCCCTTTGCAAGGAAACTTGTATGCAGGGGGGGTTACTTTTCTCTGCAGCTGACTACTACATTTTTACAAGCAGACCATATTGCTACACACGTCCCCTGCATCAAACCCTCCAATCTGTACCATTGATGGATGTAAAAAATTTACCGGGCCCATCAAGACTTGTAGTTGACCCAAAGAAAATTCCACTACCATCTGGATCTACGGAAACCACATGTTTGACAACAACAGACTGATGAGTCCCAATTTCGTAAACAACGCACAAAGTTTGATGCAGGTGAGAAAATAATTTATTTTTTGGTTTCACTGATATTACTAACCTACTTAACTATGTAGGTAATAATTAGACCCCGTTATCAATTGCTCAGTTTGGGGGCAAACGTCACAATAGGGTAGTCTGGGGACTAAATGGAACGGTGTTCTTCATTAACACTACATAAATTAAACTATAATAATAAATTACTTACAAGTCAATTGCCCCCAAAGTGAGCAATTGATAACAGCGTCTAGTAATAATAATAATGCTGTAATTCAATGTAATATATAAAATTCTCATGTGTGTGTGTGTGTGTGTGTGTGTGTGTGTGTGTGCGTGCGTGCGTGCGTGCGTGCGTGCGTGCGTGCGTGCGTGCGTGCGTGCGTGCGTGCGTGCGTGCGTGCGTGCGTGCGTGTGTGCGTGCGTGCGTGTGTGTGTGTGTGCGTGTGTGTGTCTTTGTGTGTGTGTGTGTGTGTGTGTGTGTGTGTGTGTGTGTGTTTTTATGTGTGTGTATGTATTTATGTATGGTAAGAACTTTTAAAAACTAGCCCAATCTGTTAAACACATCTCTTTGTTAATCGGGACACTTTATAAAATTAGTTCTAAGTACATGTTTATATATAGCATATAGCATGGTTTCGTGAAAAAAAGATCAACAACCACTAACCTTCTTGTTTATACTCAACATCTGTCTTTGGCATTTAATTCTAGAACACAAACTGATTCCATTTATACAGATTTTGCAAAGGCATTCGATCGTGTCAACCATCAAATATTAATCACGAAACTCGACCACCTTGGAATCCATGGTAGCTTATTGCGATGGTTCCAATCCTATCTGAGTCGACGGTCCCAGCTTGTTAGTCTGTATGGCTATGACTCTACACCTTTTTTAGCTGAATCAGGAGTGCCTCAAGGGTCTAACCTCGGCCCGTTGTTATTTGTTGTATATATTAACGATCTTTTACATAGATTTAAATGTAACTGTTTGGTGTACGCAGACGACATAAAGTTATTTAACAAGATTTCATCCATAGAAGACTGTTTGATCCTACAACACGACCAAAATATTTTAAGTGACTGGTGTAATCTTAATAAAATGACACTCAGCGTTGACAAATGTCAGACCATCATATTCACTAAAAAGAAAAGTTGTATTAATTTTTATTATAATATTGATGGATTGATTCTACAAAAAGTAGCCGCTATAAGAGATCTTGGTGTTATATTTGATGGTGAATTGTCGTTTCGTAGCCATTATGAACATGTTGTATCAAAAGGTAATCGTATGCTTGGGTTTTTGGTTCGAACTGCCACACCCTTTAAGAATCCTAATACTTTAATAACTCTTTACACATCTCTCGTAAGAACGGTATTAGAATATTGCTCCCCAGTGTGGCAACCTTTGTATAAGATACACAGTCAGAGGCTTGAATCCATTCAGGAGAAGTTTGTAAGACACCTCTGTCACAGAATCGGAATCCGTCGGACTATGCCTTTATACCAAGACAGGCTAAGGAAATTTAACCTCTCCTCGCTATCCGCCAGACGAAACATCATAGATTTGGTAACACTTTATAAAATAGTGCACGGCGATCTCGACGGTGATCTGGTGGGCCATGTTCAGTTTCGAGCAACAAAGAAGTTAACCAGGAGCCAAAAACTATTTGCTTTACCCAACGCTAACAATATTGTAACTATGAATGCGCCCCTCATCAGAATGTGCCGCCTTTATAATAATTTAAACATTCATACTGATATATATTCGAACATTCATGTAATACTTTTAGAAACAAACTAATTAAAAATAATATGTAAAATTTGTAAGATTTTTGTAAAAAATTAGTAGGTACTTTATGGTCTATAAATGTCCTGCACAAATGTCGTGTACAGTTATAATAGTGTTGTTAACTTAAATTGATCTGGATTGTGATTTGTGTTCTTATGTTATTATGTTAATATCATGTTATTGTACCGAATTAAATAAATAAATAAATAAATATATATATATATATTGTCACGTCCTACCGGGTGGCAAGTAAAAACTCAGGAGAAGTTTAAATAGTTCATTAAAAAGAACGCCGGTAGTGTGATCAGAAGAGGGTAGGTAGGTTCGTAGGGTGTGGTCTGGTTTTGCGAAGCGAGCTAGCACTTCCCTCGCAGTAGGTGACGTGGAGCGGCAGTGAAGAAACCGACGGCAGCCCGACGGTGTGCGGTGACAGGATCCTGGCGTCGGGGGCAGCACCCGGTGTGTAGCACCAGAACCCACTCGACGATCCTGGTCACCGTGGTTAGAGGCCGCTCCGGCCAAGAAGAGAAGTGGACAGGGTTTAGAGCCCGATCCCACGAAGTAAGAAGTGTCGTCCAAGCGGTAGTGCTCCTAGCGGTGCAGTGCTCCTAGCGGTGCGGTGAAATGCTCCTAGCGGTGGAATGCTCCAAGCCGTGGAATGCTCCAAGCCGTGGAATGCTCCAAGCCGTGGATACTCCGATTTGGGGAAATGCACCGAATATAATAAGAACTTAGGTATTTAGTACCTATTACGTTAACACGTCAAGTTCAAAGTAGTAGTTGAGGCGGCAAAGAGGCCGAATGAAGGGTGCGTGGCCTATATATAAGCTTTCACCCCTTTCTGTTAATTTTGAATATGAGTAGGGCGAACAAACAAATGCTAGATAGCAACTCGCGTCACGAGTGGAAAATAACTGGAGTCGTGTACGTGAGACACCAACATACCCTCAATTATTTCCTCATGCGCTGTATGAAAATGATTAAATACGATATTTATTTACAATTACAATGAATTAAGTATTAGAAGATTATTTAGATTAAAGTAGACTGTTAATTATTAAAATATATAAACACTAGTGAAGCTAATAAAGAATGACTAGTAACGCCATCTGTCGGCTTACTGCCGCTAACATTTGACAAAAGTCCATTTATGACAATGTCTTGATTAATCTATGGCTGTCTGTTTGACAGTTATAAGTTATTAGTAAACAACAAATATAAGATCTGTTGTATTATAGTGAATTTAAGTGAAAATGAAGTGATATTAAGGCTATTTTGTCTATAAAATGCACACTGGTAAGGAGTGTAACAACTGCATTGTTACAGTACCCCCCCTTCTCCAGTAAGGATTTTGATCCTAAGAGAAAAATCCACCTAAGAAAAACTTTTACGCCTACACATTTAAACTTCTTTCATACATCACGCATACAAATTACTTACAGACTTACCTTTCAAAGTGAGTTAACTATTTAGGCAATTTAGTTGACCCTGACGTAAAAATAAAATGGCTAGATGGAACTGGATGAAAAAACTGTTAAACATTCCTCCAAACATCGTCATAGGATCACCACCCGTCCTATTTATAGATCACCTAACAATACATGCAGGGCAAGGGCTTATTTAACGAGTCACTATCCGCTCGGGGCACGTATGTTAGATGAAGAAAGCATAGCTGCAATCTTAAATAGTGGTCAAGGTAGGGCTTATTTTTCAAGTTACCAACCGCTTGAGTGAAAGGCTTTGTAGTTCGACTAGTAAATAGTTTTTTCATCACACTTGCACGTAAACAGTATCTAAACATACAGGTTAACTTGGCCGCAATGCCCCATATAAAACCCTCGAGCTTTCTTTTTGTCATGAAACCCAAGGTCGGTAAGTAATTTTTTTTTAATTTATTGCACATCACACTGCTCATGCAAGTTCAAGCAAGGAGTTTACACGCAATTGAAATTTTTTATTAAAATGTTATCTAAACAGGAATTTCATTGCAATCTCGCTACATGTTACTTAAATACTCAACTAATGTTCTTAATAATCAATTTTAATAGTTTTTTGTATCAAAACTTCGAAATTATTTCTTTTTTTTTACACTCCCTTATGGCTGTATACCTACGTAAGTATTTGCCCTTAACGTTTCCGAACGAAACATTTGTATAATCTGTGGTGCGGGCAAAAAGTCCGCCACCCGCTTAAAAAAAAGTTCACGTATTTCGTAATAATTGTTGTGCTGACTTGTGTATTAAAGCTATAATTCATAATTATTTACATTTTGTATTTGAAGACAAGTAAAAAAAGTTATAAAAAATGTCATCGTCGTCGTCGTCCGATGAGTGTGATTTAAATGCAACACCGCCCGCAGCAAAAACAATTAATGAAAATCTTTTACCGGAGAAGTCTAAGGAGCGGTATATAGCTGCATGCGACCAATTTATAAAATGGAGAAACGAAAAGAAAACAAGTTAGTGTTCTGAATATTTATTTACTCGCAAATGTGATGAAAAACATTGTATGTTTCACGGGCGGTACGGGAATTACGAACCTCGACTCAGAAAGCCCTCAGTCTTCGACTTCGGGCTTCTACTAGAGCCTCGATCGTAATTCCTTACATACCGCCCTTAATACACAATGTACTATTTATAGTTTAACAACTAGGTGGTGTAAATATGCAAATTAAAACAAAATCAATAAGAAACATTACCGGAAAGAGAATAAATATTTCTGCCAGCACAGAATTAATTTTAGAATATAATAATACAGGGTGTAAGCGACGGCTCACCGAAAACTGAAACTATAGCTTCAGACCATTGTTCTGAACTGAAATCCAGTGGAAATTTTCCCGGGAAAACTCAAATTTTCTCAATTTTTTTTTTTCACGTTTTTGCATATTAACCGATCTAATACGACATATCATGACATACTGAAGCTCATTATGTAAAAAAAACTGTGAAAATAGCATTTCCACGAAAACAAGCAATGCAACACGAACGAAAATCTTATGAATGAATTACGACCGCCGCGCGCTACTACTTGCCTATTCCGTAAAGTTCGTTCACCGCACGCCGGCACATGCCTACTATGCGCCGCCGCCGCCGCCATTAGCGAGTGAACGAGACCGACACGGGTTCGTCTCCCGCGCCGTGTATTAGGCGAGCGAGCGCTTCACGAACACAGTTTGCATTGGCCTGCTGCGCAGAACGATGTTAAGGATTGCGGTGGAAAATTTGTAGGTACAGCAAAATCTTTCGAAAATAAATATCATGGTTAAATTAAAATTATTCACATGTAAACTAAGGCCAGGTTTTCATGAAATGGTGCTCTGTGGAGTCTGGAGTGGCGTGTTTGGATGGCTTTTTTAAATGCAAGTTGATTCGACACGCGAAATCTAAACGATTTGCTTGTAGGTTATTAGATCAAATATCGGTTAAGAATGTTAAGATTTAAATTTAATAGGTAGGTAACTTACCTACTACGATTGATAGTAAACTTTACAAACTTAACAAAAGTTAGCACATTATGTGTGAAGCAGTTGAGGCCACTTTAAAAAAGTTTTACTAGCTAAGGTATTTTTAATTGTGCTGTTTCTCTGTAATGTTTTGGTTTGGTCTACCTACAAAAAAAAGTTTTGTATTGTTGTATTGTATTGTATCGTAACTATTTAGGTATCATATCAACGATCATGCATGATAGTTTTTTATTACTGAGCTGAATTTATTAATAACCTACCTACTACTTTGAAATCTTACGTACTTAAATAGAATTTGGTTATTGTTTATAACCGAAAAAGTTGGTCATCATGACGTTGACGATACGGCAGGAAACATGTCAAAAGTAATATTGTTTTACCGCGTTGACCCTTTACCTATTTTGTTTTTGGTAATTAGGTACCTACACCTACACAATGCCATGTGAAGTCATGTGGCATCAACCAACTAGGTAGGAACAGTCAAGGACTTTAATTGTTATTCCACTATGGAACCCTGTCATAATGACAGCGTCGAACCACATGAAAGAAATTACGCCAAAATGAATGATTAACGTTATGCGACAGGGTTCCATAGTGGCATAACAATTAAAGTCCTTGACTGTACTTAATCCAAACACTTATGTTTCTCAAGCTAAGCGTTATTGATCAAAATTTATAGGTAAATTGTTTGAAACTGTATGAGGTTAGGTAGGTAATTAATGATAAGCAAGTTTGTTCCTAACTACCACTTATCAAATTCTTTAACTTTGCCTATCACTATTTGACTATTAAGTACCTAGGTATGTGTCCTATTTTTGCCCTATTGTCAAAAAGAAGAACATAATTGGAGTTATGGACCGGCGTAATTGTACCTAGATGCGCAGAATTAATACCTAGTTCAAAAAGTAATAAACTCACTACCAAATTTATGACTATTATGAGTTCCAAACTAAACACGTACCCGTACACGTAAGAAGTACTTACTAAAATCAAAGATAATCCAGCGAGTAAGCACAGAGCACAACACTGAATCACATGCACACACAGACACACGCTAAAGAACCGAGTCACAAACAAACAGTCAAGCAAAGGAAATCAGTAATGGAATTAGATGTAAATTGCGCACACTCACTCACAGCCTGTGACAGCTCGAGTTCTAGCTAGTAGCCTAGCATTGCCAAAAGTGTCAGAACCGGTCACGGACCGGCTGGGCATCCCCTCCGCCCGCCGCGTCGCGCGCGCTTGGTCGGTGCCTAATTGAGGTACTATAACTACTTACCTACGTTCCTAATATTTTAACATTTTTAACCGCGGATAGGTGGTTCCTATTTCAGTTAAAATTTTACATTTCCCAAGCTTAAAACGTGTCAAATGTTGACCTAAAGTATAAAAACTATCCGCGGTTTGAATGTTGGGAACGGACATTACTTAAATAAATCGTTGAAAAGTTATTAACCGCCGACCCCAAGTTGTCCCAGCATCCAGAGCTTTATTGGTATTACCTACTATTAACATTTTAGTGCGTGTAGCGGTCGGCTAAGCGACAACCTGCACTACCTACGTACCTTACGTATTAACCAAAGCCTTGGAAAATTTTGGCTTCCCATGTTAATAACAAATCTGGAGCCGTAAATAATAATAATATGGAAAACGCTAACGTAAAAGATTTAGCAAAAACTGACAAAACGTATGAAATGAACACTAGCGCTCGAAGCTACCGTCCAGCAGTTTAATGCTGAACATTTTTATTAAAGATAATGTTCGTAGATTGCATTAGGGCCATGGTAGGTACCTACAAATAAAGACGAACTGCGCATGGTTGGTCTAGGTTTCTCTCAACTTGTTGGATCAATTACCTAAGCGCATGACAAGTTGAGAGTAATTTAGCTATCTACATTTGTAAAATGAAATTGCTTTCTCCCTATTGTTATTGAATGATTACCTGTTCCCCGGTTTCTATTTTACGCTAGCAGGCGGACCCATTAGTTGGGAGTGTAAGAAACAGCCAACGGTAGCATATCTTCCACTGAAGCCGAATACATGGCGTTAACTAGCGCCGCAAAGGAAGCTACGTTTCTTAGGAGGTTAGTATTTGAAATCACTGGTAATGCTGATAAAGTTGTACTTTTTAACGATAGTCAAAGTGCACAGAAAATTGCGCTCAATCCAATCCACCACAATAGGACCAAACACATTGATACCAGATTTCATTTTATAAGCGAAAAAATTAGCGATGGTATTATTAATGTAAAATATTTACAGTCAGATAAGATGACAGCTGATATTTTAACTAAGCCCTTAAGGCGTATAGCTCACCTAAGGTGTGTAATAGGTATGGGCTTAACCAATACTTAGTTCCTTTTGTTTATTTGTTTTATGTAAGTATTGGTATATTTTATTTTATCTCCATTGTGGGGAGGGTGTTGTAGTTTTTAGTTTTTACTTCAATGTCAATTTTTTAAAATATTAGTACATAGAACAATCAGCTGTTTTGTCAACTTACTTCAATAAAATTCTTCACAGTGAAAACATCAAATATTATTTATTAATTTATTTCAACATTACCGTCATGATATTTTATCGCCCGAACGAAGTGGGGTCCAGGAGTAATTCAGTGGACATTCGTATGTTTGTATGTTTGTTCAACAATAACCTGAGTATGGATGATCGGATCTGTATGAAATTTGTTAAAAGAGTAGGAGAGCTGAATACAATTTTTAAGTTCGATAATGAGCTAGGATCGGTCTGGGGTTACAGTTAGGGGGGAAATCGAGAGGTCTCTGTACGCATTAAACTAGGTACTATTAACTTGACAGCACAGGCGGCCGAGCCGTCAACAATACGATTGCGATAGAGGTAAAAAAGCCAACTAGAATTGAGGCCCTGGGTAGTTTTTAGGAATCCGCAGCAAAAATGGCTGTTTCGCGATGCCCGAGTGTCATATTCATAGCTCCGGAAGTGAGTAAAAAATTGTGACCACCAGCTCGTCAGAAACGCCACACATTTCAAATAGAGCATTTTCATTTCGATTCTGCTTGAACAGAATCGATATTATGTCGGTTCTGATCAAAGAGCAAAATAAAACTGTTCCTGATCGAAATAATGGTTAATTTCGCTCGCTGATTTGTCCGCACCGCCATCATTTTCTCGTCTTTCCTAACCTATTAGCTAACTCTTTAGTTACATTTTCACTTGCTCAGCTTGAAGTCAAGCGGGCCGTATCATTTTAGTCGTCAGGCTATCCAACTGCAGGAGCGAACCAAAAATACCTAGAGCCGTAGGCAAGATGCAAAGGGTTTTTTTTTATTTCTCGGTAAAAAGTTACAATAGCGGCGAAAGAAATCATTTTCCCAAAAAGCATTCAACTCATTCCTCATCCAATTACGGTTTTTGGAATGAGATTAATTATGTAAATTCAACACATAGGTAATGGTTACTGAGAGCTGATCTTATGATGGACTCTTAAGGGGTACGATTTCCGCTGTTATTAACGTAGACCCATCGAGTTGGTTTGGATTCGTTAGTTTAGTCTCAATCGATCGAGGTCTCGAATATTTATAGGAATAGAAATAGAAACATTAATTCGACGGTCACAAGAAAAACACAGAATAAAGATTAGACATCAAACAAAGAATGGCAGCACAGAAAACAAAATTAGCGAATAAAAAAAAGGGACCTAGGCCGTATTTCACCAAACTGGAATAAGACTTACTCTGAGATTAGTCTATACAAATTCGGCGTTTAATCTAGGTATAAGACCTTATTCTCGCTTGGTGAAATCCGCCATTAGAAAAAAAACAATTGTAGCATAATGTTGCCATGGGCGATTCCGTGACGTCGAAAATTACGCCCACATCAGTGGCACCAAACGTGACACACGAACAATTTATATGACGTTTAAACATATTGAACAGTTACTACTAGTACTAGTAGTGAGTACTTCTTCTTTACATAGTATAAAACAAAGTCGCTTCCGCTTAGGGAATCCAATCCCGCATCAAAATCGCGATCCCGCAAGCCTGCGGGATTAAGATCATCAATCCCGCGGATCCCGCGGGATTTGCGGGATTGATTTTATTTATTATTATTTTTGTTTCATTTAATTAAAAGAAAGAAAATAAATACAATATTTTTTATTATTATTACAACATGAAGCAAAGTTATCACTTATATTATAAATTAAATATAATGATGTTTAAGACAATACAATATTTACAATATTTCACGTTTCATATTAACATTTTTATTTGAAATAGAACATATTCATTGGTTTTAGAGGCATTAAAAATCAGCTTATTTTTTATGAAAATACGCAAATCTCAAATGACGCAATAACATTCTTTGACACTTGACCGCGCGCAAAGGTAAATCCCCGTGCGCCGTAGGGGAATCCCCAGTCATAGAGTACTGGAACTGACATTGATTACGTTCCGTTCCGATAATAGTTCCGCCGATCATCGTCTGAGCCTGTTTTTCTTACTTTTTTTCAATCCCGCGAACATGCGGGATCCCGCATGAGTAATCCCGCATTAGCGGGATCCCGCGTTTGCGGGATTGGATTCCCTACCCGCTGTCCGTGCTGTTTTCATCAACAGATAAAGTGATTCAAGAGAAAGGTTTTTAAGTATAATAAATTCTGGTTTATGTACAGAAAACTCGCATAAACCGAAGCGTAGCGAGGGCGGGTCGCTAGTTGTATAAAAATAATAAATTTCCAACAGACCATCAAATTACGAGCATGGCAATTACAAAGAACTATTACAATGACAAGGTTCAACATTTTCAACACCAACATAAAAATCGTTTTTATTCGGTGACTGTACATACCTAGTGATGTCTTTATAAAACAGGAATTTACGATCATTTTAGTAAAAAAAATGTTTCTCACATTCATAGTTCAAAATAAAGTAAAAGGAGCACATATTGCAATAAGTAACTTTACGAACTTTACTTTATGGTGAAACCAGATTTAAATAATTTTGAGTTTTAAATTTCAAGTCCGGATCTCCGTCCGAGTCTTTAACTTACTGCCAAGCAGCAGTGTTCGCATTCTTGTTTTCCGGGCGGGAACGATAAGATAACCGGTGAAATAACTAGCATACAGGCATTTCAACTTAGTCATCAGCTCATCAGTGATGGCAATGCAGATGCAGGTCTCAGGTGACCTGCCTTCTCCATTTCATAACAAAAACCGGTCACGTGCGTTACCTAAGTCATTTGTATAAAAACTAACTAACACTAACCTATTTAGTCTTTTTGGTGGGAGCAATTTACTTTGCATAAACAGTTTTATTATAATTTCTTTTAACCAAGTTAGAAAAGATTAATAATAGTCGTGTAGCATAAAACAAACTATCATTTCATCGGGCATAACTCGTTGTTATGTAATTTAAATTAATGTGTTTTTACTGTGTGTGTAATATTTAGCATAAAAACAAATGGTCTAATGATCATTTTGCATAACACTAATTGCATAATTTCAATCTGCATCCATCCATCGATATAATAGTCATGATGCATAAAACGAAATGCATAATTTCAAAAACTGTAATGTTTATAATTTGAAAAATAAATATTTCTAACTGCTTTCATTACTATTAATGTGGTCACAGTTCTAACCTAACCTAACCTAGTTAGAAGAAATTGACTTAAAATGCATAATAACAAGAAAATAACAGTTATGCTAAATGAGTGTTATTTCATTCGATCGTATGCCAGTTGAAATTATACAATTGGTTTTTATGCTAAACGTTCATTATGCTTTTCGTGGTTAGTTAAATGAAATTATGCAAAATGTTTTTATACTGATTGAAGCGCACCCCTTTTTACTAGGTTAGATTATGTTAGATCAGTGACCATTAGACAAAGACAATTTAATTAGACCATAATGTTTCAAGAAATCATGCTTTAAAGATATTTAATTGGCTCGGTTGCTGTTTACTTATTTTACCTAACCGTCTTCAATGGCCCATGTAAGGGCAATCTACTCTGTCCGCAAGTGGTCAAGATGCCCTTGCTCAGCTCAGTATGGACGTGCACCGCTTGCGCAGAGTGTACAAGCAATCGGTGCGCGCCTCCGTGAATATGCCGGAGGCACTTCAGCAGTACACAATTTATAGGGTACCTATATGACATAAACATAATTTAATAACAATTGAGCTATGAGTGAGTAACTTAACGGCAAAAGGTAGCCATCTTATTAAACATTGTCTTTGTTTTAATGTATTGTGTATTCATTGTACAAAAAACAAAATATCCTTCGATTTTAAGACAATACTTTAGTTTATTAGAAAACACAATAGATAGTACCTAATGAGAACGTTAGCAGCGTGTAAACCTGTGAGAACCTAAGGACAGCTTTGAAAATGATTCCTAAGCCGTGCTGTCCTCTGTATGTCATTCCGTCACCAAGCCTGTGGTTTTGAAATCGGTAGAATATTATCTAGAATTAATAAAATTATAGTCGTGGTACGAGTATCATCAGTTCGGACTCCGTGGGCCAGTGTCCTATCATCTAGGTATTTATTCATTTTTTATTTATTTCATTTGTAACTGAATTTCATTCCGTTTCGCTCGATCGTTCTCTTACATTCATTCATCAGTCTTGCCATTCCTGAGGCGAACACATCGCAGTGTGGTGCCTCGCTGAGCATGTAGTTGAGAATGAGAAGCGCGCGGCGGCGGCGGCTCCGCGCGTCGGGCACGAATACTCTCACCACCTCACCTACCAAATGAGCATAGTCTATGTTGTGAATTAATCCTAACGCGAATTTATCGACCGCTACGGATCGTCTCAACTCGGGAGGCTCGTATTCCAGCCGGCCCTGTAGTGAACGTGTCGGGTATAAGTACGGATAGCACCTAGTGCGGATACTGCTTTTTGTATAGAAAAAAAACCGGACAAGGCGAGTCGGACTCGCCCACCGAGGGTTCCGCACATGACACAGTTAACTCAATTCAAAATTTGCACCGCCGCCGATCCTTGCATAAAGACCCCGCTTTTTTTGTGATTTAACCAAAAATGTACAGATTTCAGATTTTTTCCTATACTTACTTGTAGTAAAAGACGGTGTTACTTGTCAAATTTCATATTTCTAGGTCAATGGGAAATACCCTATACATTTTGATTCCCTCGAGAGTGTCGAAATACACGTTTTTTGCGACATAAACGGCCGTATCTTTTTTTTACGTAAATGTATAAGTTTGGTTTTTTTACAGCTTCAAGGGACTGTAGATTTGAGTATATGGTTTAAATTTCAACTCCATACCTTTACGGGTTCCCGAGATAAAGGGTCTTGACAGACGGACAGACGGACGGACAGACGGACAACAAAGTGATCTTATAAGGGTTCCGTTTTTATCCTTTTGAGGTACGGAACCCTAAAAAGAATAGAAATCGTTTATTCGTGGCAAACATAGGTACTATGGGTTTCTTAGGAACTTCTTCTGCACTTTCTATAACACTACTAGAAACTTTTTTTCGTGGGGATTTCATACTACAGCGCTTGTCTCTAGTATACTCCGAACGAGGGCCATAAAGTGTACGAAGGTGTCAAACAAAACAAGTAGAATTGTTCAGTACCTACGAAACGCAACTTATGATCATGAAAGACAGCAGGGCTGCTCGCGTCTTAAACTATTCCTAATTAAAAAGCAAAATGTGAATATCCAGGGTTTGTTTCTCCATTTACAATCCTACTAGGTAGACGGTTTCTAGAGGCCCGCAATTGTGGTGATATGGTCACTAATTATTCTTGTCAACGACGTCACAACCGCTAGGTTTAACCGTTTTTTTTTTTCAAAGATACATTTAGAAAAAAATTATAGGTACGTATGTGAAGAATCCAGTAGAAAAACGATAAGAGCCCATTTTTCAGTTTTTAATATTAGTAATTCTTTAAATTGCTCGTAAAGTATTACACTTTCTATTCATGGCTTAGGCTATTATAAACTAGAAACTTCCCAATTTTCATATCGAAATGCTTATTGCACAGACACACTGATAAATGTTACAGTCAATAAAACAATGAATACCAGTGAGACAACGGTAATTATTTTGTCCATTTATCCAGGTCAAAATAAAGCACCAGCACCAGTAAAACCACAATAGTTGTAAATGAAGATGAAATTAGAAAAATGGAGAAGTAAAAAGGGAAAGGGCTAGTTTTGATACAGCTTAATTGACCATAATTAAACATTACTTTGTTTTGTTCTTCTTTTAGTTAAGGATAAAGTGAAGTTCATCAAATTTGTTTTAGTTTCAATGGACATTCAACGTTTTTACCCAGTACTTAGGAGTCACTTTTTATTCATAATTTATGAATTACGGTTGGAATTAATTTCTGTTTTTCATGCAGACGATATAAAACAATAATTTAAAAATATGATTCATGGTTTACGAGGTTCCGTTTTGAGACCTACCGGTCTTCAAATGTTAAAAAACAATTACTTATTCCTTAACGTAGTTAAATTTATAACTATTAAATAAAAATAAAATTATTACATAAAAACCCCCGATATAACGGCGACCCTACGGGGCTGAGATGCTACACGGTAAAATCTTACCCTCTTTATCATAAACGAGCAATGACTAAAGTGAGCTTGAAATATGCTCAGTCCTTATCTGTCATTATGATATTTGCAGAAAGGGACAAAGAACACTTTAACTAAAATAGGTTCGTAGTGAGTTTATGACTATTTTTTGATAGCTCTTGTTTACTTGACAGGAATGGCAGCCGAGATAAAAACAATATCATAACACATCAAAGACAATATGGTTTGACCTGGTTAAATAGAGGCCCTAATAACTCTTAAGAGGATCGTGATGCTAAAAAAATCCATACTAAATGCGATAACGTTTTTGAAGGCGGTTTTTTGTTTTAAAACATTTATTTTATTTTATAATTACTTTTTAGTGATCATAAATTATAATAAACTGCAATGTAGTCCCACTTCTTAGTTGATATGAATTTAAGACATTTCAAGCTCGCCGCAAGTAACGCCGTGGGAAAGTCATAGTCATATTTAAACAATTTAATGTTCTTCGTTGTAGTCGCAACTATCTTATCCTTATCGAGATATCTTATCGCCACCCTTGAAATAGGTACCGTTGAGGACTTCCGGTGGCCATCTGTGGTTTTCATCATCAGTTCCACTTCACCAAATATCTACCAAAATGTGTTTTAGGTGTACCAAAACCTACTCCATAATGTAACAAATACTTTTCTGAAAATCGCATCAAAATCGGTTCAGCCAAACGCGAGATAATGGCGGACAACCATACAGGGTGTAACAGGAGGAGTGGATCAAACGAAGCAGGTCGATAGAGGACGTCAAGACCTGTCGATTTCACCAAAGTGAAAGTTTTTGTAAAATTTTACTAGCACGGCCTACGTTACCAATTTAAAGCTATGATTTTTGTTTTATAGGTAGTGAAATAGTTGGCAAGACCAGTATCCAATTTTATTGTATTTCGTTCTCAGGAAAATGTAAAAAAGTTAAGTGCCACAAGAGAGACATTAACGAACCCCCTTAACTGAAAACTTATGATGGCAACTAAGTCAAAGTGTATTAATTAGTCAAAATAACATCAGTTACTGTAACTTCTGTTAATTTAAGTCGTAATTTAAAAGTTTTTACATAACTTCACATGTTTTTTACTTGGAGTCAGTTTCTGTTATTAGAATGAGTTGAAATTAGATAATTAGATATTTATAAACCCAAAAGGCAGTAATATGGTGTCTAAGAATTGATCTGATGATGGAACTTGAAGGTCATCATAGGATTGCTGCTGTATTTGATAAACGGATGGGCATCAGGTCTGTTAACTTATGAGGACCAATAAACGTTTTTTTTTTTTAAAAACACCCGACTATGCCTTTTAAAAACACTTTCAAATATAAAAAAATCGGTCAAGTCAGAGGCACACGAGGAGTTCCGTACCATCTATAAAAAAATCACGTTTTTTGTATGGGAGATTAAATTATTTTATTCTGTTTTTAGTATTTGTTGTTATCAACATCAACAGAAATACATCATCTGTGAAAATTTCAGCTGTCTTGCTATAACGGTTTATGAGATATTATAGCCTGGTGACAGACGGACGGACAGTGGAGTCTTAGTAATAGGGTCCCATTTTTACCCTTTGGGTACGGAACCCTAAAAATTACATTTTAGAAATCAGATACCTATTATGTGAATAATTTTAAAGAGCTAAGAATTGTTAATCGGTTATCAATAAAGTAGATAGGTTAGTTAATTCCTAGTAATCACCTAGATTTTCATGTATTTAAAGGGTGGTATTAGCAAATAAGAAACATTGGATGGATAGCATAATAACAAAATAATATTTTGGAAAATGGCCATATTTAAGATTGGATAAGGTTACCCAATTTAAGAATAATTTTATTTATTGATGCAATTAAAAGTCCCTGTTTACCGGATCATTTCTTAAATTTACTTCAATGTTTGAACTAAATAAACTTACTATCACACAAACAAAATGAAATAAAAAGTTTTAAGTAAATAAGACGGCATTTTAAAGATATTTTACTTGATGATGAAATTCAGGCTGACTTATTTCACACTTTTTGAATTTGAATTTGAAACGATTACGAATGCAGCAAAATGTTTACAGAACATTTATCATTAACTAAAGCAGTTTATGGAATAGTCTGTAATAAAATGTTAAGTGAACTTTATTGGCTAATGGGCCCGAAAGTCGGAGTTAAAATTGGGTTTACGGCGATAGTTCAAGAGCTAATTACTTTATTAAAAATTGGTAATACTTTGATCCACTCCTCCTGTTACACCTTGTTCATACAAACATACGGGTAATAATGGAAATGATCGCGTTCTAATCATCATCCGTTTTTTGTGCCATGGAGAAGGCAAAAGAGCGCACATGCCTCCTGAGGGTAAGTGGGATCTGTAACCCTTAGACATTTCCATTCTCAAGACTACACTCATAATTCTGCATTCCTAAGACCGCAAATGCGTTTCCAACCCTGAGGGATGTCAGCGGTTGTCTTCCACCCACACTGGAACACAACAATGCGAACACTGCTGCTTGGCGGTAGGGTTAAAGATGAGTTGGTTACTCTTTTTTTTCCGCGGTCAAAAATAATAAATAATATTAAGGGTATAAAATGTAATGTTTAGAAATTTGGAAGTTGATTTCCGCCCGTAAAATGAAATACTTATGCTGGATTTACAGAAAATCCAACTGTTCCGGACAGGTTTAAAGAAACACACATCTTGATTTTTTTTGGCAAGAAGTTCAAGTAGATTCTGTCCTGAGAAAGAAGAAAAATTACGTTTTACTTCGCTAAATTTGACAGTTATACCTCCTTGAAATCGTTTCAACAACTTTGAGGCCATGCGACTTGAAAGTTACATCGATCTATCCATGGATCTATTTAATCTATTAGTTGATTGGTTTTTTGCTCTTGTAGAGTCCCGTACTTGAAGGATAGCCAAGCGGGACCCAATAAATATGCTTGCGCTGTCCGTCCGTCCGTCCGTCCATCCTAACTTTATTCTTTTTTTTTATTATTTTGAACCATAATAGATAAAAAGTTGTTTTTTTTCCGATTATGATTGCTGATTGATATGACTCCCCACCCTTATTTACTGGGTTACACAGGTGCTGTATTAGTTGTATGTTTAAATTGTCACTAACCTATTTTAATTGATCTGTAATAAACCAATAATAAAGCAATAGCCTGAAATAAATGATTATATTCTATTATATTCTTAATAGCGGATTAACATTTAAAAAAAGTAAAATATTTAATACATGTAACGGTTTTTTTCAACGTATTTTATTTTAGTTGTATCGTAATAGAGGGCCCCCGTGCCAAAGTACCACAGATGCTGGCAGAATTTCCTCGTTGTATAGCAATGCTAATTCGTTGCCCGAGGAAGCTGCCAGCTCTGTGGTCTCCGGTTGTTGCTATCAGCCTTTTCGAAATGTCCTTAAAAAGGCTGATAGCACCGGGTCCCCACGGACCAAGGGTCTTGACGCCGAATGGAACGAAGTTATATTCTGCCCCGAGACCCTTGTACTTATTCTTTTTCATAGTTTATTTACTCCTCATTTCAACTAAACCATGAAGTAAAGAAATCTTCTCAAAATGTCTACTTACTATTTTTTGAATTTGTATTTTTTGTGTGTATTTGTGTGTTATTCAATAAAAAATACTTGATTTCAATTTTAAACTCCACTGTACCATATTGTAGCATTGTCAGGAAAATCGCATAAGTAAGCTACATTTCAAATGAATCTGATATGCACGTTAAAAGCGACTTTATACTCGTAGATTTGTTTAAATAGCTAAAAGTGAGTGTAATAAATAAAAGTGAGTTAAATACAATTAAATAATTTCTAAATTGTTAACTTAGGGCTGCTTGCAGAAATTGCATAGTCTATCGCTAATTAAGTCCAAGTATTTTTTGGCAATGGACAACGATGCTAACCCATTATCTTTTGGACCCAGATCTCTTTTCCTAACAGGATGTTCGGAACGTTTCCACACGCTGGTAAGAAGCAAGACGCAATTTGTACTTACTTGAGAAAACATTCCTGATCTCGGTGGTCACTAACACCAAATAAAAACACGTAAACACTCCCGTGACTCTTTACCACGCACATGCACAATTTAAGTACCTATAGGTATTTAAGCGAAAATTTAAATGTCTATTTTTATGACAACAATCACACAATTTCTATAGTGCCCTCGAGAATGTTTACATAGACGTTCTTTGTATCTGCGATCCGTTTACTTGTGACAGCTATCTTGTTTTTAAGACACCCTCAATTTTGTTATTAAAAATATTGTTATAGGTAATCGTTGTAAAAGCATAGATAATAGATACGGGTGAAAAGTCGTGTTTACACAAGCCTGTGGAACCTTTGTTAGGCGGCATTTTATGACCCGTGTGAGCCCGTGATTAACCGTGTGTCATCGCTGCAAATCTTTGCTAAAAGATGATAATAACATTTTAATAAATTATTAAAATCAAAATTTGAACAAGTTCCCAAATTCATTTTGAAACTTCAGGGGGAAATCATTACAAAATGGTTGCAAGACGATAGGTTTTAATGAAATTAATTATTACAAATAAAATTACAAGCTTTAAGATGTTTACGTTTGAAGAAAAAAGTACCTACCAATTTTTTTAATGAAATTGTCATACATTAAATCCTCATTATTTATTTTAAAGTAAACATCGGTTATGCACAAACAAAAAACAAATTTAAAACTACTTTATGAGCAATTACATTGAAAATAATATGTTAATTACCTGCTGCGTATTCATAGTGTAGCAATTGTGTATTCACTTTGAATCTAAGTACCCACCAAACTAATATTATTTTTTTAGTTGACAGTTTGAACGATTTTCTTTCTACTTTACTTTACCTTTCGCTGTACTGCAACTGTTTTGTGTATTTTTAAATTTTCACTGCCCTTATTTTATCATAGCAATGAGTAATCTGTTTAGTGCTCGGGAATATGGCCAGATGTTATTGTGTTACGGGGAGGCATTGGGAAACGCTAGCGAGGCCCTACGGATTTACGAGCAAAGATATCCCAACGCAAGGTCACCGGCAGACCCCCGCGTCATAACCCGCGCGTATCAACGAGTACTAGATAATGTGCCTATTGTCCCACAAGAAGAAGGCGCCGGCAGATCGATTAACGTGCGAGCCGAAAACAGCATTTTGGATGTAGTGCGACGCAATCCACGAATTGGGACTCGCACTGCAGCGGGATTATTAAGACGTCGCGGTATAATAGTATCGCACAGGACTGTTCATAAAGTTCTCCGCAGAGACAGGCAACGTGCGTACCGAATTCACAAAGTGCATGCACTAGTGCCTGGAGACCGGGATCGCCGACGCGAGTACTGCAGGTGGCTGGCAGACCAGCAAAGTCGATTCGCACATTATAATTTCGTGTCACATATTATTTGGACAGATGAATCGACCTTTACCAGAAATGGAATGTGGAACCGGCGTAACTCCCACTTCTGGGCCCATACAAATCCGCGCGTAGTTCAGCAAACAGGGCACCAAACCCGCTGGTCGGTGAATGTATGGGCTGGGATTTACAAAAACAAAATTCTTGGACCAGTATTTTTGCCCGAACGTATGAACGGGCAAAGATACCTAGAGTTTTTACAACGAGACCTGGAGAGGGAATTAAGGAATTTACGCATTGAACTAGCCGAGTGGGACAACATAGAGGACGTGCCTCTTGCACAACTTGATTTACCCACTATATTAGATAATCACTGCGTGCTCTTTGCTGATGACATTTCTGTTTTACTTCCCTGTACTAACGTTACCGAAGCCGAAAATGAATTATATAAAACATTACACAAAATTATAACTTGGCTAGAATCACATAATTTAAAGCTCAATCTGAATAAGACAAAAGTAATACAATTTAAACCGTATCAAAAACCAGCACTACCTATTAGTTATACCCATAATAACACTAAATTAACAACTGTTACTTCCGCGACTTTATTGGGTGTGGATCTGGACACTAACCTCACGTGGAAACAACACATCCAAAAACTATCAAAAAAACTTTCTTCATTCATCTACGCACTCCAGCACCTCAAACGCGTCACCGATGCCCCGACGGCTCTCACGGCGTACTACGCTTACGCCTATTCAAGGATGTCGTACGGCCTCATATTGTGGGGACACTGTTCAGAAATACAACATGATGATAAAAATTTATAACCACCTACCTAATTTTATAAAAAATATAGAAATACCTTCTGCATTTATTAAACAACTAAAACTATTCCTTATCGATAAATGCTACTACACATTAAACGATTATTTTAATGAAAGTTTCTAAATCCTACTCTACTCCCCTAAAAACTACTTAGTTACGTTATAAGAAGTGCAATAACATATAGTTTAAAGAAAAAATATTTTAAGTATTACCTAGACATTAATTAGTTATTATATAAATATAGCTAGCCCTCTCGTGTTGCTGCGCCCTTACAGGGTGTCACATGTATACCTATTCCTGTTTGTTCCATCTTGGATTGTGATGTGATATGTAATAAACTATTGAATTGAATTGAATTGAATTGCCCAGAATTTGGTTTATGCATGACGGAGCCCCTCCGCACTCCGTACGTCCAGTAAGAGAACATCTCGATAACACATTCCCGAACCGCTGGATTGGGCGCTATGGTCCTCATTCATGGCCTGCTCTCTCACCGGACCTCACTCCACTTGACTTCTTCTTATGGGGTTACATAAAAGAAAGAGTGTTTGTGGCCGAGTGTGACACTGCAGATGAAATGCGGCGTAGGATATGTAGTGCATTTGACACTCTGAGAACTAGTATCAATGTAGATGTCACTTTGATGCCTCGTCTCCATGCCGAAACCTTGCATCGCGCTAACACCTGCGATCAGCTTGGGGGCGGCCAGTTTGAGCCGTATCTCACAAGGCCCGAGAGAGCTTAGGTATGATTTTCTATTATTTTATAACAAATTAGCAACCCGCCCTTGCTTCACTTCGGTTTATGTGAGTTTTCTGTCACACCCGTACATAAACCATAATTAAATATACCTACATAAAATCCTTCTGTGAAAAATAATCTACTTGATGGTGAAAACCGCATCAAAATCCGTTACGTGGTTTAGGAGGAGTTAACGGACAGACTGGCAGAAGTGGAAAGCGACAAAAGCGAAATACCCTCATCTTTTGGTTAAGAGTTAAAAAATAACATTATGTTAAAAATAGATCAAGCATAAATAACTGAATTTCAATCATAAATAGTTTGGCGTAATATGTCTTCTCAAAATCTAGAAATTTTAGTAGAATTTGAATTAAAGATTAAATTATTGTTTTCCATATTTTTATTTAGTCATAATGTGATTGTTGACATATTTTTTTTATCCTGTAAAAGTAGGTAAGACGCGCACCGAGGGTTCCGTATTAACTTGTTACTCGTAATAGGAATCGAGACTCGAAGATTTTTCTCGCTTCCCTGAGTAGGTATATTTTGAGTTTCCTTCAAAATCAAACCCTAAAGCGATTAATACATTGTGGTTAGCAGCAGTTCATACTAAAATTGAAAGGTTGGGAGTTATTTTATTAGTTAGTAATAAACTTCTCGCACTCATCATACAAATTTGCTCTGACCGGGAATGGAACTCGGTACCACTAGCTTCGAAGGCAGATTCACTACCAACTAGGCCAACTACGTCGTCTTTTTTTGCCTACTACATCATGACTACAACTTGCATTAATTAATTGAAATAGATGACAAATGATGTAAATTATAAATAAGTATGTATGTATAACAGTGTCAACAGTTAGGTAATTGGACTTTTACTTTTATTTACCAAAAGATAAACTGGAGTGAGACAATCTTAACTTTTCTGTTGGAAAACTGTTAACTTTACTAATTTTTTTTCAGTTGTATCTACAATAATTAAACGCGATTTTCAAACATACTTGAACTTTTTAAAGTATTTATGTATCTACAAAATGACGTTTTTCGGATTTCCTTTACTTGTGCTATAAGACATTGCTTCTTGCCAAATTTCGTGATTACCCCTAGGTAACCTATCAAGCAGCATAAACGGCCGTATCTTTTTATTGCGTTGACCAAAAATTTGATTTTTACACAGCCCCAAGAGGTTGCAGACCTGAGTATTTGACATTAATTTCAACCTAATCCTTCACTGAGAAAAAGGGTCTTGACAGACAGACAGACAGAGAGACAACGAAGTGGTTCTACAAGGGTTCCTTTTTCCCTTTTGAGGTACGGACCCCTAAAAATAAATTAAATATGACTGAAAACATAATTGTTATGACTAAAAATAATTTTGGCAGACGACGAAGACCCGTATTTATTTTTCATAGTTACCAAAACCTTACCTATTAACGTGTAGCTTGACTGTAAGAACTTTTACCGGTATAAATAGCTAGAAGAAGCAAAATTGGAATATTTGTGGAATTCCATGAAGATAAATCGAGTGAAACGTCAGAAAAATGGGTATAATAATTGTTTAAAAAAAAACCACCTTCAAAAACGCAAAAATGACTTCTTTCAAAATCCTATTATTAATATCCAATTGAAGTCAGCTTTTGGTTTAAAATATTGTGAGTCGCCGACTTCAGTTGGACTGACCTATTACCTAGTACCATATTAAAAGAAGTTATTTTTTGCGTTTGCGTTGTGCAAAACGTGGTTATAAAATTATCAACAAGTTGTTAGAGTTGTTGGTAATTCTGTAGCTCTGCCTACCCCACTCTGGAATGAAAGCGTGACGGTATGTTTGTATGTATGTGTTATTTTTTGCGTTTTTGAAGGCGATTTTTTGTTTTTTAAAACATTGAACTATTTGTTGTTTTATACTTTTTAGTGATCATAATAAACTGTTATGTAGTCACACTTCACGTCGCGTCCCACAAGGAACGCCGCGGGAAAGTCATTGTCATATTTAAACATTTAAATGTTCCTCGTTTATAGTCGCTTAACTATCTTAATAGAGATAACTTATCGCCACCCTTGAAATAGGTAGGTAGCGATTTTCTACTGTTCCAAAATTATTTAAGTGTTCGTAATATTTTAATATCACCCTCTGTTACCACCTAACGTTGCTAGTATGATTTACAGTTGTGATTTTTGTTTAAAATGGGTAGTTGAATAGTTGGTCTTGAGTCTCCAATAAACTTCACGATCAAAAGTATTACCAATTTTTAAGAATATAATTCGTTCTTGAACTATCGCTCTGTTAACCCATCTTTAACTGCGACTTTCAGGCCTTATTTAAACTTATTTCATTAACTGCTCTGGTTTATGATAAATCTTCTGCATACATTTTATTGCATTAAAATTACAGGAGCATTTAAAATTTGTTTAATTACGTCACCAAGTGTGAAATTAACCATTATCCCTTAAGTAAAAACTTTCAAAGGAATAGACAGCAGGCAAAATCAGCAGAAGACAATATAAAAGAAAGAGAAAGTACAGCAGCAATCCTATGACTATCTTCAAATTCCATCATCAGATCAGTTCTTAGACATTATAATACTGCCTTGTTACCGGGTTTACAAGTACTTTCTAGCTTAATTTCGACTAATAACAAAAACTGACTACAAGTAAAATTTCAAGACTAACTTTTACAGTTAAGTAAAACCTTTTATTTACGACTTAAATTAATAGAGAGTATAGTAAAGCTGATGTCATTTGACTAATTAATACACTTTGACTTAGGTGGTTACATTCACAAGTTTTCAGTTAAGGGGGTTAGTTAATGTCTCTATTGTAGTACTTAATTTAGTTTTTTACATTTTCCTGTAGACCAAACACAATAAATTTTGTACAGGAGATTTAACATTAATTAGCGCAGTTTTGAGAATAATTTCTAGAATAAAATGCCAAGTAGATACTTACACGTAGGTACAATTGTCTAAATATTGGTAATTTTTATGATCACGTTATTAATTGGATACTCAAGACCAACTATTCCACTACCTACAAAACGTAAATCATAGCTGTTAATTTGATTGTTTACATTAAGTTAACGAAGATAGGTGGTAATATAGGGTGTTTGTGAAATTTTACGAAAACTTAAATAACTTTAGAACAGTAGAATATCTACCCGAAACTCGGCCAGGCGTACGAGTATCTATCAGTTCGCCTTTGTACTTATTTTTTATGTTAATTGTATTGTTCTGTTTTTTTCTTTTGAACAATAAAGTGTTTACATACATACATACATATCGCTAAACATACAATAGGTACATGGGGGTGAAATCGATAGGTTTTGACGTCCTCTATCTACCTGCTCCGTTTGATCCACTCCTTCTGTCACAAGTGTTGTCTCTCAAATGTCTCTGAGTCCGGCGGTAAGTCATTAAAATATTTCAGGTTTTAAAGTCGACGATGGAACGAACGTGGCTCAGATATGGAAGTTGGCTTTGCTATAAACGTGGTACAGGTACCTATTTGGAATACCCTATTTGTAATACTTGCATCATCTCGGTAAGTTTCCTTCGAGCTCAAGTTAATCTCTAGATAGAATGTTGTTTTTGAAAACACTGTGTTTTGTAATAAAACACAGTGTTTTCTGTTGAACTAATCAAAGCTTTCATTAACTTTCATTACTAGCCTTTTCCCTGACATATCCTGTTTCAAATCATCTGTTTTACTTATTTTGGATTAGATTTTAAATATGATCAATATCATAATTTGGAGAGATTATTACAAATCTCTTTTTAGAAAAGTATAAAATAACCCACTCTCCATTGGTGATTCCTCTTTGTCCATTGCTTACTGTTACTTACTCAACTACGATGACATAGAGACAATCATTCTTTTGCAATCATCTTAGAAGCAGAACTTTGCTGGGGGACTGCCCAGTCTGGGACGAGGTCCACAATCCTTGAGGGTACTCAAAATCGTATAGCAGCGATTTGGGCGGAAGGAGCGAGCCCGGGATCTTAGGCGAACTTAAATTGCTAATAATTTGATCATCTTTCTTAAATCATTTACTTAACATCATTAAAGAGCTTGAGTTACTTCTCGGTTTCTAACGTGGACATAGGGTCTTTCATTTTTATCCAAAATAAGAGGTCACTTGGCCAATTTAAATCCGTTTCACTAAAAACTGGAACAATTTTCAAATTTATTCAGATAATAGTACTTCGGGGTAGTAAACGGGTTGGATTGTTGGTGTTGATACACAATGTAACTAGGTGTTTTTAACGTTCATAGTAAAATTAAGTTTTAAAATACCTACATAGTGTAACAACACCAACAACCCAAACGGTTTATACCTACCCCGAAGCGCTATTATCTGAAACCTTTTGAAACTTATTCCAGTTTTAATGAAACGAATGTGCCCAAATTTCTGCAGTTTTCAGGAGAATGAATAAATGCCGTCTACAAAGTTAAAAATCGGCCAAGTGCGAGTCGGACTCGCGCACGAAGGGTTCCGTACCATTATCTATACAACATTAGCCAAAAACGGCAAAAAAAGCACGTTTGTTGTATGGGAGCCCCCCCCCCTTAAATATTTATTTTATTCTGTTTTTAATATTTGTTGTTATAGTGGCAACAGAAATACATCATCTGTGAAAATTTCAAGTGTCTAGCTATCACGGTTCACAAGATACAGCCTGGTGACAGACAGACAGACGGACAGCGGAGTCTTAGTAATAGGGTCCCGTTTTTACCCTTTGGGTACGGAACCCTAAAAAGAAGCACATTAAGTCGATAGAACTCGCCAGTTTGAAGTTACGTTGTGTTGATGTGCAGTTACTTACCTAGATTAACAAGGCGTTGAGGGGTAATATTTTATACCTATTCATTTTTTATTTTTGTGGAATAGACTCAATAAATAAACAAGCGACTCGTCATTTCAACCGAAACTACCGAAAGACGTGCACAGGCCTCCCCCAAGGTTTGCCACAGGGACCGGTCCCGTGCATACCGATGACGCTGCCTTCTCCTTACACCTACAAGTGACTAAAAAGTAATAACATGGAAACTCATTAAATTTTATTGTTTTATAATTTAATTTAATAACATAATAACTATGTGTTCTGCTTGAGTTACCGCTGAATCTGCAATTACGCTCGTTCAATTTATTAACTCGAAGACCAAATTAGCCGGTTTTTTTAATCTTTTTTTACGACTATCCGTTTTGCATAGTCCTCTTATTTCTGTAAGGACAAAATAGTTATTTATGTAACTGATACATAATGATATAATGAAGTTTATTAAGCAGAGCGTAACCCGTGTTAGTGTAAATAGCGTGTTAAATTTTCTGTGCAAGTGGCCTTTAGTGTTCCTTTTGATCCCTGATTTCGTTCATTCTAATTCTTGTGGTTTTTAATGACGGCTGGTACAAAGAGTCTTTTATTTTCTTATAAGTCTTACTAGCCCATAATGGTTACACGTTATCCTTGAATCATACGATTTCTTTATATTTATTAAAATCAGTCTCGTGGTAGTCGTGATAGTTCAAGAACTACTAATTTTGCTCACATACGTACACATACATACATACATATCCGGTCGACATCTCACTTCCACGATAGGGCAGACATTTGTTACTGTTATTAACTATCATCTTATCATGTTTAATGCTATCATCTTATCATGTTTAATGCTACAGAAATTGCTAAATGATTTGTTTTAAAATATTTAAACCTACACAATAAATGGATTTCTAGGTGTCTCAGTAAGTCCATTGCAAAACTTTTTTATGATTTTATTCATTAGTCACTTGGACAATGTGGCGTGGTAATCCATTTTGTATTTATTTAAAGTGGATGGCATTTTTACTATTCTCCTGAAAACTGCAGAAATTTGAGCACATTCGATTCACTAAAAACTGGATCAAGTTTCAAAAGGTTTTCAGATAATAGCGCTTCGGGGTAGGTTAAACCGTTTGGTTTGTTAGTGTTGTTACACAACGTAGGTATTTTTAAATTTAATTTTACTAGGAACATGAAAAACACCTTGGTACATTGTGTATCAACACTAACAACCGAAACGGTTTATGCTGCCCCGAAGTGTTAATAAATTGCACAAGCGTAAATGCAGATTCAGTGGAAACTCAAGCGGAACACATAGTTATTATGTTAATAAATTAAATTAATTTATAAAACAATAAAATTTAATGAGTTATCATGTTATTATATTACTTTTTAGTTAGTCGTCGTCGGTAGGCCAACAAGTTGAACCGACGTGGATATGGTAGCGGAAAACCGATGTATTGAAATAATGAGTCGCTTGTTTATTTATTGAGTCTTCCACAAAAATAAAAACTGAATACAAAATATTACCCTAACCCAAAGCCTTGTTAATCTAGGTAAGTAACTTCACATCAACACAACGTAACTTCAAACCGAGGCAAGTTGTATGGACTAAATGTGCTTCTTATTTAACTTTGGTTTCTACAGATCTAATCTAAGAATAAATTAATGAAAAATTTTCGTGGGATGAAGTTAAACAGTTCTAACTCATCCTTTATTGAGTCTTAAAATTCTAAACAAACAACGTATCGGCGTTGGACTTTTGACTGTTAATTACGACGAGAAACTGCAATTGCATATTCGGTGAAAATTTAGCTGCGTCATTTCTTTTCCTCGTCATATATCAGTATTTTTTATGAATTTAAATATTTAATTCTTGTTTTTTTCGGATAATGCTTGAAAAATTTATTCTAATAATCTAACTGGCTCCTGGTGATAGATAATCTTTTAAATAATAATTTATAATAGAACGTTAATTAATAATACAAATATTGAGTAAAGTTTTGAGGTAGCAAATTGGTTTGTGAATTAAAATTGTTATACTAAAATATTATTTCTAAACGAACTTGCAAACGATTCGCACTTGACGGTTATGATTTGACAAGTGACGCTGTCTCCCCGCCAAATTGTATGGGTAACGTTGGATTTTACTGTTATGTGATGTCAATAAAAAACTAAACAGTTAAACAAGTTGTTTTACACTCTAACACTGGCTCGTAGACAGAATAAATTAAAACCTTATTCAATTTAGTTTTTTAGGGGGACTCATAAAAAAGGAGCAGGATTTTTTTTATGGAGCCGTCGTCCGTATTTCGGAAGCCGTCGTCCGTATTTCGCTAGCGCAAGGCAGTCGCATATTCCTAAGCTCCGTCGTTTTTAATCTCTAAAGTGTTAAAAAAACTATTCTCTTATATTGTAAGTTATATCGTTTTGTAGAGAGTGAAAAGTGGAATACAGTGGAAAAAACCGTTTTCAAAAATACTTATTAGTGTCGAAGATATCACAAAAAACATTTTAAATATTTTAAATTAACGTCTTTGTTTACTCAATACCCGCTGACGGTGAGTCATCCGCCCGCGCTCGTTATCGCGCGCGGCCGCTGACACAAGATCGGAGCGGACGTCTGACACCGGAACAACGGACATAAGGTACGATGGCTAACTGTGCAAAGTGCAATGAGGAAATTAGAGATAGACGTTTACTCACGTGCTTCCAATGCCACAAATTATTTCACCTTGAATGCACAAAAATATCAGAAAAATTATTTTATTTAAGAAAAGCTAAGGACAGTTTCAAATGGACATGTGACATATGTTCTAAATTGTCACCTGATTGTAGTACACCGACGTCATCATCAGTAGTACAGGAATTGAATACTTCCATGAATTATGTTACCGAACGTGTCAAATATAAAGTCAATATTTCGACTTAAAATTCTTTCAAGTCACTGCCATCAGAAGATAGCAGCTATGAAAATTGTTCAGTCACACTAAACAGAAGCTGCCCTGAAACAGGGTACAGCATTAAAGAAGAGTTAGAAGATTTAAAAACCAAAATAACCAAATTAGAGGCAAAACTTCACATAGCCGAAAATGAAATTGAAAATCTAATTACAGAAAACTACACTTTAAAAAAACAAATCACATCATATGAAAATAAAACCGAGAAACTTTCCCATATTTGTAAATCAATTTCTACTCAAAATAAAAAAGGTCGTAAAAGTATAAATAGGACCAGGTTAAATTTTACAGACTGTGAACGAAATGATGTTGGACAAAGAAATAAATCAGATGAAAATTCAGATGCAAACCCTGGAATGAATAATAATAATCAGAACAACGTAGATGTCAATCATGAGGACAGTATATTTATTAAAAGGAATAACAATAATAAACTGGAAAAATCCACTCTTGAGATACCTGATGTTTGCGATGAAGTCTTTCCAAGTAATATGGAAGGTAAACAAAAGGCAAAAATCAGTATAGTAAGCTCTAACAAACAAAATACTGTGTTAAAAACCGCGCAGTGTTTTTTAAGTGAGAAATTTCAAATATGTCATTTTTTAACTCCACATGTAGGAATTAAATGCCTCTTGAAGAATATAGAGAGCAGCCTAATAAATTACACTAAACAGGATTATTGTATCATTTTAATAGGCGAAGATGATTTTAAAAAATCCCAAAAGTATACGGATCTTGTTACCCATATAAGACAAGCTATTCAAAATTTAAACCACACAAACCTGATCCTATGTGTGCCAACATTTAACTGCGGGAAGTACGCCAGTATGTTTAATTGGAGAGTTGAATTATTCAATAAATTACTATCTCGAGATGTTTCAAAATACGAATACGCATACATTCTCGATAGCAACCGCAACCTCACCTACGATTATCAAATGTTTAATAAATGGTCCGGTTATATAAACAACAGAGGCCTGAGGACCATATTTCAAGACTTAAATGAGATGTTGCTGCTAATCGACAGCTACCAAACGTCCGTGCCATCGAAAACATTCCCAGGTGAGGTGGAAAGTCAACAACACAAATCTGAAAAGTTTTTTTCGTTAACAACCAAATATGTGTACTACACCAAAACATAGCTGGCTTAAGTAGTAAGGCTGATCAACTTGCAGTATGCCTGGATGAACTACTTGACAAACAAACCTGCGTCGACATTCTCTGTATTACTGAGCATAACATGACAGCTCTCTCTAAGGACTCTGTTGATATACAAAACTATCGGATCGCAGCATCATTTGTCAGGAGCAAAAATAAAGGAGGAGCATGCATTTTGGTTAAAAGTGGACACATGTACAAAGAACTACCCGAAATTGCAGCTCAATCGATATGCGGTCTATTTGAGTGTTGTGCTATAGAACTAGTTAAGTTTAAGCTAATAATTGTATGTTTGTATAGAGTACCAAAGTCAGAACATATTCATTTAAGTGTCTTTTTTGAAAAACTGGATACGATTATGCATATAATAAGTAAAAAGACACGTCATAATGTTGTTATCTGCGGAGATTTTAATATAAACATTTTAAATAATAATAATGTCACACAAGATTTAAAAAATATTTTAGTTAACTATAATCTCCAACTACAAGTTAAGCAACCCACAAGAATCATTAGTCATACTTGTATTGATAATATAGCACATAACATTTCAAAGAAATGTGATATAAATGTAATTGACTTTGGACTATCTGATCACACAGCGCAATTGTTAAAAATTCCTATTAAAAATACTTGTCTAATCGATACTTGGCGAATAGTAAAAAGGGATTATAGTGTAGAAAATTTAAGAAAGTTCAAATATTGTATAGGAAAATTAACTTTTAATGACATGATGCATACCAACAATCCAAACGAAGGTTTTAATATTTTTTATGCGGAATTTAAATTATTTTATGACCTATGCTTCCCTTACAAAGTTGTAACAATAAAGACCAACAAACGCCCAACCTGGATCACGCAGGGAATAAAAAAATGTAGTAAAATTAAAAGACGACTTCTGTGGGAATTTAGGAAAAAGTCAACGTTTACAAATAAAGTTAAGCTGAAGAACTACTCAACTAGGTTTAAAAATATTACTAAGCTGTCGCAACGAATGCAAAATATAAACGCAATACGAACTGCAGATAACAAAACGAAAATGGCCTGGCAAGTGATAAACAAGAAAAAGTTAAACAGTCCTAAGGACCAAATTTTAAAAATTAAAATCAATAATACTATCATCACTGACCCACTGGCTATAGCGAATGCTTTTAATGATTATTACATTAATAAGACTTCGGAACAAAACATTGCAGACGGTAATATTCATCAGAAGATTAAAACAACATTAACATCTATGTTTATGGCACCAAGCACCCCTATGGATGTATATAAAATCATAAAACAATTAAAAAACAGTAATAGTGTAGGACATGATGGAGTACGGACAAAAGTTGTTAAATATGTCGCGGAGTGCATAGCACCTCACCTAAGCTATCTTATAAATCTCAGCATTAGTGAAGGTATCTTTCCTGACAGTCTAAAGATAGGTATCATAAAACCACTTTATAAAAAAAACGACAAGGAAGATATAAATTCTTACAGACCAATTGCTCTCTTATCAATAATCGCAAAAAAATTTGAAAAATTTATATTTGGACAATTGTACTCGTACTTCGAAAATAAATGTATTTTAACGAACGAGCAACAAGGTTTTCGAAAAAATAAGTCTACAGTTATGGCAATATTAAATTTACTGGATATTGTAACAAAAAATATGGATATTCGAAAACCAACTTGCGCTATATTCATGGACATGACTCAAGCCTTTGATTTTGTAGATCATCAAATTCTTTTAAAAAAACTACATGCTTACGGAATAAGAGGCAACATTCATCAATTATTAGAATCATATTTGAGAGATCGAGAATAATATGTAGAGATATCTAGAATTGATTCGAGGTCAAAAAAAGAAGTTGCTTTTCGATCGGAGAATCGCAAAATCAAGTATGGAGTTCCACAGGGTTCCGTTCTGGGTCCACTATTATTTATTATTTATATTAACGATTTACCTAGAATAGTAGACAACCCGATGACTTTATTTGCCGATGACTGTACAGTAATAGTAGATTGCAACGATACAAACACATACGAGAATGATATAAATAATACGTTAAAAAATATTATTTCTTGGCTTAAATATAACAACCTACAGGTAAATTTAACCAAAACTAATTTAATGCATTTTAGTCAACGCAAATCTACTATACCACAAACTAGTATTACTTATCAAGGTTGCAAATTAGATGAAGTGGAATCTATACGTTTCTTAGGAGTTCAAATAGATCAATCACTTAATTGGAAAAAACAAATAGAATAAGTATGTTCAAAATTAGCTAAGGCGTCCTACGCACTTTATAAGTTGCAACAAATAGTCAACATTGAAACTGTATTGACAGCATACCATGCTTTAGTAGCGTCGATCCTTAGGTATGGTGTGGTCATTTGGGGAAATTGCACAGACCGCGAAAAAATATTAAGAAGCCAAAAGAGGTGCATTAGGGCAATGATCGGCTTAAAACCAACAGATAGTGTTAAGCCATATTTCGTTAAGTATAAATTATTAACCTTTCCTTCGATATATATTTATGAAATAGCATTATTAGTTAAATGTAACCCTAATGTATTTAAGCGAAATAAACATTCTAATAAAATTCTTAGACCACGTGATGATGGTAAAGCAAGCGTTCCACTTGCAAAAACAGCACTACTTGGGAAAAGCATTTTTGTTATGGCACCTCGCATTTACAATAAAATTCCAAGACAGATAAGGGACACCAGTATTGACATGTTTAAAAAAAAAATAGTCAAATTATTAATAGAAAAATGTTATTATAGTATTAGCGAATTTTTAAATGACATAGCATTGTAAATAATATATTAATATAAGAGCCATACAATAATATGAATAATTTGTACGCCGAAAGGCAAAACATGAAGAACATTGAATATGTAGAACATCTGTATAAAAATTACTCAACTCATGTTTAACAAATAAAATTATCTTTATCTTTATCTTTATCTTTATCTTTAAGGAGCCTTTCATTGTCCAGATTTCATTAAGTATAGTAGAAACATACTTAATAGTTACATTTTTAAATAAAAATAATGAAATGGAAATCGTTGTCTATATCAGTTTTAGATAACTTTTGTTCGAGGTCTATCCCAAAAACTAAACTTGTACCTATAGCCTGTGTCAATTGAAATTGCCCAAGATGTAAACAAATTAGTAGTGTCCGACCGAAGTTTCGGTTTCGGTTTCGGTTTCGGCCAATTTCGGCCAAAAAAGTGATTTCGGCCGCAGTTTCGGTTTCGGCCAGAATCCGGCCGAAACCTTCGGCCGGGCCGAAATTGCTTCGCGGCCTCTCGCGGCTCTCGCATCGGGAGCGCTCGGCTTAATTCGGGCGCGCTCGGCCGGGTAGGTATAGGTAATGCATCGGCTGCATATTGCATCTTGCAATGTTTGACTTTGTCACACGAGGTATTAAGGTATTATTCTAAAACTTTGTTTAAAGGTCACTGATTACAGTGATAATACTATAATTTATGTAAAAGTTGATGTATGTTTATGGTGTGATTTATCTTGCAATTTGTGATTGTGATTTACTTTATCCAGGTATTATATTAATTAGGTAACTTTGTTTAAAACTTTAAAAAATTGATTTTATTTGGTTTAAAATTTCATAGTTTACCTCTAATTATATCTATTTTCATTAAAAATAAACGTTTTTTATTTTGTTTAACTAAAACTGTTCTCATATAAGAAATCCTTGCAATAACCTTTTCCTTACGATTTGTACAGTAATTTTGAATAATTTCATAAGTCTTCAAAAATTTCGGTTTCGGTTTCGGCCGAAATCAGAAAAAGACCGAATATTCGGTTTCGGTTTCGGCTAAAAATCGTGTTTCGGTCAGACACTACAAATTAGTACTGTTTGACACATAACCTCAAATATTAATCAAGCGTGTATTTATTAAAAATAACGTTTAATTAATAATAATGTGAAAGTAAAGATGTTTTAATAGGCTTTTAGTTTTAGGACTTATTAATCATTCTCAAGTAGGTACTTAATATGACCAGATAATAAAGCATTAACCATTTTATGACCTTTTTAGAACCTAAAGGTATTTTTTAACCGACTTCAAAAAAGGAGGAGGTTATACGTTCCACTGTGTTTTTTTTTTTTTTTTTTTTTTTTATGTATGTTCACCGATTACTCCGTCAATTGTGGACCGATTTTAAAAATTCTTTTTTGGTTTGATAGAGTATACTTCCGAGGTGGTCCCATTGTCAGCAAATCTGATTCTGATGAAGGGATCAGTGAGGAATTGAGGGAACTCCTCAAATATTGTATGCAAACATATAGCGATTTTAGTATTTTTAGTAACAAGTGTAGCATTTGCATTCAGAAAGTGTCACTTGGTGAAGCGGAACTGATGATGAAGACCACAGATGGCCACCGGAACTCCTCAATGGTACCGATTTCAAGGGTGGCGATAAGATATCCCGATTAAGATAGTTGAGCGACTACAACGAAGCACATTTAATTGTTTTATAAAATGACTATGATTTTCCCGCGGCGTTGCTTGCGGCGAGCTTGAAATGTCTTAAAGTTTCATATATCAACTAAGAAGTGGGACTAAATAAGCTTATTATGATCACTAAAAAGTGTAAAATAAAATAAATGTTTTAAAAAACAAAAAAACCGCCTTCAAAAACGCAAAAAATAACTTCTACTACTAGGTACTTAGTAGTAGGTACCTATCCTATTAGGTTAGTCTAACTGAAGTCGGCGACCAAAATATTTTCAACAAAAAGCCGACTTCAGTTGGACTAACCTAATAGGATAGGTACCTACTACTAAGTACCTAGTAGTATATAGAAGTTATTTTTTGCGTTTTTGAAGGCGGTTTTTTTGTTTTTTAAAACATTTTTACAACCTAGGCCTGAGTGAAATGTTACTTGGGGAACGAACCGTACATTATTTACTTACTATTTTACTATTACAGCTGCATTTACACGTACGGTTCGGAACGTAGATTGGAACGGCGCGTGGCGTTTCCCGCGGTCCGAACTTTACTTGTGCAGGCCGCTATTCTTCCCCGATTCGGATTTTCGTTTGTCCGCATACTCCTCCCAAACTATTAGAGATATCAGGATCAAATTTAGCTCGTAATACGACATCTAGCCATAAATGGTTTATAAAAAATAAAATTGAAAATCGGACATGCCACGGAGGTATAAATCACCGAAAATATGTTCCCATAGACTTCCAATGGGAAAAATGGGAAAAGTGCCGGAGGGAACTCGCGCTTAAGTAAAGTGAGTGAGCGTTTCGTAAGATTTCTGAAATGATGGCAGATTTAGACTTCCCCGGAGACGGCAAGTGCACCTAGTTATGTTATCCATATTTTAATTCTTTATTTTCTCTTTTCAATTTTTCTAGGTAACTACTAGGAATTAATTAACCGATCTACTTTATTGATATCCAAATAACTATACTTAGCTCATTCAAATTGTTCACATAATATCTAATTTCTAAACTGACAATTTAATGTAAAATTTTACAAACCACTTAACGATAGACCCGCTCTATTGTTAAGTGGTTTGTAAAATTTGTTTTAACAGCTGTGAAAATGTAACGGTCGATTAACATTGATTAACATTTAACATTAGACTTGAAAGTGATTCTCAAAGTCATAGACAGCAGGCAAAATCAGCAGAAGACGATATAACGGATGTTAAACAATTTTATTAAACAAAACACGTAATGGGGCCCTACAGTAAACTATTAATATGTCCCCATAAGTCAAACAATCTGATAACCATCCTTTTTCCTGCACAGTCTTCACCTGTTTATCAAGAATAATCTAACAAGATCAAACTTATTATTGACTCGCCATTAAGTACAGCAGCAATCCTATGACCATCTTTAAATTCCATTATCAGATCAGTTCTTAGTCATTATAATACTGCCTTGTTACCGGGTTTACATGGGCGGATCAACTATTCCTTGTACATAATCAACTTTTTAGTGAAAAAAAAATAAGTACTTTTATCCTCGCAATATTATTTAATATTGATAATATTACTTTCGGAGATTGCAAATATATCTCGAGCATCGCTCGTTCTAGTGTTTTGATTGAATTATTACACAAATTTAATGGCACACTCACGTAAAACGTCTACTGAGTCACGAATACGGATTTCTGGATTTTGATAAAGAAACTTCATTTAATTCTAAAATTATTTCTTTTATTATTGAAAGTAATTAATAATGAACACAGTTACGAAATAAAAGGTACAAAATTCAGTCTCAATTTCGTAATACTGGGGTTGGTTTTATCTCCTGAGTCACATACCTAGTTTGAAGTGAATATTTTTTAACATAAATCAGTATGCACTCAATATAATTAAACAAGTATAGTGATTTAACCTAACAAAGTTCTAAGCAAAACATTATTTGCATATAGTTTTAAAATAGTGATTCTTAGAAACTGTTTAAAAGCCCGTTATCTGTTGCAATTTAGGGGGACAATATTGTTAGCGAAGAGACAAAACATGTGACTCAAGAGACACAATTAGAGTCTAATCTTGCTTATATCTTTTAGAACATCGTAAAATTGCTTGCTGTTTGAAATGTCTTCACCTCGAGCTACTAACTCATCTGCTGACCGTTTAAGATATCCGCCTATTCCATCGGCTGGCCCTTTTCCATGGCCAGCCTCAAAGAAAGACCAGGACATAGCACAGAAGCCGTGTTGAAATACCGCGGTAGAGCTCAGGTAAAAGTTATGTTTCTGACGGTACTGACTGAAAGGCCCGTCACTAAAGAAATGGATGGTTGTAATGTCTGGATGAGAACTACGAATATCCTTTAAGACTGGATCTAAATGTGCCCATATAGCTGCGGGTTGGTGATTAGTGTTTGATGACACAGTGCAGTAGGATTTGACTATTCTGTTGTTTTCTGCCATGACATACACTACAACAGTGTGAAGTGACACTTGTTGTCTGGAACCACCAAAGTGATGTGCTTGTACCTCTTCATGATGTTTGCAGCTATAGTTTTCACTAAAGTCCGCAACCACGACGGCTTCAGTATGTTGCAGATTGTCTATAGCTGATCGAAAACTTTGAAATTGAACTTTCATGTTGTACACATGTTTTTTCAATAGTTTTAGTTCCGTATTAAAAACAGACAACAGCTCTTTTACTGTACTTTCTTTGTCTAGTTTTACATTCTTAAAGGCTTTCATAGTTTTTCCGTCTTTCTCGTACGTCTCCTCTACTCTTCCCCACTCTTTCCACTGAATTTTATTGTTATTTTTTTCAGGACTTTCAGATTGTATGATTAAATCAGAACATCGATCACACGTTCCGTACATGCAGGCTTGTACTTTTGCATCGCAAACTGTTGCGACAATGAGCTGGTTTATATCGTGGGTCTTAATAATACCCTCAGTTTTTAATGATTTTGCCTTGTACGTTGGGTTAGTGTGGGTTTTGCAGAGGCACATTTCACGTCCAATCACGGAAGGTTTAAGAATATAGAAGGGCTTGTTCTTCGTAAAGTAATAGTACGAGCATTTAACTCCGGAGTTTTCAGACAGAAAAGTTTTGTGCAAGTGTTTCTGGGTGTCAAGCAAAAATCTTTTTTGCACTTTTTCACCTTGCTTGGTAATGGTTTCTTTTTTACCAGCGGTGGCTCTTGAAACGTCTTCTCTGAGAAAAAAATCTTTTATCAATTGTTTCAACCTTGTTGCCGATGTTCGCACTTTCAAAGTATCTCTTATTTTTCCTGTTAAACCCAGCGATTCTTGAATCATTTCCTCTTTTCTTGTGTCATCAACATTCTTGAATATGTCCTTCAGTAAATTCTTTCCTTTGTGAGCCTTAATGTTTTTATACCTTTCTTTTATTGCGTTGGAGAGTTCTTCATACTTAGTGGTAGTTTTAATTGGTTTGGGTTTAACCTTTTTCTGAATCCTCTGTAAACGTTTTTTATATTTGTGTGATTTTTTCTTCAGTTGGTCTATTTCTCGCCGTAATTGTAAATTTTCCCGGAATAATTTTGATCGGTCTCGTCTTACTTGTTTGCGACCTACATTCTTTCTGGTTGTGCTTTGAGAACTGTCGACGCCAGAAACATCTTCAGGTACCATATTGGCATGCTCTATGTTTTCTGGCTGAGGGACATTAGGCTCCATCATCGTCGGAGAGCTTGGAGGGGTATTATTAAGAACACGGTTTAAATTTTTCCTATTCAGTCTTAAATTTCGGTGTCTTAGTTTCCAAATTATTCGTGCATTGTATTTTTCTTGGGGTGTTAAATCACCGATAAGTCTCTTTTTTGCATGATAATGTCCTCGTTGCTTTTTTTTGTAATTTTCATACTTTTCAGGGTCAAGTTTAAGTTTTTCTTTATAGCGTTTTTGTCTTTCTGCAGCTGAAAGCGGCATTGCTACTGAAACAAACGAACCTACTTTTAACCTAGGTACTGTCAATGTGTCTTTACTTTATAATAATATTAATAATAGTGAAAATAAGGTAAAATGTTATTATTGTAATGCAATTTATTTTCAAATTATAGTGTCACCGTCACATAACATCCGCAAACAGGATACATGCATAAAAACTATGAAATTTGAGGTAACAGACACAAAAAAAAGTATCCCGCTTTTGTACTAGTTTAGCAACTGAAATACTAATTACCAAATTGTTTAATTTAGCGCAGTATGTAAGGATTTAAGGGTAATACCTTAAAAAAAGTCTCTTGAGTCACGTAAAAAGTCTTCAGAGTCACGGTTTTCGTTACTAAGGTGACTGTGACTAAAGTGACATTTTAACATCGTTTTGTTCTTTTGGTCGCAAAACAATATATACTACGGTAAAAACATACACCTCCAGCATTTTAGACCTAAAAGACACAAAATGAAGAAAAAAAAATATTAGAAAGAGGTACACTTACCGAAATTCAAACGTTACTCGGCCGACACACAATAAACACACGCTACCACCTCGCGAGTCACGGACGAAATGGCCGAGTCAGTCTGAACGTATAGCAAACGCAGACGCCATCACGCGATACTTAGATGCAGCTCCTATTGGCTAAGCCGTTCATAGGCTGTCTCGCTCGCAATTAGCAAAACAAAGTATCCGGTGACTCAGACGACACGTGTTATTTCACCGCCTTGGGGACATAGTTTTGAAAAAATATTTTGTATAATTCAAATACGTAATATCGTGCTAATTAATAAGAATTTAAATTAAAGGTACTAATATGTATATAAAAACCTCTAAATATAGAAAGTCGTAATGGACTTTGTTTTCAGAATTTTCGATAATAGTAAGTTAGTACCCTTGGGGGACAGTATGATTTAGTATGAAACAAAAATTTCGTCACCCGAGTCACGAAAATTTTTCTTTAAAAATGGAAAAAGTCTGACTTACAAAACTAAGGCAAACACAAAATAATAGATCTGATTAAACAATTAATATCTTATTCCATGTTTTATGTAATAAAAAGTAGGGTTTACTATTTTTAAAGTGAACGGGACGCGTTTATACAAAAAAAAGTTGATCCGCCCACATACTAACTTAATTTCGACTCATTCTAATAACAGAAACTGTCTCCAGGTAAAATTACAAGACTTTAACTTAACAAACATGTAAAGTTAAGTTAAACCTTTTACGACTTAAAGTAATTTTGACTAATTAATACACTGATGTAATTTTGACTAATTAATACACTTTGACTTTGACTTAGGTAGTTGCAATCATAAGTTTTCAGTTAAGGGGGTTCGTTAATGTCTCTCTTGTGGTTCTTAATTTAGTTTTTTACATTTTCCTGTAAACCAAACACAATACATTTTGTACAGGATGTTTATCATTACTTAGCGCAGTTTTTAGAATAATTTCCAGAAAAAATGTTTTGAGAATTTTGTTCACTAACCAGCCTCGAAAGTTCGAGTTAAAGTTGATTTGACGAAAAAATCCAAGTACACGTACAATTTTCTATATATTGGTATTTTTAATGATCACGTTTTTAATTGGATACTCAAGACCAACTATTTCACTACCTACAAAACAAAAATCTTAGCTGTAAATTTAATTGTTTAGATTAAATTAGCGAAGATAGGTGGTAGGTGGCTGCTGTCTGGGTGTTAGTCAAATTTTATGAAAATTTAAATAACTTAGGAACAGTAGAAAATCGCATAGATGAACATACATGGGGGTGAAATCGATAGGTCTTGTCGTCCTCTATCGACTGGCTTCGTTTGATCCCCTCCTTCTGTTACACAAGTGTTGTCTCTCAAATGTGTCTTGAGTCCGGCGGTAAGTCAGTTAAAAATACGAGTTTGGACTAGATTTTAAATACGATCGATATCACAATACAGAAAGATTATTTCAAATCTAATTAAAGAAAAGTATAAAATGACCCAATCTCCATTGGTGATTCCTCTTTGTCCATTGCTTACTGTTACTTACTCAAATACGATGACATAGAGACAATCATTCTTTTGCAATCATCTTAGAAGCAGAACTTTGCTGGGGGACTGCCCAGTCTGGGACGAGGTCCACAATCTTTGAGGGTACTCAAAATCGTATAGCACCGATTTGGGCGGAAGGAGCGAGCCCGGGATCTTAGGCAAACTTAAATTGCTAATAATTTGGTCATCTTTCTTAAACCATTTACTATCATTAAAGAGCTTGAGTTACATCTCGGTTTCTAGCGTGGGTTCCTTAATTTCTATCCGAAATACGAGATCACTTGGCCAATTTCAATCCGTTTCACTAAAAACTATATCAACTTTACAACCCAACCCGTTGAACCTACCCCGAAGTGCTATCATCTGAAAACCTTTTGAAACTTGATCCAGTTTTTAGTGAAACGAATCTGCCAACATTTCTTCAGTTTGCAGGGGGAAAAAAAATGCCGTCCACCTTAAATAAATACAATTGTACATACGGTCAAACGGGATTTCTAGGCCACATTGTCAAAGTGACTTAAGTACATATCTATCAATAAAATCGTAAGAATTTTTTGCAATGGACTTACCGCGACACCTAGAAATCCATTTGTTGTATAGGTTTATTTTTAAACAAAGCATTTAGCAATTTCATAGCATTAAACATGAAGACGATAGTTAATAAGCAGTAACTAATGTCTGCCCTATCGTGGAAGTGAGATATCGACCGGGTATGTATGTGTATGTATGTGAGCAAAAATAGTAGTTCTTGAACTACCACGACACGACTACCTACCAAGAGACTGATTTTAATAAAATAAAGAAATCATATGATTCGTGGATAACCTGCAACCATTATGGGCTAATAAGACTTATACGAAAATGAAAGAATCATTAAAAACCACCGTGAACTACACCCACATTAATTTAGACGTAAAATTTGTTCCTACATTTTTTAAATTACCGAAAAGATACCACGAAAATTCACAAAAAAGTTAGAACTCCAGGCGTTAGAATTAGCGAAATCAGGGATCAAAACGGACACTTAACTAAGATTCTTAATAAGTAAGTATTTTCTCTAGCTCAGTGAAGTAAAAAGTGTCCTAGAATGGAGATTTTCTACTCACGTACTATAAACCGCTAACATTGATATCGTTAATGGTATCAGAATACCACCTAAAACGTACCTAATCGAAAAACAATTTTATAATGAGCGTTGCCATGGTAATAACAGTTCTATAATAATTATTACAGCATTGTTATTACCATGGTTACGGTCATTCCGGATATCTGTCTTGGCGTTTAGTGAACACTGGACATCTTAATTTGTGTCATAAACCGTTTAAAATATTTTAATAATGATTAAAATTGCGTATATTAAGAACAAAATTCATTTACTGCCGCACTCAGAGACGTCAATTTAATTTAATGCTAGATTAAAGTTGCTGCTGTTACTTTCTTTGCTATAGCAATAGAATAAGACAACACGTCACTAAACAAGCATTACATTTAATTGACGTCTCTGAATGCGGCAGTTAGAGACTAATTATGTGTTTCAAATTACATTTTTATTAAATTACTAAAACTAGATGATTAATATCCATCGATTTGTTATTTGGTTAGTATGGTTCAATATGGATATCAACAAAATGGCGCTGGCGTTTCGTTTGGCATTCCAACTTTAATGATAAATTGTCAGAACTGTTTTAGTAACTATTAAATTTTGCATGAAATTTGTTAATATTTAACAATAAAATTCACAAACTATTAACACCAATCGGAATAATGAAAATGACTTTGCTGATAAGTAATTTTTTGGCAGAATAATCAAAGAAAGAATACGAGAAAAGTTAGCGATTAATTATTATTGTCATTATAATTTTAAGCTTATAGAGAAAGTTACGTATGCAACGCTACATAATTAGCTCTTAAGGTAATCGTGGCTGAAAACGCTTAATTATGTACCAGTTACATAAATAACTATTTTGTGAAATAAGAGGACGGGATTACGAAAAACGGATATTCGTAAAATAAAGATTTTAAAAAACCTGCTGAGATGGTCTTCGAGTTAATAATTGCACAAATTTAATTAATTGCAGATTCAGTGGAAACTCAAGCGGAACACATAGTTATTATGTTTTTAAATGAAATTATAAAACAACAAAATTTAATGGGTTATCATTATTATTACTTTTTTAGTCACTTGTCGAAGAGTAAGGAACACGCAGCGTCGTGTCGGTAGGCTTCGAACAAGTTGAACCGACATGCATATGGTAGCGGGAAACCGATGTATGAGTATGCACGGGACCGGTCCCTGTGGCAAACCTTGGGGGAGGCCTAGGTATGTCCAGCAGTGGACGTCTTTAAGTTGAAATGATGAGTCGCTTGTTTATTTATTGAGTCTATTGCACAAAAATAAAAAACTGAATACAAAAGATTACCCTAACGCCTTGTTATCGAGGTAAGTAACTTCACATCAACACAACGTAACTTCAAACTGGCGAGTTATATCGACAATGTGCTTCTTTTTTAACTTTGATTTTTACAGATCTAATCTATGAATGAATTAATGAAAATGTTTTGTGGGACCAAGTTAAGTATTTAAACAGTATTAACTCATCCTTTAAAATTCTAAACAAACGTATTTGCGTTGAACTTTTGACCGTTAATTACGACGAGAAACTGCAATTGCATATTCGGTAATTTCAGCGTCATTTATTTTTCTCGTGGTATAACATTACTTTTTATGATTTTTTTTAAATATTTAAATCATATTTTTTTTGTTTCGGTTAATGCTTAAAAATTGTATTCTAAAAAACTAAACTTGGTAGGTTATCTTGTAGACCAAATATTAAGTTGAAGCACGACATCCTTAGGACACCATGAAGGTCTTTATGAATACCTATACCGTTTACCGTTTTGAGAAACCGGCCAACTACAAGTTGAATTCGCACACGAACGGTTCCGTATCAATCTTGTAAGCGGGCCCCCTTTTATTATTCGTTGGTTTTTAATCGGCAATGGTATAAGTCACTTATTGAAAACTTCAACTGTCTTGAATTATGGTCCATGAGATATAGCTTGCTTACAGACAGACGGTCTGACGGACGGACGGACGGAGGGACGGATGGACGGACGGACTGCGGCGGCCTAGTAATAGGAGGGTGACGTTGGCTTAGTAATACCAAGTTAAATGGACCATTGCTGCTCCGGAGCCCTATTGCTAAGACAATTCTGATCATCCGTTTGTCTGTCCGCATCTTACTGGCTTTTTTTCGTACATAAGGAACCTGTCATTGTCCAGATTTCATTTAGTAGAAACATACCTACTTATTGGTTTTTTTTTTTTAATAATGAAATGGAGATCGTTGAAAGTTGTCAGTTTTAGATAACTTTTGTTCTAGGTCTATCCCAAAAACTAAACTTGTATAGCCTATGTCAATTCAAATTGCCCAAGAAAGAAACAAATTACTTAGTACTGTTTGAAACAACCTCAAATATTCATCAAGCATGTTTTTATTTAGAATAACGTATAATTAATAGTTATTTAATATTAAACTTAATGTGAAAGTAATAATTCGTTGCTAAGACCTTATTTGATGTTTAAAAGCACGTGATTATCGAGTAATAAGGGTAAATTGGTTCGTTTGGTTGTGTTTACATCTTTGCCAATTTGTAGTAATGGGATTGACTTGAAATGCATGCTTATGCGATCTCGATGACAACAATAATAATATGGTACAAGCTGCTATGGTGATGAAGACGGAAGGTGTTCATAGGAACTCCTCAATAGTTACAGTACCTACTCGTAGATCCATCGAGTTTGGATTGATTAACTCGTGTTTTATTTTAATAACGAGTTTATCATCATTCATCAGTGTTAGGAAAACAGTCTGCAAGAAAAGAGCGTTACTTACTAAAAATTACATTTAAAAAATAACTTAATTTTGCTAATTTATTTAAATACACTTAGTTACACGACTGACCAAGAAAGAGGATAATGTTTTTTTTTGGTTTTGGTTTGTTTAGAGTGCTCGGGGTAAGTTGTGCAATTTATTCTATTTACTTATGGAGCGTTATCTTACATATCCTACCAATTCTATTCATTATTTATTAATCCGTCCATTCATATTAATATTATAAGTAAATGCGAAAGTTACTCTGTTAGGCTGAATTCACACCGAAATGGCAGCGGCCGGCAGCGACCGGCTCGGCAGAGAAATAATTTCATGAAAAACAAACTGCGGGCCGATTGTGGTCGTGTTTATCGACGTAGATAAGCGTAGATAAAACATCTGTCACGTTCTAACCAATAGTAAGTGCGAGAGTGACGGAAGCTTTATCCACCGCGATAAAGGCGGCCATAATACGGGCCCTGGATGACACTTGTAGGTACTTATAATAATCAGTTTAAGAATAGTTAAATCATTTAAAAAAACATCATTTACCGCATTAAAAAGCTACGTGTAATTGGCATACATATCAACGAATAAAATTAATAAAAACGTGCAAAAATCTCTTGTCAAAGTTAATTACCTACCTTTGTGGGGGAGGCCACGTACGCCGTACTCATCAATGTGTCATTTGTGCGCGCCTAGTTTTTCCGAGGACAAGACTGACAGTGATTTAGTGAAACTGCACGGGTAGCACAAGTTGCATTCGTCGTTACTGACTGAGAAAGGGAGATCTGAGCGACAACCAATTCGCGGGCAACTTGTGCTAGCCGTGCTGGTGACGAAACACCTAGAGCAAGAGCGGCCGGAGATCGCCGAGCGCCAATTGTTCAGGGGTGTTATTTTCTTAGGCAGCCTTAGTCGCCAGGGTGTCTAGTTCCGCTCTAAGGGACAAGTTAACCCTAACCTAACCTACTAATAATACAACTGTTACGATTTTTCTGTTTTACTGCGGGGGGCTTCGCTTCGTCATGTTGGGCCATTGTGGATTAGGGCCTTTACATGAAGCTACAAAGCAATCGATCGATATCAGGTGTGCTGACATACTCGGTCACCGGTTTCTGCACAAAACTCTTATTTAAACTCTGCCTATGCCTTCATTTTAGATGCGCCCGGTGGACCGAGATAAGAAGCATTCTACGAATGATTTCTGTAGTTATTGAAAATGTACCTATAGGATTAGTAAGCGTTTTCGAAAAGCATCCTGTCTGGCCACCCAGGTGACCGCCGTGTAATTTATTAACGATATTAATTTGCGACAATTCAACGGAGTAACGGTGTTATGACCTTCATAAATTTGACGAAAATTGAATGGACAAAAATAAAATAAGTGAAATAAAACCATTTTTGATTTTAAATCAGCATACAAATTAACAACAAAATAGTTAAAAGTATTATGGTAGGTATGTTTGCTGTGGTGAACTAAGAGTTAAAGGCCAACCGTTTGATACGCAAGTAAATATTCTAGCGTTTCAACCGCTGTCATTGTTGTCTTTAAAATATTAACGAAAATAATGAAAAACAACAGACGCAGAGTAGTTTTCATTCCATTTAAAAGAATAAGAAAGTTGTTTATTTTATCTAGAATAATGTGCAAAGTAGAATAATTACGGCGGTTAAAACGCCGAAGAATCCCGTAGGAAAAAAAAAAAGATATTATCCAACTCACAGGGCATAGCCCTGGGGTGTGATTCTCTTAAAGCGGCGATCGGTCGGACGAACGAGTGAATGTCGCAGCATAGTCCCGTCCCGTTAGAGCGAACAAAACTAATTTTAGCGCGTGCATTCTCAATTAGGCAGTCTTCAGCGGTAGTCTAAACGGCTCAGATAATCGGCAGCATTGCAGGGGCCCGTTTCTCAAAAAGTATTAGTCTAATAATATTACCCCCTTACTAATAAACGTTGAGTAACGGTGGTAGGTATAGCTATACAATGTTTTGTCCTTGTCTGTCATTATTGAATAGCTATACCACCGTTACTCAACGTTTATTAGTAAGGGGATTAGTGTTTTGTCTCAATTTGTAGTTTCAATTACGAGACAAAACGCTAATATTATAAGACTAATACGCTTTGAGAAATCGGCCCCAGGAGCTATCTACTTATGTACTTACTCAATGGTAGTAGACGGGTGCCAACCTCTTAACTTAACTACAGTCTCACAAATTCAGTCATCTAATACTAATAAATTGGTCAAGGACAGTGGATAGTGACAGTACAGTACCTTTTTGTTATTCAATTATTTCTAGTGGATGCTAGCGGCAGTAATGGAAAATTCCATGCGCCCCGCCACCACTGCCAGCTTGCGAACAACATCCCTCCCGCTCGCACCCTAACAATTTGGCGATAGGGCCTAGAAACTAGTCTAAGTAGTCAGTGACGCGAGCGCTCCGCACCCAATAACGCGGGTATTTAGTGTCTTTAGACATCCCTCCTACCTAATCTGTGTGCGTATTTTTCTAACTAACTAAAAAGTATCTTCGGTGCAAGGCGCGCCGCGTGCGCATCGCCGGGGCGGCGGCGCAATATCGAATGTTTTCACAAACCGGGAGTGCCAGTGCATGGTGAGAATTCAATTTGAGTGTGGTGATAGTTTTCTACTTAAGTGCTTTAAACTACGTATCACGAAAGACTTGTTTTGTTGTGCGAATCAAAAAGTGAAGGACACTTGTCTTATTAGTGTGATTAGGTTGGTTTATCTGTTTTCTACTTTACAATCCTTTATCTTACATTTTTATTACCTACACTAATCGGTGTTTTTGATGGTCCCAAGCCCGAAAAGTATACCTATGAAGGGAAAATTGGAATATGATTTGCTCTGTAGCTATCTGATTGGTCCGTCGAGTTGTAAACCGAGTTGGTTAAGAGAACCACCTACCACTGAGCCTTTTTTCTAGGTAGGTAGGTAAGTAGTAGTATTTATTTATCTACCGGTAACCGAATAAATCTAGTAAGCACGTACTTAGGTGTGGCGAACGTACATAGGTACCCACGAAGGGCTGGAATGTTATTCTTTTAAACTACTTAGGTACCTACTTTTCAATTCGCTATTGAATTATTCGCGGTAAACTAACCTTAAGGCAGAACGTGAGTTAGAGTTAAGTTCGTAATTAGGTAGTGTAAGTAGGTACCTCACTCTTTGGCCGAGGTGTTACACGCACTAAAATGCTTCGACGGGACTAGGGACTTGGGGTCGGCTATTAATAACTCGTCAACGAATTAAAAACTGAACTGTTTAATGTCCGTTTCCCATATTCATACCGCGGCGGATAGATTTGATACCTACTTCAGGTCAAAATTTTACACATTTTGCACTTGGCAAATGCATACTTTTAAACCTGAAGTAGGTACCTTACCTTATTTTTCCGTGTGATTAGAATATTTGGAACACGGACAGCACCTCAGCTCAGTCGGACCGTTCGCCGGCAGCGAGGCAGGCGGGTGCCGCGAGGGGCGGCCGCGCGGCGCCGCGGAGACCGGTTCCGCCGGGCTACCGGCGGGCACCTCCAGTATCACCTACAAATTGAGTCAATGCGTAGTGTGCGTACCTGCCTACCACCTACGTAATACGTTTCAAACCTTAAATGTTTTATTTCGTACTGATCTCCTTTGCGAGTGTTTGTTTGTGATTCTGTTCTTTCGCTTGTGTTAGTGCGTCTGTGTGTGCGTGTGGTTCATTCAGTCTTGTGCTCTGTGCTAACTCGCTGAATTATCTTTGATTTAAGTAAGTAGGTAGGTCATTTTTGTGGAACTTACAATAAAAGCAACTTGATTCTACGCATCTACTTACAAGAACACCGGCCAGTAACTTAAATTGGTACGTTCTGCTTTTTGACTACATGCAACCGTAGGGCACTTAGTTAGGTAGGTACTAAATACGTTAAAGAAGTTGACAGACGGTAATCACCTGGGTAATAGGTAAGTACTATCAGCCCAATGGAACCCTGACCCACCATAGAACGGTGTCACAGTGACATTATAAAACAATTTGTTTGACACTTCTTATGACTTGAATCATAACGTCTCTGTGACACAGTTCTATGGTGGGTCAAGGTTCCAATGGTCTGATAGTACCTAGGTACAGTCAAGGGAATTGATTCCTAAACCACTTTGGACTATGTAAAGTGACGTAATCAATCAAAACTTAAGAGACTTCTTATGATTTTATTTACAGTGTCACTTTGACATAGTCCAAAGTGGTCTAAGAAAACAATTTCTTTGACTGTACCTAGGCATACTTACCAATTAAAAGTATTTTTTTGCCAATAACTCTTAGCTTGTCAAACAGAGCTTGGATAATGGTTAGTGGTTGCCACATAGGTAAGATTGTAAACGTCAAACTCTTTTTTTATTTTAGTTAGGTGTTACTTATTAACTTTTTGGTTACTGTCATAATGTCATAGCATAGGTACTTAAGTAGCTGTTAAGTTTTAGCACGAAGTACCTACCTTGGTTCAGTAGTTACATCACCACGGGCATATTAAACACCAAAGTTATGACGCATCAACATGTCGATTACCTACCTCTTATCACCTAACAACTTAAAAAGAAAATAAGTACATTCATAAAAAAACTAAAGCATTGATAATTTATAAACTAGGTACCAAAACCCTAAAAACATGGAGTTTTTTGTACGTTACCTATGTAGGTATCACGCGCGGCGCGCGAGACACGTGACCGCCGCGCGGGTTGACGACCGGCGCCGGCGACGACGCCACGCCCCCTCCCTCATTGATACTTTGATACATCGTACTACGATTAACGGCACCATTACTGTGTTAATTCTTTATACATTGCGCGGGGAGTTTTGTTAGGAAAATAGAACTTTTTAACCTTACGTTTCCGGAAAAAAATTCCAGTGCATTTCAGTTCAGTATAATGGTCTGAAACTATAGTTTCAGTTTTCGGTGAGCCGTCGCTTACACCCTGTATAGTAAACTTCCGGAATCTAGACTCTGCGTGCTTACTGGCACATTCATTTGTCCTAATACTTTAGAGGTATTTAGGATGCACCGTAAGTCAACACCTGATATGAGTGATGTATTTAATATGATATTAAAAGTTGATGTCTTTTAGTATAAAAAATAATAATTAAAGATTCTCGATATGAAAAAGTAACAGCCGGCGTAGAACCGTCGATGGCCACCTAACAAGAGCGCTCATCCTTTTATAAAGACAAAGAATATTGTTCATGCAAATTCACCTGCCTTTCATTTATTTGTATGATTGTGTATGCAAATAGGTTGTGCTGTGTGAAGCCGCCTTATGACCATAGACATAGACCTAATCTAGTTAGTCATAGACTCAGAGCTGTCAACGCTTAGAGGTTAGATCACTACTTCTACTCGACTTCTATTCAAATCCTGTCAACGGATAACGTGCTTTTATTCAGTCTAATTGTATCTCGTATTTTACTGTTTAACTTGGATTAAATACTAGTTAGAAAAGCACCAGTGTTCACATTTCAACCATCACCACAATCCCTAGGAGCCTGCACGATTCGAACCCGCGCCAGACTCCGGGGACAGACCTTCATCAATTTCATCAACCACCACGAGATCGGTAATACAACCCAGCCGCCAGGATCAGGCGGCTATTATTATCGTTCATTTTTCGTGGAACCCATGAGGGGAGAATCCATAATTAAACCCAGGACGGGATAATCAAGATTTACTGGGTACGCGGTAGCCTTCAAGGTCAGTACCGGCCTACTCGCGACACAGAAATCAATCCCAGAACTAAGCGCGGAGCGCGAGTTCGTAAGTCATCATACAGTCAAGGGATCGGCGTGGCGCAAGGTCACGCAGGACACACCGCCCGCATACAGGTACTTCGATTGCATCGATCGGCACGGAAGATCTCAGTGCTACATAGATTCAGTGTTTTATTAGCTTCAATGCCGTGTATTTGTGCCTAAATTCAGTGTGCGAATCGCGTAACGCGAGCATTTCGTCGGTTCTCATAGTCGATTCTTATCGGAGATAAGATACGCCATCCATTTTGTCTCGATAACGGGACTCTGCACCAAGACGCAGCCAACTCCGACGTCAGAGGGCGCATGCATCACATCATATTCAAACTCGCCGGTCATCACGTCATGCAAGTGTCACTTGTCAGGTTGGCACCTGTCACCGGTACGTCAAACGTCAAATATTACTGACATTTAATTTGCATCTATTTTATTTACTTGTCAACTGTCAATGTCAACTTGAGGTTGACAATTATAATAGGTTTTCATAGATCGATCTGATCAATATTTGTATTTAGTCTGTGCTAAACTATGCACTTATCATCTATCTGTTGTGTCAAATGTCATATCAGTCATATGAATTATAATGTTTGTTTGCTTTGATTTATCTAAAGTTATTTAGTGTTTTAACAAATAATATCAAGTATTATTGTTTGTTAAGTGAACTATTAGTGCTTACGTGTGGTAATATCAACTATTACTGTTCATTAGGACGTTAAATAATTGGTATTAATAGATCGCCGGTATCAGTGTTTGTAGATAAACAAACATTAGTGTAGTCATTCTTTCATCATAAATCGGTGATCAACTAGCTTGTAATTAAATTGTAAGTGTGTATTGAATATTCAAAATGTCCGTGCGAAAGGCTCGAATGCAATTCAGTTCTAAATATCAAATGTTGCTTGATTTCTCAGCAACAATAAGTGACACAACAAGTTCAATAGGCGACATTTTAATCAATATTATATTTTGTTTGTTGAAGCCTATGAGTTACTGGCGGTGGCCAGTGATGAAGTATCCGAGGAGGACATGGCTTCATATAGGGTTAAGTTTACTGAAGTAAATAAGTTGCTTCTCAAAATTGAGGAGCTCTGTGAAACTGACGTGTCGACTTCATCTCGCACAAAGCTGCCTTCACAAACAATAGCAAAGTTGCCGGCTCTTGAGTTGCCTAAGTTCTCAGGTAACTTAATGGAGTGGGTTTCATTCTTTGATCTTTTTCAATCCCTCGTTCACGATAGGGATATGTCGGATGCTGAGCGACATTACTATTTAAGGTCATCACTTTCAGGTGAAGCGCTTCATATTGTACGTCAGTTACCAGTGGATGACAAAAATTATTCCGTTGCCATTAACTTGTTAAAATCTAGGTATCAAAATACTAGATTGCTGCTTGACGCTTACATCAGTAGGATCATCAACTTGCCTATGATCATGTCAATTGGTCAGCTGCGCTCAGAGTTTTCTGACCCTCTTCAGGAGGCAATTCAGGCTTTAGAAAAACTAAAGCAACCTGTCAAAGAGTGGTCATACTTTGTGCTATACTTATGTTTACAGAAGCTACCTATCAAGTTCCGCTCATTGTTTGAAGAGCGCTATGGCAAGGACCCGGACACCCTGCCCACCATCACGCAACTGCTGGAGTTGTTGGATGAGCAGTGCCGACTGCAACTGTCAGTTGCATCGGAGCCGGAGCCTGTCAGAAAACCACAACGTGTGTCACCACCGCCTGTGCGTTCATCAGCACAACAGTCACCGAGTGGCGTCTGGCAAGACTCATCAGTACAATCAGGTGATGTCATCATCGACCGACCAAAGATCATCATCAGCTCATCAGGTGAGGCCTCCATGCTCTTATTGTAGTGTCCAGGGACACACACTGTATAGGTGCCCCCATTTTCAACAACTGTCACGGTCTAACCGCCGGTCATGGGCGACTAAGACAGGTCATTGTTATAGATGCTTGAGGAAGCACTATGCCAATGAGTGCACTCACACAAACTGGTGTTCTCATTGTGGGTCCCCAGCGCATAATTCATCGATTTGCAATGCCGATGCGAACACCAGTGCTCATCAGCAGCCTGATCAACCTGTTGCACGTGTGGTCACGCGGCATGCAGGCGGTCGAGACACGCCAACTTCTACAAAAGCGCGTCATGTCTCACCAGTGCATGGCCCATCATCAGCAGTTCACTATCAAGGGGCACCCCCTGTGCAGTCTATGGCGCATCATCAGTCAAAACCACCAATTGGTGCCAGAGCACATCATGCTCAAATTAAGTTTAATTCTCTCAGGTTTGGGTCTCGGACGAGTCCTGATAGACTATGAGATAAGGTCACTGTTGGCGCATCTCAGGGTCCATCACTACCTGTAACCATCTGTCCTACTGCAATGGTTATGGTCAGGTCAGGTGATGGTACATTCGTCAAGGTCAGGGCACTGTTGGATACAGAAGCCGCTGTTTCAATCATCAAACAATCATTAGTTCATAATTTAGTAATTCACTTTATGGTATAGGCCATGAACCGGTTAATACACCCGGCACTATGGTCAAATTGGTTATCAAACCTGTAGGTACTCAATTACCCGTTGTAGGTACCATGGCAATGGTAATGTACACATTAACAGGCAATATTCCTTCATATGACATTCAATTTAAAGGTCAATTATTATCATCAAATATCATACTTGCTGATAGCAATTTTCATAAATCCAGAGATGTTGATATCATATTAGGTACAGATATACTTAATTATGTGCTTGATGGTTCTAAGATACCCACAAACATTCCAGGGATAACAGCTTACGGATCATATTTTGGTCACGTCATCATGGGCGCAGTGCCTACGCCACGGTCACCATCGACGGTCGCGGCGCCGCACCAGTCAGCCGGTACTTCAGTCGAAGACTATGGACTTCATGCAGTCAAGCTGGAGGAAGTATTGGAGAGGTTTTGGAAGGTGGAGGAGCCCCCTTCAAAGCCAGCTGTTCATCCGGATCACTTGGAATGTGAAAGGTTGTATGAATCCACTACTCAGCGTACGCCAGATGGCAAGTACATGGTTAGGTTACCACTAATGTCAACGAGACCGCCATTGGGTGAATCAAAGAACCTAGCTATTCAAAGGTTGCGATCTTAAGAAAGAAAGATGGCCAGAAATTCAGTATTTGCTGGTAAATACAAAGAGTTCATGAAGGAGTATGAAACTCTTGGTCATATGTCAAAATCAAATTTTCAGTTCGATTCAACGACCAACGACGATCAACAGATGTTCAGAATGACCTGGATACACCCTGAAGACAGGAGGTATCAGCTCATCTTGTGGCGAGAGGAGCCGTCTGAACCAATTCAGGTATACGAGTTAAATACTAATACCTACGGACTAAGGTCAAGTCCATTCGTTTCAATCCGGACGTTATTACGTCTAGCCGATGATTGGGAGGCTAATCATCACGAGTCACTAGCTTCAGACGTCATCAGACGATATATTTTCGTCGACGATATTCTCACGGGCGCAGAATCACTGTCAGATGCGCAACAATTAAAATCGGAACTCACCGCGCTTATGAAAAGCGCCGGATACGAGCTTCGGAAATGGTCATCGAATTGCGGTGAACTACTGCAAGATTTGCCGCAGGAACACTGCGAAACACCACGACAGTTTGATACTGACGATAAAACCTTCATTAAAGTATTAGGTATACAATGGGATCCAATATCAGACTCAATGTCGTATCAAATCTATGTACCGTTGGGTCAACCAATCACTAAACGTCATATCCTCAGTACTATAGCACGACTATATGACCCGTGTGGTTATTGTGCTCCTATTGTGTTCAGATTCAAAGTGTTCCTACAGTCACTATTTTCAGACGGATTATCGTGGGATGAACCCGTCAGTCAAAATCAATGTCATCAGTGGGACGAACTTATTCAGGATTTAAACTATTTATCAAATTTGCAGATCCTAGATGTGTTGCACTACCACAGGCTGTATCATATTCACTACATGGATTCGGAGACGCCTCGGAGGCCGGATTTGCTGCGAGCGTCTACCTGAGGACAGTGGATAAGTCTGGGAGCGTCATGGTACGTTTGCTTTTGGCTAAGTCCCGAGTAGCTTCTAAGAAATCACGACAAACGATACCAAAGCTAGAGCTCAGCGCCGCACATCTAGTGTACAAGCTATTAAATCACGTAGCTGAGTCATATGAGCATTCCATTCATTTTGACAGCATTAATGCTTGGTCAGACAGCACCATCGTGTTGTCTTGGTTAAATACGAAACCTCACATGCTGCAAACATTCGAATGCAACCGAGTACAGGATATTCAAACCTCCAAACGTGTCATGACATGGCGCCATATTAGGTCCGAATTAAATCCCGCAGATGTCGCTTCAAGGGGTCTGTCAGCTAAAGAACTACTTGGATTTAATTTATGGTGGTCACCAGACTGGTTACTGAGGGAACAGTCACAATGGCCTTCGCTGCCAGTCATAATGCCTCATGACTTACCTGGATTTAAAAAAATAGTCCATTTTGTTACCCCTGTCGAGCCCTGGGAGGACACGCTATTGTCACGCGTTAGTTAATTCAGTACACTAATCAATGTTACATCATTTGTACTCAGATTTTGCCGGAATGCCAGATTACCAAAGGACAAACGGAATCTTACGTCATCATTATCACTAGACGAGACTCGTGAGGCTACAAAACATTGGATTAGGAAAATTCAACTCGATTCATATAAGGATGAAATTGTACTAATCAAGCAAGGAAAATTGGTCTGTAAATCACTACAGAAATTAAGTGTATTCGTGGATGACGAACACTTTATCAGAGTCGGCGGACGACTCCGCAAATCATCATTGCCTTACGGAGCAAGGCATCCATATCTGATACCTAAGGATCATAGGTGGGGTCAACTACTCATCGAATATTATCACAAGGCATACTGTCACGCTGCGACAAACGCGCTCATGTCCATACTCAGGCGAGAGTATTGGATAACTTCAGCCAGGCGACAAGTGTCTAGGGTTATTCGAAACTGCTTAACTTGTTTCAGATTTAATGCTTCATCGCTGCCACCTTTCATGGCAGACCTGCCCGCTGATAGAGTCACAGCCGCACGACCATTTTCAGGCGTAGCGACTGACTTTGCTGGGCCGTTCTTAGTCAAAAGCAGTTTATTAAGAAACGCTAAATCACTCAAGGCTTACCTGTGTGTCTTTGTATGTTTAGGTACAAAAGCTGTTCATTTGGAGGTTGTCTCTGCGCTGAGCGTCGAGGCCTTCATTGCAGCATTCACCAGGTTTGTCAGCCGTCGCGGGCTGCCTTCGCTAATCAGATCGGACCGAGGTACAAATTTCATTGGTTCTAACAACTACCTTAGGGAGATTAATCAGTTCTTGTTGGACAACGAGATAATCCTCAAGGAGGAATTCAGACAACAGAGTATTCGCTGGGAGTTCAATCCTCCTGCATCGCCCCACATGGGGGGCTATTCGAGGCTGCCGTCAAGAGCGCCAAAAATCTCCTTAAGAGAGAGGTTGGCGATACCATTTTGACATTCGAAGAATTATCTACTCTATTTTCTAAAATAGAGTCGATACTTAATTCCAGGCCACTAGTATCCATGTCGGAGGACCCTTGCGATCTCGAAGTCCTTTCACCCGGTCATTTCATCATTGGTCAACCCCTAGTAGCCTTGCCAGAATCTCACTGGAAGGACACTAAAATGTCGCGATTATCACGCTTTCAAGTCATTCAGAAAATGTATCAGTCAATTTGGTCACGATGGCATATTGAATATCTCAATACACTACAGTCACGTAATAAATGGTATAGTCATACTAACAACATAGAGCTCAATGATTTAGTGCTTGTTATTGATGAAAACTCAACGCCCCTTCAGTGGCGAAGAGGTAGAGTTATAGAATTGTTCAAAGGTTCAGATAATGTTGTTAGGTCAATTAAACTCAAGACTCAATCTGGTGAGCTTGTAAGACCAGTGGTCAAGTTATGTAAACTACCTATGGAAGGTAACTTGAATTAACCATTTATGTGTCTGTTCATATAGTGTTAAACCTGTGTACTTTTTAAGTATTCTGTATGTCTGTTTAGCTATAGTGTTTCAACTTATGTTAAACTATGTTCATGTCTCAATATCATGTATCACTATACTATAAGTAGAGTTCATTAGGGACTTCAAGTGTTCAGTTCATTTTTCACCTGCCTTTCATTTATTTGTATGATTGTGTATGCAAATAGGTTGTGCTGTGTGAAGCCGCCTTATGACCATAGACATAGACCTAATCTAGTTAGTCATAGACTCAGAGCTGTCAACGCTTAGAGGTTAGATCACTACTTCTACTCGACTTCTATTCAAATCCTGTCAACGGATAACGTGCTTTTATTCAGTCTAATTGTATCTCGTATTTTACTGTTTAACTTGGATTAAATACTAGTTAGAAAAGCACCAGTGTTCACATTTCAACGTCATCACCACAATCCCTAGGAGCCTGCACGATTCGAACCCGCGCCAGACTCCGGGGACAGACCTTCATCAATTTCATCAACCACCACGAGATCGGTAATACAACCCAGCCGCCAGGATCAGGCGGCTATTATTATCGTTCAAATATACTTCCCTCATGATCAAATGATTTTAAAGAAAACAGGTAGATTAAAAAAAAAATGTAAGTGGGTAGTGCAACGAACCAATTAGAACAAAGAGACTACTCTCTGTTCCGTTACAAATATGACGATTAAGTAGAAATAGTATTTATTATTGCAACCCGCAGCAAGTTAGCAAAAAAAACCAGAAGTGAAAAAAAAAACGTTAGGTAGGTAGTAATAGTGCGCAGAAGGCGACACCCAAAGTAAAAGGTTCCGCAGAAGGCAGCGCGTCTGCTCACACCGGGTGTTATGATGTGAGCTTAGCGTGGACCGTTTAAAAGAAACGGCCCCAAAAATTCCTTAGTTGGCTTTTACGACACCTCGGATAGAGAGAGGGTGGCATTATTCTAGACCCAGACACCACACGGGTATAAAAAGCTTGCTGAGAATCGCAAAAACAGAAACACAAAAAAACACAAAAAAACACAAATTAAGCACACACACACCAATAATTAAACACTACACAGAACCAGACTAAGACCACGTAAAGGGCGCCACTGTCACGTCCTACCGGGTGGCAAGTAAAAACTCAGGAGAAGTTTAAATAGTTTATTAAAAAGAACGCCGGTTTTAGTGTGGTATATTCTTTGTTGTTGTATTTTTTATGTTTTATTTTACATCTATCATGTGGATGTTTACGTTTACGACCTCTTTTTGTCGTAAAACTACACAAATGTGGTCCTGGCCTACAACAATAGTCCAATTTTACTTATTACATTATTTTAAAAATATGATAGCTTTAGCTATAGCTAGAGTTTAGAGCAATCGATTTTAGGTCAAACAATACATATACCCAGCAATAATAGCAGTAAGGTATTATATTTTAGAATAATGTAACGAGGAAAATTGGACTATTGTTGCAGGCTAGGACCATAGTTGTGTAGTTTTACGGTACCAGTTTCATTAGCCGCAATTTCTGTTTCATGTCCTGTTGATTGTTTTTTTTTTTGCGCTGATATATTTTCGGCATCATCACATGGCTCTTCGTTCGATGTAAAATTATTTCTATATGCCTGCCCGTCGTCGTCAACAGATAAACAACTGGTTGACGACTCACCTACAATTGTCACCTTATAATTCACGTTAAAGTTTGGATCCCCAACGCTATCATCGCTGTCACATTTCCTGGCACGCAGCAGAACAATGAACTGAACACTCGAAGTCCCTAATGATCTCTACTCATAGTATAAATAACACATGATATTGATACATAAACATAGCTTAACATAAGTTGAAACAGCATGAATAAACAGACATAATGAATACTTAATAAATACACAGGTTGACACTATATGAACAGACAAATAAATGGTTAACTTAAGTTACCTTCCATAGGTAAGTTACATAACTTGACTACTGACCTAACAACATTATCTGATCCTTTGAACAACTCTTTAACTCGACCTCTTCGCTATTGAAGAGGCAGTGAATTTTCATCAATTGTGTTCGTGTGTTGGTCCAAGACGTCCTATTAATTCTTGACTTGTAGTAGACGCATCGCGTCGCCATCAAACAACGTCTATTCAAAGCTTTACTTGAAAAAACGAAGCGCTTTCTCCGGTAGCTGGAACACTCCCACTCACCTGTCACTCATTCGACTTTTTCGTGCGCGCCGAAAACCCACGTTTTTTATTAGGAGAAAATAAATAAATTATTAAAAGTTATAAAGTAGGTTTTTTCTAAGACTAAAAATGGGAAAACACAAACGGAAGAGAAAGGATGAAGACGAGCAACTTTATACGTTGTTCAAAACGTTTACTAAAAGGGCGTCAAGAAAGTTCTTCAAGCTCCAGTAAAACCGGTGAAACCGAAGGTAAATACATGACACTTAAAGCATAGAGATGCTTACCTATTGCACTAACTTACCTGATTACAGATATAATACATTCCGCAAATAAGGTTGTACATGCAATTTCAATAACACCACGTGGTGAAGCGCGTTCGTGCTTGTACGCCGAACCTAAACAAGAGAGATTCAGTAGGTTTAGTTTAGCCAAGAACCAAACGGTGTTAGCCATTTTCCATTCCATCGGCTTGAAATGTATGGGATGACAAGCGGTCACGTGGTTTATCACAAAATTGCTAGCCAACAACCCTCCGTACGATCGCCTGTGGAATATCGAAACGCCCAAAGTAGTGATCTGTGCTGTCACAAATGTCAAACCCATACATATGTCCAGCCAAGTGCCACTTAGTGTTTTCCATTCCATCAACATGAAATGTATGCAATGACAAGTTGGTCACGTGGTTTATCACAATGAACAACTAAAATGACGTCTCGGAAAGCAGATCGAAACGCCGATCTAGCTAACAAGCGATCAGTGTTGTCAAAATGACATAATCTTAGCCAAATGCCACTTTTGACCACTATTCTTTTCCATATTCCACAGTTGATTAACGCTATATTTTCTCACGGCATTGGGCTCACGCTAAGAAGCCATTCCATTGGAATTTGTTTAAAATGGCGACTTTTAGTCAGCTGTAAGGGTACTTGAGACAAATAAGTTTTATATGTTTTCCTTGCGACTTTTTTGGGCTGCTAACAATTGAAATTGTTGACTAAAGCAGCAGCAAAACTTCTTAGCGGTGTTCTCCGCTTGGGAAGCGCTCAGACCTACACTACATGACCTAATTTGTTCCAAATGAGCTCTCTACTATACCTCCTTAAAAGGATTGTATCGACCTTTCTGTCACCCTGTATATAGGTATTGCATAAATAATGATATTCATATGAAGTGGAAATAAAACATAATTAGGTATTAATTTTGGGAACACCCTAAAATCTCGAATTATTTAATTCCGAATTTGAAAAAACCGAATTTCATAATTCCGAATTTTTACAATACTGAAAAAATATAAGACCGAATATCAAAATCTAGAATTTTATATTACCGAATATTAAAATCACGAAAACGTTATTCCGAATATTATATTTACGAATGTTGACAATTCCGAATTTTCTTGGTACGAAAATTTTAATTCCGAAAATTTACAAACCAGGTCGATAATGAAAAATTTGGAACTAACAACTTGAATTGAATTGAAGTACTTGAAACAAAAGTTAGGTGAGATGACGAGCACATAACTAAACTAGGTCATCTTACCTTGATAGGTTGGGTTAGGTTAGAGTTGCGTCAAGGCGCGAAGCGCCTCAGCTACGCGGAACAGGAGCTCCGCCGGGCGGAGCTCCGTCGACTTTGTCGGACATTTCTTACAGTTTTTGAGCATTAAGCATGTTAAACATTATACAATATTTTATCAGGCGCTTATTTGAAATAAAAAATCTTAGAAAATTCGGGGTGCTAAAATTTCGGAATAATGAATATTCGGGATTCGGAATAGGTATAATCGGAATTGTGATATTCGGAAAAATATTTTTCGAGATTTTAACAATTCGGAAATGTAAACATTCGGAATTTAAAAAAATCGTGATTCTTATACTTCGTGAAACTAAAATTCGGAATAGTTATGATTCGGAAATTTCAAAATCGGAATACATATACATAGTATGGTATACTATTGTAATGTAGGGTAGATCCGCATCTTCAACTTGTATTAGTATAATTAAGGTAGTTTAGATCAGTCGCAAATAAACGCTGCTATATAACGGAGCTACATGGTTTTATTACAGTGGCTAACGAGGCTGGGATTATCTAAGCGTGCATAAATATTGTGTTGTGTACTAGTGTTATTGCAACTGGTGCTAGCAGCATAAATAATAATAACTGTGCAGAGTCGATTTTTACTGGTAACGCACCATGTCAGTGGGGAAGGTCGGCGTGTTCGATTGCCAAAGCGGAGCGTGGTCGTCATACGTGGATAGACTGGAGATGTACTTTGTAGTGAATGATGTGAAACCCGAATTAAAATTACCTACGTTGATAGCGGTAATGGGTAATGAAGCCTACGAGTTGTTGGTGAACTTGGCGAGCCCGAAGAAACCGGCCACGTTGCAATACGACGACGCGGTCGCTCTCATTAGTCAGCACCTACAACCGACACCTTCAGTACTTGCGGAAAGGTACCGGTTCCGTCAACGCAGGCAAGCAAGCGACGAGAAGGTGGCGGAGTACGTCACAGAATAAAAAAAACTGGCGAGATATTGCAAATTTGAAGCTAACCTAAATGAGAATCTTCGGGATCAATTCGTTTGCGGTTTGCGAAGTGACATAATACGACAAAGGTTATTCGCCGAGGATGACACGGTGACTTACGCCACCGCTATAAAACTTGCGGGCTCTTTAGAGGCGGCGGAACGGGACGCGGCTGCGGTAGAAGCGGCGCCGGGCACCGGGAACGTACACGGACCGGCGGGCCGGCAGCGGTTCATGCGATGGTGCAAGAGGGCTCGGGCCGGCGCCCGGCGCCCGGCGCGCGGCTCGCGGGCCGCGGGCGGCTGGCGCTCCCGGAGCGCGAGCGGCTCGGCTCGAGGAGGCGCGGGCGGAGCGCGCGGTGCGGCGCGGATCGGCGTCCCCGCTTACAGAACGGACGGCGCAGTGGCTCGCCGGAGTAACTGCGCGGGCTGCGGAGCGACGGATCACGAGCATGCGATTTGTCGGTTCCGGGACTACGTGTGCAGCATGTGCCAACGCACGGGACATCTCCGTCGGGTGTGCCCGGACCGCGAGGGTCCCGCCCGGGGCGGGGGCGGGCCCGGCAGGCTGTACTACGGCGCGGCGGAGGCGGCGGATTCGGACGGGAGCGACGCTACCGCGGAAGAAGATTTTCACCATTTGTGTTTGAATGACTACCGGCCGGTGAGTTTACCAATCACTATAGACAATCAAAAGATAAACATGGAGGTGGATACGGGTACGGCCGTTTCATGTATAAATAGTGAAACTTATAGAAATCTTTTTAGTCGGATCTCACTCGCACCTTGCGATTTAATCTTAAAGTTTTATGATGGCTCGAAAATAAAACCGTTAGGGGTTTTAAAACCCAGTGTAACCTACGGGGGGCGGACAGAGCGCTTAGATCTTTTTGTAATCGACGGGGGTACCACAGCACTGCTAGGGAGGCAATGGTTGACGGAGCTTAATATCAACATACCAAAATTTAGCCAGTGTCACTGTATCAACTGACCGTACACAAATGTCTGACGATATAAATGAATTGTGTTCCAGATTTAAGGAGGTATTTAGCGGCGGGCTCGGGAGGTACACAGGCGGGGTGGCTACACTGCGCGTGCGCGAGGGCGCAGCGCCTGTGTTCCATCGCGCGCGGCCCGTGCCGTACGCGCTGCGCGAGCGCATCGACACCGAGCTGGACGCCATGCTGCGCGACGGCATCATCGAGCCCGTCGACTGCTCCGACTGGGCTTCGCCTTTGGTGCCGGTAACTAAGTCTGACGGGAGAATTTGTGCGGATTATAAAGCGACAGTTAACCCTGTATTGCTAATTGATCGGTACCCCTTGCCCAGGATAGACGACCTTATGGTGAACTTAAGTGGTGCGTGCTATTTCTCCAAGATAGATCTTTCGCAGGCCTATAACCAAATAGAGCTCGATGATACAAAGAAATACACAGTTATTAATACGCATCGCGGGTTATATAGATACAATAGGTTGGTATACGGGTTAGCGTCGAGTCCTAGAATCTTTCAACGAATAATGTGTAACGTACTTCAAAATATTCCTAACGTAGAAACATTTTTAGACGACGTCATTATAGGGGGAAAAACTAAACAGGAGCACCTAGTGGCGCTCGAAGCAGTCCTTAACCGGATGCAAAAATTCGGATTAAAGTTAAAAACTACTAAGTGCGTTTTCTTAGTGGAAGAGGTCCAATACCTCGGTTACATTATTAGCAAAAATGGAATTAAAACCGACCCGTTTAAGGTTGAAGCAATAGTGGGGGCACCTAGACCTACTAATGTTACAGAGCTACGATCTTTTTTAGGTATTATTAATTTCTACGGAAAATTCATCAAGAACATGAGTGATACGCTAGCGCCCTTGCATGAGTTACTTAAGAAAGAAAAGCAGTGGTTCTGGTCCACGGAGTGCGAAAAGTCATTTAATCAAATTAAATCATTGTTATCTAGTGCAGAGGTATTGGCGCATTACGACCCTAAGGTGCCGTTAATAGTGACGCGAGTGCGCGGGGGGTCGCGGGAGTGCTCTCACAGCCGGCCGCCGGCGGCGGCGGCGAGCGGCCGGTCGCCTACGTGTCCCGTACGCTGAATGAAGCTGAGAAAAACTACTCGCAAATACACCGGGAAGCTCTAGCCATATTTTTTTGCATGAACAAATTTCATCAATATTTATATGGGAGGCACTTCACTTTACGTACCGACCATAAGCCTTTGGTGTCAATATTCGGTCCAAATACAGGCATACCTACAATGGTAGCTAGCCGTATGCAGAGATGGGCAATAATTTTATCAGCATACTCGTACGATATCGAGTATGTGCGCACAGATGAGAACGGCGCCGACGGCTTGTCGAGGCTGCCTATCGCTAGTAGCTCGCGGGGTAAAAGGACGCCGCCGGAGCAAACTTACTTACATTTTGTGCAACAGGCTTTATTGTTAGACTACAATGAAATCAAGCGGGAGACGTCACGAGACCCGTTACTGTCGAAAGTGTTGAGTTACGTTAGAGACGGTTGGCCGCCTCGATGCGAAATTTCTAGCTTACAACCATATCACAATAGGAAGAATGAACTGTACGAGGAATTAGGTTGTGTAATGTGGGGGCATAGGCTTGTGGTTCCGGAGAAATGTAAGGACAAGGTACTGGAAATGATTCATGAACCGCACATGGGTAGGTATTGTTAAGTCAAAAGCGTTAGCTCGTAGTTACGTGTGTTGCTATTGGCGTGTGAGTGGTGGGGTTGTATGGACAAATGTCAAATTTTAACCTGAGGTAAGCCTATCTAACGAACTGGGGCTTACAGCGCATCAGTTTTTTCACTAGATGGCGCCTCTTGGAAGCGAGGTCTTTTTGACAATTCACGTTAAAATCTATGCCTAGATTAAGACCAAAGGAGTGGCAATTTACTTTTTCACTTGATACGTAAGCATTTCAAATATTTACTTATTTAAATTTATAATTTTGAATATCAACTGTCAAAAAGGCCTCATTTCCCAGAGCCATCTAGTATAGAACTGATGCGCGGCATTTGACAGATTGTATTGTATGACACTTCTTTCGTTGACGTTTCAATTAGAGCAAAGCATAGACAATTAATGCCAACATAACGGGAAAAACGAAAAGAAAAGGCGTTTCGATTTTACATTCCATCCTCGTGTTGAGCTAGCCAAGACAGTTCAGTACAAATTAGAATCGCTTAAGCGATGAAACGAAAACGCTTGGTAGCGTTGGGCTCTTTGCTAGGCCTACAAGGCGATTCAGTCCCTAAGAGTGCCGTTTCTGTGCTAAATTAGACAGTATAAGTATAACTACGTTCGCGGATATGCCCGTGAGGTGATACTACGAGTATCATCCGTGTGGCTTATCTCGACAAAACTTTTTAAGTCGGGCTGTGGATATTGTTACGCCGATGGGATAAGGCGTCTCATCTTCAATCGTGAATTTCGATGCTTTAGAAGCTTGTGAAAGAGATAGCATGATTAGAAAGAGAAAGCGATACTGAGAACCTTCGAGAAGCATAAGAAAGAGACAACACGATTAAAAATGAGACGGCAATACGCAGAATATTCCAGACCCGTGAGTCAAGGTCAAGGACATCGCGAACAATAAAAGGTAGAAAGGCGTAGAACATTCCAGCAACGAATAGTCTCGAACGACCTTGGCCGGGTAAAGTATTTACATCGATCATTCCAGAACGCATTCTGGAATGATCGGAGACGGGAACTATAAAGGCGGACCGATTGCAAGTACCTATTCAGTCTTTAATTGGAAAGCGAACAGTGCGAACAAGAGCGACCCGAGCGATCATCTGAGTATTCGAAGTTTATTGTGCGATTATTGTTTGTAACGGTTTAAGTGAGTGCGTTATTAAAGTCTACCTTTGATTATCGATGTATTTGTGCATTTCTATCAGTTACCTACCCCCAAGTACGTAACATTTGGTGTCAGAAGCGGGATAGAAAATGCCAGCAACTCCGCAAGATCAAGAGCAGGAGGGGGTGAAAACTCGGAGCCAAACTGCAGCTGACGACTCTTCAGTTACTGCCGGTACGAGTACGTCCACGGCTACAACACCGGCTACTACAGCTGCGTCACCTAAACCGGAAATCGACCTCAACGCGATCTTTATCCTGTTGAAGGAACAATCTAAGGCTCCGTGATGAACTACGTAGTCAAAAGAAATGTCAAGAAGAGCAAACTAGAAGCCTCCGGAATGAACTACTGTCAATCCATAGCCCAAAAGGAACAATCCAGAGCCCAAAAGGAATAATCGAGAATTCTCCTAGAGGTACGAGAGGCCACTTTCGAATGGAAGAAGGAAATGACGGAGGTCCAAGGAAAACTTACCGACATGGACATTAAGTTCGAGAACCGCCTTCACGGAGTTAATGAGAAAGTCGATGACCATGAAAATCGCCTTTAGGCTGTCAGGAACAACATGGAAAAGCTTGAAATTAAAGTGTCGAATAGTCCCTCTGGGTGTGAGACCTCTTTTCCGGTTTTGCTGGAAGATTTAAGGTGCCGCCGTTTGATGGGACTTCGTCATGGACAACCTATAAACTCCAATTTGAGTCGGTGTCACAGGCGAATGGCTGGAACAAGGACCAGGCGAAGACGGCTCTAACTTTGGCACTTCGAGATGAAGCTCTCACCGTGCTGGAAGCTCTGGGAAAAGACAGGACATACGACTGCTTTCTTGAAGCTTTGGAGGCACGTTATGGTGACAGCCATCTCGAGCACGTCTATAGAGCTCAGCTTAAGGATCGAGCCCAGGGACGTAATGAGTCCTTACAACAGTGGGCCCTCGAAATAGAAAAATTGGTCAGAAAAGCGTACCAAAGTGCTTCGGCTTCATTTGTGGACAGCATGCTAGTACAGGCCTTCATTGACGGAATCCGTGATTTGGAAGTCAGAGCTGCTGTGCGACTGGGACATCATGGTAGCGTGAAGGATGCAGTTGCACATGCCTTGGAGGTGGAAGCTGTACGCCAGGACTCGAGGCCTTTTAGGGTGCGAGAAGTTTCGTCCAGGGACCCGACTGCTCCTCGCCGTGAATTTGGGCCGAGGTGTTATTGGTGTGGAGAACGCGGGCACTTACAATCTAGTTGCCCAAAACAAAATAGAACACAACGAGATGCAGCAGACTCAACGGAGAGGTCCGCAGGCTCTGATGCAGTAGAGCCGCGTCAGGGAAACGAGTAGAAGCCAGGACTAAGGGACCAGTGCTGGCTGGTGGTCAAAATGTCCCAGTTATGATCTCACAGATGAATGATGGGAACAGTCTGGTCGTCGAAGGAGAAATTGGTGGAATACCATGTCACCTGACTATCGACACCGGAGCTTCTCGAACCGTGATCAGTTCTCGGCTACTGAAACATTTAACCAGAGATCATCTAGTCCGACCCAAGCATCTTCAGCTGCAAACGGCTACCGGCCAGTACATTTCCGTCCTGGGGGAGCAAGAAGTGGAGTTGCAAATTGGGGAAAAGAACTACTGGCACAAAGTCATCGTTGCTAATATCATCGACGATTGCATTATTGGATTGGATTTTATGAGAAAACATGGCTGCAAAATCGACTTGAAAGTGCTGAGCCAGAAGGACCATTCTTCAACCAAGATCGCAAGCCCTAGTTCCTGTGAACTTACCACACTGTGCAGGAAGAGGATCTCATCGCTGCGTCTTAGTAGACAAAATGGACGGTAGTCAACCGTGGATAACAGCTCGCACGGTTGTGACAACGTCATCTGCTGCGTTTATAAGGATCCTAAATCTAAGCGACACTACATACGCCCTTAGTAAAGGAACCCTTAATGGGACTTGCGAAGAAATTTCTTGGATACGAAGTTGCCAGGGATCGAATAGAAGCGGACAACCTGCAAGTACAGGAATGGACATTACAGGATTATTGGATGGTTGCAATAACAATCTCACCAAGGAAGATTTCCTGAAAGCGCGTAATTTACTGATGCGTTACAGCAATATTTTCTCTGCGCACGACGGTGATATTGGAAGAACTGGAGTTGTACAACATGAGATCGACACTGGCGGAACCATGCCTATCCGACAACGTCCTCGGCGAGTTCCAGTAGCTCGCGAAAAGGAAGTGGAAGACATGATTGAAGAGATGAAGAAGAACAAAGTTATTGAGCCATCAACAAGTCCTCGGTGTTCACCGGTAGTTTTGGTAAAGAAGAAGGACGGCACCATGAGATTTTGTGTTGACTATCGCCGACTTAATGATGTAACCAAAAAGGATTGTTATCCACTGCCAAGAATCGACGACACGTTAGACACTTTAAATGGAATGAAGTGGTTTTCCACGTTGGATTTAAAAAGTGGCTACTGGCAAGTGGAAATCAAGGACCAGGATAAGGAGAAAACAGCCTTCTCGACCGGAAAGGGACTGTGGCAATTCAATGTTATGCCGTTTGGATTGTGTAATGCACCAGCAACCTTCGAGAGATTGATGGAACAAATACTTGCTGGTCTTTTGGGAGATACTTGCTTGGTATATCTGGATGACATTATAATTGTTGGGAGAGACTTCGACGATCACCTTAGAAAATTGGAGCAAGTTTTGGCTAAGCTGCGAGATGCGAACCTGAAACTCAGCCCGAAAAAATGCTCACTTTTCAAGCGTAAGGTGAATTATTTGGGACACGTGGTGTCAACAGACGGTATTCAGACCGATCCTGAGAAAATAAGCGCCGTTAAGGATTGGCCGACACCGAAGGACAAGACCGCAGTTTGTGCTTTCTTGGGACTTTGCTCGTACTATCGACGTTACGTGAAAAACTTCTCAGATATAGCGAAGCCCTTGCACCAGCTTACCGAAGAAAAACGACGTTTTGACTGGAGTGATCAGTGTGCAGCAGCTTTTGCCGATCTTAAGCAAAGGCTTTGTGAAACTCCAATTTTGGGATACCTAGACCCTGAGAGTGATTTTATTGTTGACACAGACGCAAGTAACACTGGTTTCGGCGGAGTTTTGTCACAAAAGAGAGGAGATCAGGAAAATGTAATCGCCTATTTTAGTAAGTCACTATCGAAGCCAGAGAGAAATTACTGCGTCACTCGGAGAGAATTGTTGGCAGTTGTCAAGACGTTGCAGCATTTTAGTAAATATTTGCTTGGGCGCAAATTTCGTATCAGAACTGACCATGCTGCTTTAAAATGGTTATTGGAGTTTAAAAATCCTGAGGGTCAAGTAGCGCGCTGGATTGAACAATTACAGGAATATGACTTCATCATTGAACATCGCAGTGGAAAATCACACGGCAACGCGGACACCCTTTCCCGAAGACCTTGTCTGGATGACTGTAAACATTGTTTAAGGCAAGAGGGCAAAGATTGTGTGAGAATGTTGAGGACTGATACTGTAAGTGAAGAATGGATCAATGAAGTCATGCAACAAACGCAGCAAGAAGACCAGGACATTAAACCCATTTTCAATTGGATCAAAAAGGCATTCCCAAACCGAAATGGTGTGAAGTAGCTCCGATGAGTACTAAAACAAAAAGCTACTGGGCCCAATGGGAAAATTTGGCTATGCATAATGGCGTACTGTGCAGGAAATAGGAGTCGGCAAATGGAAAGGATGCTCACCTGCAGGTGGTTGTTCCAAGAAAAAGAGTAAGTGATGTTCTGAGATCCTTCCATGACGGAATTTCCGGTGGGCACCTTAGAGTAAAGAGGACCTTAATGAAAATTCGGCAACGCTTCTACTGGATTCACTGTCGTGAAGATGTGGAAGACTGGTGCAGGAAGTGTACAAATTGCTCTTCAGTCAAAGGGCCGCAAACACGCAGTAGAGGAGCGTTCAAGTTGTACAATGTTGGAGCTCCTTGGGAAAGGATTACTTTAGACGTCGCAGGCCCGTTTCCGACATCCGACTCGGGAAACAAGTACATCCTCGTTATAATGGATTACTTTACCAAATGGCCTGAAGCATTTGCCATCCCTAACCAAGAAGCTGTCACTGTAGCTGAGAAATTAGTGATGGAAGTTTGTTGTCGATTTGAGATGCCTCTTGAAATTCACAGTGATCAAGACAGAAACTTTGAGTCCCAGGTGTTCCAGGAGACTTGCCGAATCATGGGAATTCATAAGACCAGGACAACGCCATATCACCCACAATCGGACGGAATGGTCGAGAGATTCAACCAGACGCTGGAGAGACATTTGGCCAAGGTGGTTGAAAGTCACCAAAAGGATTGGGATAGGCATATTCTTCTCTTTCTGATGTCATATAGGTCGGCAACTCACGAAAGTACTTCTGTCACCCCAGCTTACGTGAACTTTGGAAAAGAACTTCGTTTGTCTGCAGACCTTTTAACTGGACGTCCTCCAGATTTGCCGAAATCGATCACAGAGTATGCCAGCGATTTGCGAAACTGGATAGACGATGTTCACAGTCACGTTCGTGAACACGGACTTCAAGCCAGCGAGAAGATGAAGACTCGATATGACCGAAAATCTAACCAAGTGGGGTTCGAGGAAGGTTCATTGGTGTGGCTACATAACCCCACGCGAAGAAAAGGGAAATCCCCGAAACTATCACCGGATTGGGGAGGGCCGTACAAAGTAGTTACTAAGATCAACGACATTACGTATAGGATACAGTGAAGCCAACGAAGTCCCTGCAAGGTTGTCCACGTTGACCGATTGGCGAGATATTACGGAACTAATAATGCTCGGGACGAGCATGTCTTCCGAGGGGGTAGTGTTACGCCGATGGGATAAGGCGTCTCATCTTCAATCGTGAATTTCGATGCTTTAGAAGCTTGTGAAAGAGATAGCATGATTAGAAAGAGACAGCGATACTGAGAACCTTCGAGAAGCATAAGAAAGAGACAACACGATTAAAAATGAGACGGCAATACGCAGAATATTCCAGACCCGTGAGTCAAGGTCAAGGACATCGCGAACAATAAAAGGTAGAAAGGCGTAGAACATTCCAGCAACGAATAGTCTCGAACGACCTTGGCGGGGCAAAGTATTTACATCGATCATTCCAGAACGCATTCTGGAATGATCGGAGACGGGAACTATAAAGGCGGACCGATTGCAAGTACCTATTCAGTCTTTAATTGGAAAGCGAACAGTGCGAACAAGAGCGACCCGAGCGATCATCTGAGTATTCGAAGTTTATTGTGCGATTATTGTTTGTAACGGTTTAAGTGAGTGCGTTATTAAAGTCTACCTTTGATTATCGGTGTATTTGTGCATTTCTATCAGTTACCTACCCCCACGTACGTAACAATATACTCGTGTGGTAGCACTGCGAGTGCTACTCGTGAGGTTTATCTCTACCGCACATAATATACATATTTAGGTTTGTGGATATACTCGTGTGGTAGTACTGTGAGTACTACTCGTGTGGTTTATCTCTTACCTTCTTATTACTGTTTTTTAACCTATCTACGAGTGATGATGTTAACTCAGTGCCAAAGATATCCAGAGGTTTTTTTTAGCAATGGTTGAACACTTATCTAACATTTTTATTCCAATCATATTTTTAGCTCCTGGAAGTGCAGAAGAATTACAAGATCTTTGTGAGTTACAAACATCAGAGCCAGGCTCCTCTCAGTTACAGTCAGAGGCATGTGACGCTCCTTCTCCGGTAATTGATACAACAGAAAATGTTCCTGTTATTCCATCCTTAAATGAAGACATTCTTACATTGCTAGGAGAAGACGCAAATATAAATGTATATGAAGCACCTATCCACATGGATTTTACATCCAGATGGAACCATATAGTCACCAATGGGCTTCAAAAAGAAACCAAAACAGAACTATACAAATCTCACCCATTGCCGGACAACTGTCAATTTTTAGAAGCCCCAAAATAAACCCGGTAATAAAGGCAGCCATCTCAGAACAGGTGTTAAAACGAGACAAGGCCATGGAACAACAACAAAATTGTTTGGGTCAAGCAACAGCTTGCATTGGCAAGGCTCTGGATATCCTCATCAAAATGGATTGCGTAGAGGTAACTAAGGCTGTGAGCGATGCGGGGAGCTTGTTATGCGATAAGTTTCATAACGAATCTCAGTGCTGCCGATACCTGCTACAATTTGCTCTAAACAAAAGTACAAAAGATATTGTCAGCCAAACCCAAGTCTCTAAATACATATTTGGGGATACCCTGCATGAACAGTTAAAAACAGGAAAAGCAATAAAAAAGACCGGATCTGAGATTAAATATGCGACTCAACCTGCCAAACAAAAGAAAGCTTTTTTAAACTCCCGGGGCCCGCCTCGACGGTATCAGTACCAGCCTCAACATCCTCAGAGTGCGGGCAGACAACACTACTAAAGGCCCAGGGCTCCACCTCCACCGCAGAGGCGCCCAGTACAGCAGCAGAGAACAGGCCCACCGTACAAGAAAACTTATAGGTAAAAACTTTGATTGCTTTTATTCAAAACTGGTTGTCCATTACTAGTGACAATATTATCATGGGTCGAAGGTTATAGAATACCGTTTATGTGTACACCATACCAGCTCTCTGAACCATTAAATAAATTAAAAGGTAAAGAGGCTGAAGAAATGCAAAAAGAAATCTCTCATCTTGTAAGCATAAATGCTGTATTTGATTGTCAACCATGTAAAAAACAATTTTTTTCACATATCTTCTTGACTCAAAAACCTAATGGGGATAAGAAGTTTATTTTAAATTTAAAAAACCTTAAAAAATTTATCACAACTTCCCATTTTAAGCTAGAAGACATAAGAACCGCCACAAAACTGATTTCTGGTGGTTGTTTTATGAAAAAAAATGATCTCAAAGAAGCTTATTTCTCTGTATGTATTCATAAAGAATCTAGAAAGTACCTGCGTTTTAAATGGGAAAATAAGATATACGAATTTAGGATTTAACCCTTCGGCCTCTGCACAGCCCCATTTATATTTACAAAGATTATGAAACCTATTATTGAACACCTTAGGGCTCAGGGCATAACATGCTCAATATATCTTGATGACATATTGCTCATTTTTGATAACATTAAAGAAGCTAAAGGCATTACAGATAAAGTTTGCAATCTCTTGGAGAACTTAGGCTTCACCATTAATTACAACAAGTGCATACTTACACCTACACAAAAATGTAATTTTTTAGGTTTTGTGTTAAATTCATTAGACATGAAAATAGAACTGCCGCCTGCGAAATGTTTAAAGATTCAACAAGAATTAATATCATTTTACAATAGGAAAGAATGTAAAATTAGAGAGTTTGCACATTTACTAGGATTACTTACCTCAGTTTGTCCTGCTGTTAAATATGGCTGGTTGTAGACAAAAGCCTTTTAAATACCTGTGTCTGCTGAGCAATAACGAAAATTACAACAAAATTATGAAGTTGCCTTCTTATTTACAATCAGATTTTAAATGGTGGATAAAAAACATTAATAATGCTAGTAAAATATTAGATCCGACTCTTATGAAATAGAGATCTACTCAGACTCTTCTTTAATAGGCTGGGGAGTAGCGTGCAACGGCAATTCTTTGGGGAGCTCATGGTCAATAAATGAGTCTAAAAAATATATAAATTACCTGGAGCTGCTAGCAGCTTTCATAGGATTGAAAACATATGCTTCTGAGCTCCAAAACTACCAAATACTCCTCCGCATTGACAATACAACCGCTATCTCTTACATTAACCGCATGGAGGAGTACAATTTATACATCTTAGCACTCTGGCAAAGGAAATCTGGCAGTGGTGTGAGGAGAGAAATATTTTCATTTTTGCTTCCTACATACAATTAAAAGCCAACTTTGTAGCAGATGCAGAATCAAGGAAGGCTCAAGCTAACATCGAATTTGAGTTAGGGGACTATGCTTTTCAACAAATAGTAATGACATTTGGCAGACCAGAAATTGACGTTTTTGCATCTAGAGCTAACAAAAAATGCCACAAATTTGTATCGTGGAAAAAAGAACCAGATGCAATCGCTATAGACGCCTTTACTATTTCATGGTCAAACTATTTTTTTGACGCCTTTCCACCATTTTCAATGTTGCTAAAAACCTGTAGAAAAATAGTTAATGACCAGGCCACTGGTATCGTCGTTGCACCCTACTGGCCAACCCAGCCTTGGTATCCATTATTTAAGAAAACATTAAGACAAGAACCAATATATTTCGAACCTAATATAGATTTATTAACCTCTGTCAACAGAATGCCCCACCCTCTTCACCAGCGCCTTACCCTGGTTGCAGGGTTATTATCCGGCAGGCCTGAAAAGCCCGAGGTGACCCTGATATATCTATAGATGTCATGTTATCTTCCCTAGCTGACAATACTGTGTCACAATATAACTCATGTTTAAAATCATGGTGGAATTACTGCATGGATAACCAGATAGACTGTTTTAGTGCTAGCATCACAAACATATTGACTTTTCTTACAAAAATGTACAATAAAGGTTACAAATATGGAAGTCTCAACTCCTGCCGTTCAGCGATATCACTAGTTGTTGGGCCCGAAGTTGGTTCCAATGAACTAATAAAAAGATTTTTTAAAGGAGTTTTTAGGTTGCGACTAAATACTCCTAAATTATGATATTACCTGGGACCCTAGCACTGTCCTAAACTTTTTAAGTAAACTCTATCCCAATTATAATATATCATTAGAGATGTTATTGAAAAAACTAGTTACTATTTTAGCCTTGCTAACAGCACACAGGGTGCAGACTCTTAGTCTTATAAGTTTAGAGACTATTATTTGTTCCAAAGATAAAATAATTATAAAAATTAAAGATCTCATTAAAACCGACGACGACGACGACCGATTACGATTAAGTGCAGCTCAACCTACTCTAGTCTTACCTTATTTTCTCGAGAAGCCCGAAAGATGCCCTGCGCGATGTCTAGTTGATTATATAAATTAACTAAAGGATTAAGAACAAAAGACACGGGGCGTTTATTTATTAGTTTCCATAGACCACACGCTATCATCGGTTCCCAAACTATTAGCCGATGGATAAAAGACGTAATGACCAAAAGTGGTGTAGACACAGCATTTTTTACTTCACATAGCACTGTCACGCGATTATTTAAACTCGCGCGACATGCGATGCGATTTGATTATTTATTGCATCTAGGTTCGTTTTATAGTACTCTATGATGTCTTAGACTCACGTTCCTTTTGACAGATGCTTGTTCGGATCGGGACAGTGGCGTCTTGTTTTTGTATGTCGCGAACAGTTTTTCAATTTTGGGTTGGCAACACTTGGATTGTGCTGTCAGACTCTTTGGTCTATTCTTTTTTTCTCTCTAAAGCCTCCGTCACGAGCGGGGTGCGTTTTTTTGAAGCGAGTTTAATCTCGTAGATCCCAGAGTTTTCACGAGGGATTACGCTGTTACATGGCGGGGATGTGGCACCGCGGCTTAATTTGACCGGTTGCTGAGGAACCATCGGTAAATATCTTTCGATTTCGATGAATATTTTCCAACCTCATAAGCCACGGGCCTCGTTATTTTCACGAATTGTTTTATTTCAGTCGGGATGCTACTGTAAGCCTCTAAAACTAAGCGCCAGCGGGTAACCGACGATGGGAAAACCCGGCTTATTTGGATTAAATGGGTGGTACGTATTTAAGTTAAAACTTTCTCACGCCGCCATGTTGCAAACGCGGGCAACTTGTTGCTGCATAAGCAAGGGTTATATAATTTTGGTTCTTTTTCTTGTTTCAGCTATTTCGCACACATTTTTTTCCCCATTTTTACGTCCATTTGACTACTCCTTTACTAACTTAGCTTCTTTCTCACCCACTATGTGGATTTAAACTTTCACTCCTTTGACGACTTTCCATTATATATGGACCCTTTTTTGGTGCATTTGATGCATTTACTTTTAGGAAATTAGGACTTCACGCCATTGTGCAATTTATTTTATAGGAAAACGCTCGACCTAGGGAAGTATGATTTAACGCCCATGTGCATTTTTCCTCTTCTTATAATTTTCTATTTTGAGTCCCCATCTCTCTACTTTCTCCTCTTCTAACGTCTCCCCAGTTTAGTAATTTGTCTGGACCCCTCTGGTCCTAATTTTTTTGATTTCCCCCTCTACGTTGCCCAACACCAATGGTACCGGATCTGCGAAGCAGGAGTTCTGCAGCCAGGACGTGGTTGGCGTGAAACGGCCCCGTTCTACCTCGAGACTCTGGTGCAGTTGGTGGACTTTAGTAACCTTATCTTCGTTAAATTGTAAGATTTCTTTCTTATCTAATTTCAACCTGTCCAGGTGAACGACCAAATCCAACTTCTAATTAAAAACCTAAGACCTAATCACTTTGTAACCTATAGACCTAAGCTCTAGCTAGGACCTAAGAATATAGGTTCTTTGCTACTGTGTAACCGCCTGAACATAATTTATTAGTAAATAAACAGCCTGTAAACAATGTAGTGTTAATTATTTAACTCCTGACTATAGCCACGCCCGCCTTGAGATTAAAAGTATCCAGTACTCTACCATCTCTGTTTTTTTAGCTATCCGTTTTCTTTTTTTGCCTGGCATAGGACCCTGGCGTCCGATAGATTTCTTTTCTTATTCTGTGCTATATTGCACTTTTATATTTTTGGGTTCTAGCCTTGGGTACATTTAATTACATCTGTTGCGCTGCAAACAGACATAGCCCTGAAGCGCGCAGTAAATACGACATTTGTCGCTCGCGAACAGGGACATGATATAGTCACTGTTTTTGTATTTTGATCTTTGGACTTTTACATCTCAAGTTTGGGTATTTTATATTGTAATCTATTGACATAAGTTGTGTTCAGTGCAAGTAGTGGTCATTCACCTGCTTTATTATCTGTTAACAGTGTACTTTTTTATTATTTTTATCTCAGCCATATGACGTTTTTTGCTGGTCATATGCTGAGTGATATTTTTTATGGTATCAGTGTAATATTGTTACTGTAACTTTTACTGTTAATATACCTTGCGGTCAGTTTATGCAGTATAGTTGTTTGTGGTTGTGTATGAAGATCTTTAATTAACTAAGCCTACAGTTTTGATACTTTTTAGTCGGTTCATTGTATTTTATACAATAATTTAATTTCTGGATGTTAACTTAAAAAATAACTTTTAATATTTGATAAATTTAATAATCATTTAAATATTTGATAGTAATACTTTTGTAACTCAATTGTAATTCAATTTAAAAATGGAACATCATGAAGATTTAGTGTCGGCTGGAGGGAATCTTAATCCTTCTGGTACAGCTCCATCTGAGCATACAATGGCTCCTAATACGGAACCACCAACTTTTGTTTCAACTGGTATTGGTAACCTTCCTCATGGTGATTTGATAACATTATCAGTGTATCCGGATAATTCTCATAATACTATTTCTGTTCGTTCTCAGTTACCTAATGCATTAAATTTGACTAATGCTCATAATAACACTTTGCTTTTGGATAACCGTTTGAGGTCAAATAATACTATTGTGAAACAGCCAGATTTATCTAAAACTAAAATTAATTTCAATGGGCGCACTTGCGTTCGTGAATTTTTGATGCAAGTGGAGGATTATCAATTTGCGCGTAGCATTGATGAATCTTACCTGATTAGAGCCTTTTCTTCTCTGTTGTCCGATCAGGCGTTGAAATGGTTTCGTTCTGTTCGTACTACTATTGCCACTTGGTACGAATTGAAAGTAGCTTTAATGAGACGTTTTGATAAAAATGATTTTGATTATACACTTGAGTATCAACTTCGCACACGTAAGCAGAAGCCTAGAGAGTCGCGTTCTGATTATATTATTGATATGATGGACATGTCTAGTCAATTGACATTTCCTTTGTCTGAAGCAACCTTGATCGACATTATTAGACACAATATGTCACCGTCTCTCATGGTGCACTTTATAGGCAGACCTATTACAAATTTTGATTCCTTAGTTCGTCTTAGCAAGGAAATTGATGCTTTTAATTCTGTTAATTTGGTATCTAATCCGCCTACAGCTAGTGAAGGGAACTTAATCCAATTTCTGTAAATAAGGATCTCCTTCTTATGTTTAAAATGCAAAAAGCCTGGACATCATTACAGAGATTGTAAAACTGTAAAAGGCATAGTATGTTTTGAATGTAATAAAAAAGAGGTCACCTCTATGACATGTGACAATTGTAATGTAATGGTCGTGTCACCTGGTACTAGTAGTTCAAAAAACTTGTAGGCCCCGGTCGAACACCACTTTGCACTAAAGTTACTCGTGATGCGGCTGGCAAAGATAATTTTACTTCTCCCTCTAACTTTAAACCCTCCGGTACAGTAATTAAAACTGATTTTAATTCTTGGCTTGACCATTTAAAAGTTTTCTTTGGAGTTCATAAAGCTGCCCCGGTGTTGTTTGTTGATACTAGTGACTCTCGGCATTATTTAAATTTCAGGGTTAGAAATCAAATTTTTCAGGTTTATTGGACAGTGGTGCAAACAGTTGTGTTCTTGGTTCAAATACTCATTTAACTTTTCTGAATTTTGGCTTGACACTTAGACAAAATCCAAAGCTTGTGGCTAGCACAGCTGATGGCTCTTCGAGAGGCGTTCTTGGTGTTCTGGATAGCCCGGTTACCGTTGATAATATAACTCACACTATTCCATTTTTGGTAATTCCTTCCTTTGAACCTCCTATCATACTAGGATTTAATTTCTGGTTAAAGTTTGGTATAGCTAAAGAATTATTCGATAATATTTCCTATAGTGACGTTCCTCCCTCTACTTGTTCGGTAACGTCAGCTGATCTTCTAACTTCTATTCAAAAAACTCAGTAAGAAGAAGTTATTAAAAAAATTTGAAGAGATTTCTTATGAAAAGAAGGGATTAGGTTCGACTCATTTGGTTGAACATAAAATTAATACTACAGGTGATCCTATTAAGCAGCGTTATTGGCCTTTTAGCCCAGCAAAACAAAATGAGTTGTATGCTGAGGTAGAAGTCCTTCTTAAGGATGGCGTTATACAAACTTCTAAATCCCCTTGGTGCTCTCCTGTTATAGCAGTTGCCAAGAAGGATGGTAGCACAAAATTATGTTTGGACTCTAGGCGTCTCAACTCAGTTACTATTAAGGACTCTTATCCACTACCTTGTACCTCGAGAATTCTAGATAACCTGCGGGGCGCTAAATATATAACCGCTATAGATTTGTCTAAGGCATTTTTACAAATTCCATTAGAGAAATCTTCACGTGAGAAAACCGCATTTGTTGTTCCAGGTAAAGGACTTTTTGAGTATGTCCGTTTGCCCTTCGGGTTGACAAACGCTCCTGCTCAATTACAGCGTTTAGTCAACAGATTGTTTGGTCCCGAGTTTGATGATGTTTTATTTAAATATTTAGATGACTTAATTTTGATTTCTTCTGAATTTTCTGATCACATTTCACTTTTAGGTAAAGTTCATAAAGTTTTAAAAGACGCTGGTTTAACCATTAATTTAAAAAATGTGAGTTTTGTAAGGATCGACTACGCTACTTGGGTTATGTTGTTGACAGTCAAGGTTTACATACGGATCCCTCTAAATTAGAATCAATTCAAAAATTTCCTAAGCCTCTTATTGTGAAGGAGCTTCGTGGTTTCATAGGTCTGTGCTCTTACTATAGAAGGTTCATTTCAAATTTTGCTGATATTGCTGCTCCGTTAACTTGTCTTACAGGTGGTAGTAAAAATTCTAAGAAAATTGTTGTCTGAAATACCGAAGCTTATGATGCTTTTAATAATTTAAAATTGGCTTTAATGTCCTCCCCTGTCTTACTGTGCCCTAACTTTGCAAAACACTATTTCCTTCACTGCGACTCAAGTTCTGTTGGAATTGGAAGTATGTTGTGTCAGGAGGATGATGCTGGAGACCAGCACCCTATTGCATTTTACTCCCGCTCCCTTGCAAAGTGTGAAAGGAATTATAGTACGACAGAGCGTGAATTGTTAGCGATTTTATTGTCCATAGAACACTTTAGACCCTATATAGAAGGGATGAAATTCACTGTTATAACAGACCGTGCAAGTTTAAAATGGTTGTTGGGTCTTTCTTATCCTAGCGGACGTTTGGCTAGATGGGCTGCTCGGATTTCTCAATATACATTTGACATTATTCATAAAAAGGGTTCTTTACATGTTGTCCCAGATGCTCTATCTCGCATCGAAATTGCTGCCTTTGTTGGTCCCTCTGACTTTGTTTCCCCCGATGATGAAATTTTGGATACTTGGTATAAAAACACATTTACAAACTGTCAAAACAAGAAAGAAAGGGTAGGCAAATAAACAACACCTAAAATTTGAGTGTCCTATTTTAATATTTGAAATAAATAAAGATTGCAGTTTGAAAGTGTAAATACATACATTTATGTAACAAAAGTCGCCTCACTGCCACCCACAGCTGTTCTCACTGCTCAAAAATACCTTTTTGGAACAACATATACATTCACTTTCACTTTGACAATTTGTGCAAGTCATTTATTTCACTAAGTGCCAAGATGGATCATTTGACGCAATTGCAGAAGAGTATGGAAGAGATGAAGCAGCTGTTCGAGTCCAGGATGTCAGCCTTCGAGAACATATCTCCGGCTCAGGGTGTTGACCCATCTGCAGTTAGCGGCTATCAGGCTTTTAAGTCTCTTATTTGGAGTGCAGTAGCCAGTTTGCAGTCGCAGATGGGCCTTGTACTAAAAACCCTTGAAGATCAGGAGATGAGATCTAGGTCAGCTATGCTGCTATTACATGGGGTCACGGAGCCAGAGCATGAGGATGTGTCAGAGACAGTGGCCAATATTTGCAGGGCAAACCTTCAAGCACCCCACATTCAGACACAATCTTTCAACGCCTGCCTTCGTCTTGGCAAGGTTCGCAGCACTTCAAAGCCTCGGCCTATCCTGGTGAAGTTCATTAGTCAAAGGGAGCGCGACACTGTTTGGGCTAGTAAGCGACTGCTCAAGGGCTCTGGATTGACCGTCTCAGAGTTCTTGACTAATAATCGCCATGCCGTATTCGTGGAGGCTCGGAGGATTTATGGCATCAAGGGTAGCTGGACGAGCGACGGGCGAATCGTAGTGTTATGCCCCGACGGAACCCGGCGTCGAGTCACTTCCTTGGCGGAGTAACGAACGCTGCCCGCCCCTGCCGCTGCAGCTGGTAATGGTGCCGCAGCCAAGGAGCAGGCGCAGTCTGCACAGCCAGGGCTCGCGTCGGCCTCTGCGCCGGAGCTGCGTGCCCGTGCGCCTCGAGCCGCTGTTGTCGTCAAGAAGAATCCCGCCGTAACTCAGCGAAAGTAGGAAAATTGGTTTTGGCTGTGGTATTTGTACTCTTTTTTAACTCCTCTTATTATTACTTTTCTCTGATACCCAAATGTGGTTCTTCGGTTTCATTTTTACCTCCGTATTTAGAATTTGTAAATAGTTGCGTCAAATATCACTTCACTTCTTACGTCAGATGTCAAACCGACGGAAGGCATTGACAAACGTCAAGTCTGTTCAACGCATACTGCGTTTAGTTACTGCTTGTCTGATCGGTCGGTTATTTAATGTTTTTTGTAGTCTATATTTTATTACCTTTATAACGTACAAAATTTTATATTTAGTTGTGCATGTTTAGAATAGCTATTTTAATGAACTTTTTCTTTATTATTATTATCATCTAACCAGCTGCTGGCAGATTAGAGGGGACTGCATAGTTAGTTGCTTGTTAGTCTGTATTGAGTTATTGGATTGTAATTTTACTTTAATATTTTAACTATAATTTATTTTAAATTTCATAGCGTATATCAGTATATTACCTGCAATGTTCGACTTATTTAACAGTAGTGGTGATGCTGAATTCTTTTCCTTATCCTCTTCGGGTTCTCGTTTTTACGACGACTCCATCAACGACGTTCCAGATATGCTTTCTCTTTGTGAACGTTTAAACATAACTTTTAAAGCATATGCTAAAAACTTTAATGTTGTCCACATAAACGCACAGAGTGTACCAGCTCACTATCCTGAATTACTTGCTTCCTTCACTTCTAATAACATTCATGCGATTCTTATTTCAGAATCTTGGCTTAAACCTTCACATTCTTCTACCCTCTATCCTTTACCCGGTTACCGTCTTTTTCGCAATGACAGGACCGGAACTAGTGACGGCGGATGTGCGCCTGTTCGAGGTGGCGGTGTTGCCATCTATAGGTATTAGAGACGATTTTGCCTGTCAAGTAGTTTCACACTCTCCAACTGTTTATTCTAACTCCCCTGAATATCTCTTTCTTGGTGTTACCCTTCATAACTCTAAAATCCTTCTGGGAGTTTTCTACAGCCCTTCCTCCAATGTTTCCTTCTTCGATACATTGGAGAATGCTATAATTGATTTCGGCCCGCAGTTTGATCACCAGATTGTTATGGGTGACTTCAACACGTGTCTGGTCAAAAATGACTATCGTTCTATTAAACTTAATTCTTTAGCTAACTCTCTTAATCTTAACATTTTACCACTTGGCCCTACGCATTTTTCACATAATGGTCCTCCATCACTTTTGGATCTAATTTTAACTTCTTCTCCTGACTATGTTTCCTTTCACGGCCAATTTAATGCTGCTTCCTTCTCGAATCATGACCTCATCTATGCCTCGTTTAAATTTCGTCCACCTAAGCGGAGGCATAAAATTATAATGCGTCGTAATCTCCGTGACATTAACCTCCAGGAGTTTCGGGATGACTTGGGTAGTGCGGACTGGCTTAGCATTGAGGCTCTTCAGGACGTTAACCTTAGGCTCGCTGCTTTTAATGACATATTTCTTAGCATTTTTGACAAGCACGCACCTCTGAAACCCATGAGAGTCAAACATTTTCCTGCGCCTTGGCTTACTCCAGACATAAAGTCGTTCATGGCTAAGAGGGACCGCGCGCGTATTAGATTGCGGCACAACTCCTCGGAGGGAAATCATCATAGGTACATTTCACTACGAAACCGGTGTAATAAAGTATGTAGGGATGCTAGACGCAAGTACATCCACGAGTCCATCGAGGATTGTCCTCCTACTAAGTTGTGGAAATTTTTAAAGTCTCTTGGGGTGGGTAAGGCTCAACAATCCTCCTCGGACGTTATGGACCTAAATGCTTTAAATAATTTCTTCATTACTTCTCCGGTTGCTCTCAACCCCTCCAATAAGGATCTTACTCTAGCTCTTCTTGCCAATGCCCCACACCCCAACTTCCCTCCTTTCGAACTCGTAGATATTTCTCCGCAAGAAACGCTTGACATTCTTAAAACTATTAAGACGAAAGCTGTCGGAGAAGATTGCCTTGGCTTAGATATGCTTATGCTCGCGGCGGACTTTATAGCCCCTATCCTAACCAGCATCATCAATTACTCCTTCTCTTCCGCCACTTTTCCCTACGCGTGGAAGTGTGCCCACGGTATCCCAATTCCTAAGTCTTCAAACCCTTCTTCTTTTGCTAATTACCGTCCTATCTCAATCCTACCAGTCTTGTCTAAAGTGGTTGAGCATTACGTAAATCGTCGTCTCCTCTCTCATCTCAACAGGCATAATCTCCTTAATCCGTTTCAATCCGGCTTCCGCCCCGGGCATAGCACAGTCACTGCTTTAGTGAAGGTCACCGATGACATCCGTCTTAATATTGAGCACAAAAAGCTTACAGTTCTTGTTTTATTGGATTTCAGCAGCGCCTTTAACACCGTGGATTTTGATATTCTACTTGGGATTCTTAAAACCCTCCATCTTTCTACAACTACTCTTTCTTGGTTTCGCAATTACCTCTCTGGGAGGCGCCAGAGGGTCAAGGTTGATGACTGCTTTTCTGCATGGTGCCATCTGTCAGCTGGTGTCCCCCAGGGTGGAGTGCTTTCTCCCCTGCTTTTTTCCATTTTTATTAATAGTATATCTAACTCACTTCGCTCCGCGTATCGTCTATACGCGGACGATTTGCAAATTTACGCCTGTGCTACTCTTGATGATTTCCCCGCCTTGATAAGTCAAATCAAAAGTGATCTCGAGTCTATACGTTGCTGGGCGGAGAGGTTTGGATTGATGGTTAATGCTAAGAAGTCACAGGCCATTGTCATTGGTAGCCCTCATTACGTCACTAAACTATCTGGAGTTGTGACACCTAATGTTTACTATGATGGGACTCTGATTCCCTTCTCCTCTACTGTTAGAAACTTGGGTGTCACAATGGACCAGACGTTGTCCTGGACAGCCCACGTTAATAATGTTAGCCGTAAACTCTTTGCTTCCCTACATTCCTTGAGGCGTCTGCAAAATTTTCTACCTTTTAACACTAAGCTTACCCTTGCTCGTTCCTTACTACTTCCTCTCCTTGATTATGGAGACATTGCGTTTCTTGACCTCAGGGAGGAGCTGCTTGACAAGCTTGAGCGTCTCCAAAATGTTTGTATAAGATACATTTATGGTTTGCGGAAATATGACCATGTTTCCCAATACCGCATGCAACTCAAGTGGTTGCCCATCCGTCGTTGTAGGGATGTGCATGTTCTATCGCTCATTTTCAATTTACTATTCACTCCTTCTTCTCCTTTTTATCTCTCCGAAAGATTTAGTTTTTTGGCCGATGGTAGTGGACATCGCCTTCGGTCTAGTGCTAACCTTTCCCTTACCGTCCCATCCAACAAGACTCGTATCTATGCTAAATCTTTCATGGTACACTCTGTCCAATTATGGAATGGGCTTCCACCGTGCTTGAGGCAATCTGGATCTGTCGGTTCATTTAAAGAAAGGTTAAAGAAGCTGTGGTTAAGTGAACAGGATGAGTCGTGAGTTTGTTCCTTTGCTCTGTTGTAGGTTTTAATTGCTGGTTTCGTATGTGGTAGTATATATTAGTAAATTTTGTTACCTATGTATGTATTTTATTAAAGCACTTTACTTTTTAATATGTCTGTTTTCGGATGTATGTAACTTTTTTTTTTGTTGTTGTTGTTATTTTGTAAATTTGCCTATCCACTTGCATTGTCCTTCCTTATTCTACTCCAAGGTTAACTGGAAGAGATCCCATATGGGATAAGTTCGCCAATGTACATTATCTATAGTGATGCAAAATGTTTTGTAATTGTTTATGTGCAATAAAGAGTTTAATTGGAATTTTACCCCGTACCTATTCTGGTCACCGTTTCATTTTATCAGTTGTTGATGTATTTACTAAATATGTTTGGCTTTTTTCCTTAGCAAACGCTACTACTAGAGTCATTTGTAAATTTCTAGAAAAAGATGTATTTTTAAAATTTGGTTCACCTAAAGTAATAGTTTGTGATAACGGTACCCAATTTATTATTTCATTCATTCATTTCTTTTTTTGTAAAGGACGACCATAGGTTATGGTCAAAGTTCTTGCCTCATATTCAATTGGCTTTAAATAACTCTATTAATTTTGCTACTGAATTTACTCCTAATTTTCTTATGTTTGGAAGAGAGCTTATTTTCGATGCTGCTCTGCATCGCTTTAGTAATTTGTTTGATAAGTTGGACGACTTAACTATAGATAGTCGTCATTCTTTTGCTAATTCCTTTCAGGTATTAAAACCTATTTTCGAAAAAGTCACTAATTCCCTATTAAAAGCTTTTAAGCGCAATGCGACTTATTATAATAAAGGCCGCAAAGCCGTCTCTTATCTTGTAGGTGATGTAGTGTGGAGACGAAATTTCGTTCAGTACAGTGCTGCGCACTATTTTTCGGCTAAATTAGCTCCAAGGTTCGTTAAATGTGAAATTCTTAACAAAATTTCAGATAATGTCTATGTTTTAAAAGACCTTACTAAAGGCACTTCGGGCCGTTACCATATACATAACTTAATTTTATTTGGACTTTAACTTCACTGTTTGTGTGTCTGAGTAGGTCAGCTCCCCTGTTTGTGTGATGTATGTAAGATTGTTTGCTAGGGAGGCGTAAGGTAAATTTGTTAGGTAGACTTTCCTCATTTGCACTTTCGTTTGTTGTTATTCTAAAAAGAGCTTTGGACATTGTAGGTATGCTAGGTTGCTCTAGGTACTTCCTGCATATAAGAGTTTTGTATATTTTATATGTACATTAGTGTTTACTTGTACATACTTTTGTGTGCGTACTCTAAGTTAGTTAGTTGAGTGTCGTACCTATTCCTAAGTACTTTTTATAAGTACATACTCTTAAGTACATGTTAGTACATATTGCTTTGTTAAGTTTATATTTAAGGATTTCCCTGGACTTGACACATTTTCTTTTCGCGAACTTGTTTTGACTTTAGCCTGTCAGCTGATCCCTGACGGTGCCTCTTTTCTTTCAGCTTCCGGCTTGTCGTAGCATCTGCTACACGGACGCTGAGAATCTTGTCTCTACTCTTTAGTAGAGCATTCTTTTCTTTTTGTATCACCGTCTTGTCGTGATACAAAGCCTCTTTTGTGTCAACTTCCGGCTTGTCGTAGCATCTGCTACACGGACGCTGAAAATCATATCTCTACTATTTAGTAGAGCATTCTTTTCTTTTTGTATCACCGTCTTGTCGTGATACAAAGTGTTAAAATCAAATGCGTAGGAATTTTTTTAACTGTATATTTTTAGTTGAATTTTACAATATAACACTCGCTACACCGTTCGGATCATGAGAAGAAGAGAATGTTGCTAGTTAACAACATTTTAGGCAAACAACCTTGCCACATTAAAAATATAGAGAGAACTTAAATCTATTATTACATTATATGTTTTGTATTAAACATAGTTGGGGCCAGGCAAAATTACAATAAAGCAAAATGGGTATGCTGTTTGAAATTAAAATAAAGGCAAGACAAGTTACATTATAGGTAAAGGACATAACTTAGTGATAGCTCTACGGTATACCTTGTTATTCATCTTAACATCAGCAACCCTTACATTTCCATCGTTTCCAGGGAAGGTATTAACAATGCGAGCCATTCGCCAGTTTAAAGGTGAGGTGTTCATATCCTTAACAAAAACCAAGTCACCTTCTTTTAAATTTGGTTGCTGGTACTTCCATTTGGGACGGCTTTGGAGTTGTGTTAAGTAATCTTTTGACCATGAATTCCAAAAGTCTTGATTAAGCTTGGTACACAAATTCCAAAAGCGTAAACGATTTACTGAAGCCTGTGTTAAATCAATTTCAGGATACCTTGTCAAAGCAGTTCTAATCAGGAAGTGTCCAGGTGTAATATATTGACAATCATTTGAGATTGCTGAAATTAGAGGTCTACTATTTAGTATTCCTTCTATTTGTATAATTACAGTGTTGAGTTCTTCATATGTTAAACTAAGATTACCTACTACTCGTCTAAAGTGGTGTTTAACACTTTTCTTACCGCTTTCCCAAATGCCTCCAAAAGTTGGGGAATAGCTCGGTATCCAATTGAAAGTAATGAAATTTTGAGAGCAAAAATTGTTAACCGCATCTTTACAATTTTTGGAGGAATGCAGGTCACTTAATTGTTTCATTGTATTACACGCACCCTTGAAAGTTTTAGCATTGTCACAAAATATGTTTGTGGGTGTTTGCGCATAGAAGAGAAAAATCGTTTCGAAGGTTTGGTCAACGAGGAGGATACTACACCAACTCCAACCATGACCCAACCAAAGCCCCCCAAGCCAGAGCCTATTTTTGTGACTGGCGTCATAAACATCACATCCTTAAAAGAAGTTCTGAACAAACTAGCTGAGAATGGCTTATACACCATGTCTACCATGAAATCCGGACACATAGTCAAGATTAACTATGCCTGGTGATATAGACATTTACAAAAAGATCCGTGAAAATTTTACTGCGAACAACATAAGTCATTACACTTATAAACTAAAGAGTGAAAGAGCCTACAGAGTGGTTCTTCGCGGCCTCCATGCGTCTGAAGATGTCAACGAAATAAAACGTGAGCTTAATGAGCTCGGACATGAAGCAAGACAAATAGTAAATGTGAGACAGAGGCAAACCAAAGACCCGCTACCTCTTTTTTACGTAGACCTCGAACCCAAAAACAACAACAAAGACATATTCAAAGTTAATAAACTTGGCTATATGAAAGTTACCTTTGAGGCTCCATACCGGAAAAACGAAATATTACAATGCAAAAGATGCCAAAGATTTGGGCATTCCAAAAACCAATGCCTTAGACCTTACCGCTGCGTGAAATGTGGCGCGACACATCCATCGAAAGAATGTTCCAAACCACCAGACACGGACGCAACATGCGCGAACTGCATGGAAAAAACTAGCAACAAAAGTACAATGAATATAAAGAACTTATTCTAAAACCTAAACAAAATACAGCAGTGAACCTTGTGAGGAAACGAATGGAAAACAAACAAGAGACAACGGAAAACTAAGAAAATACGCAAACCAGTTACAGGGAACGTAATACGAGAAACTTATACGCTGACGCCGCCAAAAGCAGGACTTACCCTGAAACTCTAAATAAGAGTAGATCTCCTGACGACCTAACTGATATCTTGGATAAAATGTTTGACCGCTTTCAAAAAATCATGAGCATGCTCGACAGCATGATGGATCGTATGATCCAGCTTATCGCCCAGTTAATGCAAAAATGTCCCTAAATCTACGTGTTGTTACATGGAACGCCAACGGACTGACGGAGCGCCTACTTGAATTTAAAGCATTTTTAAGCACTGAAAAGATTGATGTCGCATTAATCTCAGAAACAAGATTCACTTCCAAGTCGCACATAAATATCGAAAATTATAATACATACCTCACTAATCATCCGTCAGGAAACTCGCACGGTGGCACTGCAGTTGTAATCAGGAAAAACATCAAGCATTACCTACTAGAAGAACACCGTACAGACAAAATTCAGGCCACATCAATAAGGGTCCAAGACGGCCCGACCGAGACTACCTTATCAGCTATATATTGTCCACCAAGACACACAATCTTAAAAGAGGACTTCACAACCTACTTTTTGGGACTCGGCAACAGGTTCATATGTGGCGGTGACTGGAACGCAAAACACGTATATTGGGGATCCAGATTAACGCTCCCAAGAGGAAGACAGTTATATGCTGCCACAAACGATTTATATCTTACCTGTGCCAGCCATGGAGCGCCCACCTACTGGCCCACCGATCGAAATAAAATTCCCGATCTCTTGGACTTTTTTATCTTGAAAAACATCCCGCAATGCTATACTAGTATCAAAGAATGTGCCGACCTATCATCAGACCACACCCCAGTCATATTAACCGTAAGTGGTAAATTCCTAGAAGCAGAAGTTCCTCAAAGGTTGTTTAGTAAAAATACCTACTGGGATGAGTTTAGAAACATAATAAATAACAATATAAACCTCAACATTTCTCTGAAAACGTCAGATGAGGTAGAGTTGGCAATAGAATCACTCAACAAACTGATTCACTTAGCAGCTAACAACTCAACTCCTAATCAAGTGGCGAGGGCCCCTAAATCTACCCAATACCCTAAAATAATTAAAAACAAAGTCAATGAGAGACGGAGACTCAGAAAAATATGGCACAATACAAGATACCCGAGCGACAAAAGAAACTTTAATAAGGCTTCCGAGGATCTGAAAAAACTGATTGATCAGAAAACAAACGAACATCTTCAAACCTACCTAAGCAGTCTCTCTTTGACTAATGATACAAAATATTCACTGTGGAAAGCTTCTAAAAATCTAGATAGGCCAAAAAACCAGGTTCCGCCAATAAGAACAAAAGAAGGAACATGTGCCAGGTCTGATGCCGAAAAGGCTGCAGCTTTCGCTTAACATCTGCAGACAGTGTTCCAGCCACATCCAAGTACTCATCCCGAAAACGATGATGAAGTTACCAAGTACATGGAAACACCTCTGCAAATGTGTTTGCCCCTACAAAGCACGAGCCCAAAAGAAATTCAACGAGAAATTAACAGGTTGCAAACAGGCAAAGCCCCGGGATACGATCTGATAGACGCTACACTACTAAAACATTTTCCAAAAAAGGGGATACTAATGATAACTATTATATTTAATGCTTGTTTAAGACTATCAATCTATCCTGCCCAGTGGAAGATAGCGCAGGTAATCATGATACCTAAACCAGGAAAGCCACTTCACGAAACAGGATCATATCGACCAATAAGCCTCTTGCCAGTCATTGGAAAGCTCCTGGAAAGAATATTACTAAACAGAATGCGCACCTATTTATCAGATATAATACCAACGCACCAATTTGGGTTTCGTGAGGGACACGGTTCCACGGAACAGATACATAGACTTGTTGATACCATAGGACTGACACTGGAAAATAAACATTACTGCTCAGCTGCTTTTTTGGATATAGGACAGGCATTTGATAGGGTCTGGCATGATAGTCTTTTATACAAAATCAAAAATATGCTGCCCCACAGCTTTTTCCATATCATGAAATCATACCTAAGTATGAGAAGCTTCCAAATCAAGTACAGCAATGAAACTTCTAATTTGAAACTCATTATGTCAGGAATACCGCAGGGAAGTATCCTGGGCCCGGTATTATACTTCCTATTCACTGCTGATCTGCCGACGCATGCCGATATCACAACTGCCACATATGCTGACGACACGGCTCTACTATCAGTAAGCGAAAACCACCAAACGGCCTCAGCTAAACTTCAAAACCATCTCTCGGAATTAGAAATATGGCTCAACCGATGGCGAATAAAAGTAAACCAGAGTAAGTCTGTACATGTAACTTTCACTCTGAGAAGACAGACTTGCCCTCCAGTTCATCTCTACAGTGAGGAAATTCCACAAGCCGAAAGTGCAAAATACCTGGGCATGCACTTAGATCGCCGACTCACATGGAGGAAGCACATATGGAGCAAACGTAAACAGCTTGACGCTCGAATGCGATCTATGTACTGGTTGGTCGGACGCAACTCTAGACTGTCCCACACCAGTAAACTAACAATATACAAAGCAATCTTAAAACCCATATGGACTTATGGTATACAGCTATGGGGTGTTGCAAGTAACAGCAACATAGATATATTAGAAAGATTTCAAAGTAAAACAATACGAACTATGCTCAACATTCCGTACTATATCAGTAACACGTATATTTACATGGACCTGGATCTGAACACTGTTAAACAGGAGATAGTAAAACACAGCCAGAAGTACCAACACAAGCTCTTGACACATGTCAATCAGCTGGCGTCAAGACTGGAAGGTGAAGGAAGTGTGAGGCACACCAGACTCAGAAGACACAGTATCTGCTCCCTAACAAGCAGATTTAACTAAATTGGAGAGCAAACACAAATAGGAGCGATCAATGGAGCTCCTAGTGATAAAATAACAATAATTAATAGTGACTGTATGAGTGTACAACACCTGATTGGCCTATTGTGTCAAACACAGATTGCAATGTTGCAGAAAAACAAAAAAAAAAATAGAAGAGAAAGATAAACAACTTGATGTTTACAATAATTTATTTACCATCACAATCGTTAGGTTGCTTGGTATCTCTATAGGTATTTCTCCAGGACACGCGACGTGTGTTGATGCTGGTGGTTAGATAGAGAAGAGGGCGCTGGTGGTGGTCGGCGTCATCTCCCAGCTTCCCGAAGGCTCACGCCATTGGTCCGCGGCGCGGCTCATGTGATTGGTTGGCGTCTCGCGCATGTGTGAATCGACATATTATGTGTAAATCCGCGAGCCGGCGAGCCGTCTCGTGAAAGCGCCGTCAGATGGCGCGAACATACTCGGGGCCGCTGGAAGCTCGCTTTCAGTAATTTCTTTAACCGCAAGGGGGCATATTCGGTTGAGTGCCCTTCTTATGAGTCCTCTGGATGTGGTGACATCTGCTACGCGAGGTACGCCGTCCTTGCTGGGATATAACTTGGTGACGCAGCCCATACGCCAGTTCAGTGGCTGCAAACCTTCATCCTTGATCAGCACAAGCTCTCCCAGTTGTAGGTCGCGCTGCCGCGTCCGCCATTTGCCGCGTTGCTGTAGCTCGGAGACGTAGTCGGAAGACCAGCGCTTCCAAAAATATTGACGCAGCTGTTCCAGCCTCTGGTATCGGTCCAAGCGGCTCGAGTTGTCTTCTAGTAGCGACGCGGTTGGCGGCGACGTCAGCGACCTGCCAACCAGAAAGTGCCCTGGCGTGAGCGGGGAAAAATCGTTGGGGGAGGGGGAGAGAGGACAAATTGGTCTGCTATTTAAAATAGCTTCGACCTGGCTGAACAGGGAGGCCAGCTCCTCGAACGTGAGGTGCGTATTACCGAGAACCCGTTTAAGGTGAAATTTGGAACTTTTAATGCCGGCCTCCACGTAGCCATTGAAATTTGGGGCGTAAGCCGGTGCGAATACAAATTTAATCATTTGATCAGCTGCAAACTCAGAAATATCATCTTTGTTAAGCTTAATGAAGTCATTCATTTCCTTTGCAGCAGCAGTAAAATTACGACCATTATCACAAAGGAGCTCCGCAGGCTTGCCGAGGCGAGCGATAAACCTTCGGAGAGCCAAAATGAATGCATCTTTAGATAATTCGCTTACGGCTTCCAAATGAACACACTTATACCTTAGGCAAATAAATAAACACAAATAGCATTTTGTGATTTTACATCCGCGGCCACGGCGATCGGTAATTAAAAAAGGACCAGCCATGTCTACTGCTGTAGCTGCGAATGGAAAATCAGCTGTTAAGCGCTGCGCTGGCAAATTTCCCATTATATTTTTTAAAGTTTGCCCAGCGGCGCGTCTACAAGTGACGCAGGTGCGAGCCGTGCTCCGTGCGAGGTTCCTGCCCCCAACCGGCCACACGGTGTCTCGGACTGAGGACAAAAGGAGCTGCGGTCCCGCATGTAAGAGACGAGTGTGTTCGTGTTTAAATATGAGTTTGGTGAGTGTGTGCTTAGCACTTAATAACATGGGATGCTTCTTATCATAGCTATAACCAGAAGCGTCCAGCCTCCCCCCGACTCTCAAGATGCCTTGAGAGTCTATAAAAGGTGTCAAAGACGCAATGTGCAACTTAGGAGTTAAGTTTTTATTTTTATTTAAAATCTCGAGTTCAACAGGAAATGATTGCTGTTGTGAAAGCTTCACTAATGAACAAAACGAGTCAGTAAACTCTTGCGTCGTTAATTTGCCTGTCAATTTAGGCTGACTGCGTTTACAATAGTTATTAATGAAACGACGCACATAAACTACAGTACGTTGTAACGTTTTGAGTCTAGAAAATCTATCAAAATCTATAATACATAGAGACGACTCTACATTAGCCACCATAGAGGTAAGCTTTAGTTCAGGCAAGCTGTCAGGTATGTCAGAGTTCAAGGTCGGCCAATTACTTTCAGGCTTTAGAAGATAGTCAGGGCCATGCCACCAGAGGGCGGTGCTGGAGACATGCTGAGGATCCACGCCGCGCGTGGCGAGATCCGTGGGATTCTCTGCAGTAGGCACGTGTCTCCAGGCCGCCAATGGGGCAAGCTCTGCTATAGCCGCGACTCTGTTAGCCACAAAGACCTTCAACTTTGGCACATCCGTTTTTAACTACGCTAGAACTATGGCGGAGTCTGTCCAGAACACAGTACGTGAAATAGGCTTTCTTAGAGCCTTCACTACAGCACTATAAGTCTTAACTGCTAACAGGGCTCCGGCGAGTTCCAGACGCGGTATTGTGGTGGGCTTAATAGGCGCCACTCTGTCCTTTGCACACAGTAGGTTGATACATTGCTCACCTGAGCTTGAAAAAGATTTTATATATATACATGCAGCTATAGCATTTTGGGATGCATCCGAAAAGCAATGAAGTTCAATTGTAGATGGTACGTCACTAAGCACATACCTAGGTATCTTTAATAATTTAAGATGATGTAGATTTTTAATAAATCGTGACCAACTACGATGGATTTCTGGTGGTACAGGTTCGTCCCACCCAGCCTTTGCCATCCATAGTCTTTGTATTAAAATTTTCGGTTTGACCGACAATAAACTTAAATGCCCCAATGGGTCAAATATTTTAAATGTTGTAGATAAAATGGTTCGTTTGTTCACATTTTTACTAGCATCATCAACATCAATAGAAAAACTTAACATGTCTTGACTAGGATCCCACCCTAAACCAAGCGTTTGGCAAGATTAACCTAAGGTCAAGTTACCTTGTGAAGTGATGGACTCTAAGTTTAACAATTGAGTCGAGTTTGAACGGTATTTACGTAGATTAAAACAACCGGAAGCTAAAGCTTGAGAAACCTTGGTTTGTATAAGCAGTAAGTCGGATTCGGAATCTGCACCCGTTAATAAATCGTCACAGTAAAAATCATTATGTATGACAGTCTTAACTAAGAGGTCATTGCACTCAGCCCCTAATTGCCACAAACACCTAGCCGCTAGAAAACTTGCAGAAGCAAAGCCGTACGTTACGGTGTTTAAAGCGAGCGAGCGAACAGGTAAATGTTCGTCCTCGCGCCACAAAATGACCTGCAAGTCCCTGTCAGACTCATCAACTAAAATCTGCCTGTATTGTTTTTCGATGTCTCCTGACAGTACTTACATATTTTTAATTACGAAATCTAAGCAGTATGTTAAACAAAGAGTCTTGGATGTTAGGGCCTACCATCTGAATATCATTAATAGAATATCCCGACGAGGTGGGGCAGGAGGCATCGAAAACCGTTCTAAGTCGAGTGGATTCACTATCTTCCCTTATCACAGCATGATGCGGGAGATAGTTTGCTCGATACTGGAACTTTGATTCAGTCAGATGACCCAGGCTTCTATATTCATCTATGAAATCTGTATACATTAATTTAAGTTCGGGCTGCTTAGCAAAGCGCCTCTCTAAGTTAAACATACGCCTTTTTGCAATATTAAATGAATTTCCTAAACAATCAGGCGTGTCAATTAAATTAATTTAATTTTACTACAAACCTGCCATCTGGCTGACGATAAGTGTTATCAGTGAAATGTTTTTCTATGGGGTGTGATTCAAACTTATCCCCTGGGAGGCTCACCTCAATGGGTAGCTCCTCTGTCTCCCAAAACCTTGTCATTTGGGCAGACAGATCAGATAGTGAAAGGTTACTGCGTGTAACAGTATTTAAATTGTTACTTGTACTGGCCACTGGACCTGTCAAGAGCCAGCCAAGTCTTGGCTGAATCAACATGGTTTGTTTGTTTGACAATGTTTTTTGTTCACCTCTTGGCTGAATCAACATGGTTTGTTTGTTTGACAATGTTTTTTGTTCACCGCCCACTATTTGCCACAAAATATCTGCTCCTAACAAAATATCAATGTGGGACGGAATATTAAATGTTGGATCTGCAAGCTTTATAGATGCAGGTATATTTAGTTGACTTACATCAAAGTATCTCTTAGGTAAGTTATCAGTTATTTGGTTTAAGACCAGGAAATTAACGTTGGCACTAAAATTATCAACCTTAGACTTTATCTTTGCCGCACAACGACCTGGGATACATTTAAGTGGAGTGTTACCTATACCTAAGATGGTTGTGGCAATTACGGGCTGAGATGCAAGCGGCATGTAGGATGACTGGCTTCCACAGTCCAGAAGACACTTAACGGTTTCTATCCTATTGTTGCAAGGATTAATCACTTCTATTAAAGTTGTGGATAGCAGCACCTCACTGCTAGACAGTGAGGAGTTAGCAGTGGAGGTCTGTGGCACCTCTGCACTGTTAGAAGCCGTCATAGTAGAGGAGGACGCAGGCTCCACCGTACCACTACTGGTAGGCTGGACGCTCCGATCCATGCTAGCACCACTAGACGGACAGTTTTGTGTTTGTGTTGTATGTAGGTATGTGTTATGTCGTCTCTTACATACGCGACAGCCGCTCAGTTTACACCGACGCAACTCATGGTCTGGTCTTAGACAGACATGGCACAGCTGGAGGCTGGAAACCCGCGAACAGCGCTCGTCGACAGGCAGCTGCCTGAAGACGGGACAGTCGTAGACACGGTGGTCGCCGCAGCACACGACGCACGGCCGACCCCTTGTAAACCCCCCCCCCCCATAAAATATACCCCTTAAACTAAGAAACCCTCAACCTCTAACTATCTATAACTAAAGCCTAAAGTAAATTAAAGGCTACATTTTAAGTCTATAGAAAATCCTAACACTCTATACTGAAACACTTAAATGAAAGCTATGAAAATTTGTATTAAGTTTATTCTGAGTAGGCTTCTAAGTAAAACTACTAAGCTTATAAACTACCTATCAACTTTCCTATCTTTAAATATACCTTTAGAGTAAGAATGATTAATATTGTTGAAATGGCCATATGATCGTCTAATGTTAAAGGAACCTACTTTGTGAACCGATATAGATAGTAACCTAAGAACTTTTCATGCTTATAAGTTTGGTATAAATATATGTATATAACCTATCCCTATAAGATTTAGTTTAATGTAATATATGATAGTTAATTGTAATGAAATTACTATTTATAACTAAGAGATAATAGTCTTGTTGTTTGATCTTATGAAATATATGTATAGGTCAGTCTTAGTCTTTGGTACTAGTTAGGGTTTTTAGATTGAAACTGGAAAGTATGCTTATGGCATTTTATTTTGCGCCTAAGGTCAGAGCCCATGACTCCCCGCTCATGACTGTGGGACTCGTCTACCTGACTGGACATCCCTCCAGCGCCTATCAATCTTTACGTAACACCTGGCCATAATGTGAGTTTTATCGCACGCTGCGCGCACGGTAAAACTCGCATTGTGGCCAGGTGAAGACGTAAAATTGTGTACTCATCACGGGCGGTAAAAAAGAAAGCCCTCTATCGCATATTTACAACCCTCGCCTACGGCTCGGGTCTCAAATACCTGCGATTTCGGGCTTTCTTTCTTTTACAGCCCTTGTTAAGTAATGTACTATTTCTTTCTCTTTCCAGGTGGGATATATTGAATTTACAGTCTTTGTCAGTTGTTAGTAGTAAATTAGTTAAAAGAAGTCTGTCATCAGTCAACCAAAGGACAAGAGGGTTTTCAAGCGCTCCATACTCAATGCAAGAGTGAAATACAATCTAATAGACATTTGTTATTGTTTGTATGTCTCATTAGATCTACTAGGAGCTGAATTATTAAAAGTCAAAGTCAAACTGTCAAGATGTAGATTGTAGTGGTAAATAGTCATATATTAGACCAAGTTTGTTAGGTTATATATAGTAATAATTAGTAGTCTTAAAAGACCAAGTTAATGAAGATTGAAGTGTAACATTGCACTGTAACTTTTATGAAGAGTTTATTTATAAAATATATTTATGGCATATTCTAGAATGATAGTGAAACTTTCTAGTCATGATGAATGCTGGTTCTGATAATGATTTCAATCATAAATTGTAGATAAAAGCTGAAGTTTATTCCCACAGGAATAGAATAGTGAATCTTACTGCTCACAACTATAAAGCCGGTTTTCCCTTGAGAACAACCAATCAGGGTACGTAACCCATAGCGTAAACAGAGAAATCACTTGACGTAAAATATTCAAATTAAATTAAGAGAAATCATTTTATTTCGTTCATTCTTTCAATGCTGATGGTATATCTGGCTATCTGCCATAGACTAGAAATATTCACATATCTTTAGTTTACTATGCTCAAGCTTTAGAAATACTGGAACTGATGAATATAATGTACAATCTGTTACATTGTCATTATTTAAAAGTTGCAGCTTACTTTGCGCAAGCCGTTTTATTGATGTTATAACTTATCGGACGTTGGTTTTTGCAGTAGATAGTTACTTTATTATTTATAGGAGAAAACAGTTTACTAACTCTCAATTAAACATTTGTAAAATAGATTTGAAGATATAGTAAAGCTTTCTAGTCTTGATACTATTTTATGCTTTTAAGTACATTTACTAGAAGGAGTGACCTCGGTCATTGTAGTGCATGTTCTTATGCATAATTCCCGTGGGAATGGCTGATTGAATTAACTATACAGTGACTAACCGGTGCTCGTAAGCAGTGACGGTAGAGACGTATCTCAGTATGTACAGCAATCTATCTGCCTCTGAAGATTGAATGAGAGAAGACAATCCAACTCATAAATATTACTTTGATATTTACTAAGAATGTTGTTTGTCAGTTAAAGACTGGAAATATTTACCATCAGACAAACTAGCATAATTACTTATTATTGTATATGTCTATGTTCAATAAACTGAAATCTCCTTAAGATGAAACAAATAAGCATGGGAATAAATAGTATATCCCACTGATTCTTTAGTTATGGCGGATAACATATTTAATTTAAACTTCCTATTATTTTTCCTATATAGTAGCGGTATAAGACCAAACAAGGATGAATTTAAAAGTTATTTTTAATTAACAAGATTTAATCCTATATGCCTAGTTGAATTCCTATTGCTTTATGTCCTAGTTCCTTATTTTCCCTACATTGAAGCTACCCTAAACCTACTGATAAGTCCTATTCTACTTGCTACACCTATGGGGTTACCTCACCCGGTAATTAGCTAGGTCCCTAAGGAATCTGGAAAGTTCAGCTGAGTCGGCTGAGAAGGCAACCTATAGCTCGAGTTGTGTGTACCTCCCCCCTCACTTTTGGTGAACCGTAGTTCTCAGGGATAGTGAGAGTAAGGCGCCCTATTGTGTGGTTTAGTATATATACATAAAAAATAGGTTTATCGGAACCCAGCCTCAACTCCAATAAAACTTCAGTAAGCGCGCGCCGGCATGTCAACTGGTGATCCTTACTTGTTCTTTAAAGGCTGACATTGAGACTAAGTAGGCGCTTCTACGGATGTCTATGTTGGTAAAGAGACATCCGGGCTTGCCCAAGGCTCTTTTAGACTCTAATAGTTCCAAATCAGAGGCTCCGTTAGGCTTCCTCGGACTTGTCAGACATTTACTAGTGGTAGCCTGATCACTGTTCTGGTACAAGTGTGTGCTAATCTAGCTTAACTCAACAAATATTCCCCACTATACAAGGAATGTCCTTTAATCTACAGCGATGTAAAATATTGTACCAGACACGAATGATAACCAACCCAAGGTTTCTGAAAAGTACACAGAAAGGTATATTAGTACACGTATTGGTATTTGGGAAACCTCGCCAGCTGTGTCCGGACTCTGATCACAGTGGTTAGCTAAAGGTGTCCTGGCCCAGCAAGGATTTCTACCCACCAATACAAACAATAGAAATACAATCATACAATAGAAAGCCTCACTAACTGCAACCCAAGCTATGTAAACTAGGATTAACAGTAGCAAGAAAAATAATAAACCAAAAGTTCCTTACCAAGGTATAAATATAAAATATCAAAATAAACAATTCCAAATATAAAAATTCCCACCACCTGTCTACTGAAGTGAATCTGGAAAACAAAATCTTTTGATTAAAGCACAACCCCCCAACCATCACCAATCATATATAAAAATACAGAGCTTTCGCACTGCATTCCCATACATGACAGAAAACCATCTCCCACACAATAATATTTATATCCTACTCCCCAAACAAACCTTTTCCCTATCCCCTCGCGGAAGGAATTTAATTACTACTCTAACTGTGAAAACGCGTCTTCCAAACACTACCAAAGCAATACATAATCCTATTTAAAGCCGGTAAAACAATAGTTAGCTAATGAGTCGCACGAACTTAAGCCCTACATATCTTATACCTCCCTACTAATAACATAAAATTAACGTTAACTATACAAACGATGTAACCGTATCACTTTAAAAGATCGCAAATATTAAACCGAATACTACGTAGTTTAAATTTTACTGCAAACTAGCACTGAATCAAGAATTTAACCGCGAACGCGTCGTACTCCTATTTCTCTATAAAACTCGTAATTAACCGAAATTTACACAAAATATAACAAATAAACGGACGTAGCACGATATAAAAACCAAACGAAATTAACGCGACAAGGTAACTACGAACCGTAAGTGAATTTTACGCAAGGCGTTCCCCAGTAAACGAGCCTATCCCCTTTGAATAACGAAAATAAAGCCAAAATATAAACGTTCCGCGATGAATGCCCAGAAAATAATAATCTTCTTCCCTTTGAAATCTCTATATATAAGTTCAACTGGCGGCCATCGCGCTTGAACCACTCGTACCACTCGTGCAACTCGTGCAAGTCAAGCAACTCTTGCCACTCGTGCAAGTCATGCAATTCCTTCAAAATTATCCCTTACTATAAATAACATAAGGTATACTTTCAATCCCCATTTTAATCGCTTAAGTCATTTTAATCATTACAATCCTACATCACCTGATTTGTAATTAGAATCTACACTGATAATTGAAACTAATCCTTATGCTATTCAATACACAGTACATTTTTCCATTATTCCCAGTACTACCGTTTTTAATATCTACTCGAGTCCGTATTCTGATGGCGTCTATCTCCGTCACTGTCGTATTCTACCAATTCGAACATGACAGACTCTGCCTGTCTGTACCACCAGAAATCATAATAAGGCGCCACCTACTCGGTGATGTTCGTTTACGTAATCGGTTTGGTCCGATTCTAGCGAGACAACCTATATAGTTCCTTCCTTCTCTCTCTCGTGTTCATTACTCAAGAGTTATAACACTCCTATTTCTTTTATATAACCATTGTTTATTGAAGAAATAAATAAGATTTACAATTCTAAAGTTTGTATTAAACAAATATTTAACTTACACTTGTTTTGATGTAATATTGCGGACTATTTTTAGCAGGCGCTTAAATTTGTTGCATTTGCATTTTGTCATTTATTATTGTTTTCATACACGAATACATATAATTAATATCTATTAATATTGTTATTTTATTAAAAATAGACTCTGCATATTAATCAGCTCTCGCTAGAGCCTGAACTAACTCTAATTATATTTGTGAATTTGAACGGGCATATCTGGACCGTTACACCCTGCTGTCACTTTGTTTCACTGAAATCACAAATGTTTTTATGTTTTTATCTTGTTTACTATTTGCAATTTCTGGCTTGTTGTTTGGTTGTTTATCCCTTTTTGCCCTATACAAGTTTTCTAAAATGTCTGCGCGGTTTTTCAAAAAATCTTTAAAATCATTTAGAGTAGGCCACTCCTTAAGAGTGCTCCTGTACTCTTCCCACTTTATGTTTGTACTTGAATCTAATTTTGCAGATAACAAATGCACTAAGATTGTGTCCCAATGTTCAGTAGGCTGACCAAGAGTCTTCAGCGCTCTGAGATTCTTTGTAACATGGTCACTTAGAAAACGTAAGGATCGGTCAGACTCCCGCTGCAAAGAATCAATGTTAAACAAAGACATCAAATGGTTAGTGATCAACTGTCTTTTATTACTATATCTTTCACACAAGAGTTCCCAGGCTTCAGTATAATTAATAGCAGAGACCTCCAGATTGGAGACTACTCGAGCAAGCTCACCCTCCAAGTATGAAATCAAATAATGAAACTTGTGAATTGACTGAATTTTATCATTATTATGAATTAAAGATTCAAATAAATCCCTGAACTCCATCCATTTGTGACACGAGCCATCAAAGCGATTGATTTTAATTTGTGGTAACTTAAAACCGAGTTCATCAGCATGATGACAGCTCGAGGCACAATTTTGTAGGGACTGAGCACGGGTTTTTTCTTTAGAAGGATCAGCCCTGTCGAATATACTTTGTGCAATTGCAATAGCTAAGTTTATGTTATCCTCGAACAGCTCTCGGTGCTCGAGTTCACTGTCCAGTTCATCACTATTTATGACCTCAATCGAAGTTTGCAGCTCATCAAAGCGCACAGATAATCTCAATGATTTTATTTAATCTCAAAGTTAAATCGTTAGATTTCACAACATCTAATATTTCATTATCATCATTTGCATCTAAGTATCTTGTGAATCTAGTTACTTGTCCTTTCATAGAACTACGCTTAGTTTTTAACTCAGCAAGCTGCGCAACAACATGCTTTGTATCAACCATATTGAATATTTATTGTTAGTTTTACAAGAATGATAAATAAAACACTGAAGCTATCCACTTGAAAACATAAATGAAGTTATAATTCGCAAACAGCTCACGCCCCTCGGTTCCTTGGCCACGTGGAGGCGCCCGTCGCACAACGGAGGCAGGCACGGGAGCACCCAGCAGGGCACGAAGTAGGTGAAGAGACACGCGTCAGCACGCCGCGCTTGACACGTTGACACGTCGACGCGTTAACGCGTAGCTGAAATGGCGTAAGCAACAGGGTGCATATGCGGCAAAACAAAAAAGAAACCAAGGGAAATTTAAGTGCAAAAGAAAGAAAGATTTCGCAAATACCTAAGTCAAAAGGTTAAGAAATGTGCCGTTACACGAATAAAACATATATGTATAACTCGCAAATATGTGCAAAACAATTGAAATGTGGGGTTAATTACGTAAAATGATGCATAGGTAAAGTTACATGCGCAGGCATTAAAAAGTTAGGTCATAGGGTTAAAAAAATTAAGAATTTATAGTGGTCAAGTGCGAAATAAAATTTAATTTATTGAAGTTAGGTCACGTAGGTCAAATTTAAAATGAAGCTAAGTTAAAACGAAATACGAGATGCATAACACGGCAAAAAAGGGTTGGTACATTACCTAAATGAAGTTTCAAGTTAGCAAAAAACACGAGGTTGAATGACCCGGTGAAAAACGATACCTAAATTAAATGTTTGAAGTTAAGTTACACTAAAACACGCGGTGCATAGAACGGCAAAAAAAACAATACACACTGAAGTTAAGTTTATAAAAAATACGACGTGCATGACACGGTGCAAAGACGAAAACAAGTTAAATGAAGCTAAGTTGACACAAAATAAGAGGTGCGTGGCACAAAAAGGAGAACACAAGGCCTGCCTAAGCAGGTTAGGTAAGCGGCTTCCCTCAAGTGTACGGGGCCGCGACGCACCAAGCACGTGGGAGACCGACCGGCACCTGCGATTTAAACAGCCAGGCCGGCACTCGACCACCGTCGTTTGGGGTTACGGGCAAAGGGAGTTGAGTTGGGCTCACGGCACTTTCCTTTATGGCCTTGGCAATAGCGCGAGTCGCCGACGAGGCGCGCAGCGGTGACCGCCTCTGGCCGGGCTCCTCGTTGTTTTCGGGCTTCTTGCGCGGCTCGCGCGGCTTTGTTGAGGTGCGCCTACGGCGTGCTGGACACCGAAGCTCCGCGTTTTTGTCGCGTCGGCGGCGCCAACGCGGCGCCGACACAAGATAGCTTCCTCGGTTCTGGAAAGCTAAGTGAGCACGGTCGCGTGTCCTGTCACGGTCGCCACTTTCTATGTTTGCGCATAGAAGAGAAAGATAAACAACTTGATGTTTACAATAATTTATTTACCATCACAATCGTTAGGTTGCTTGGTATCTCTATAGGTATTTCTCCAGGACACGCGACGTGTGTTGATGCTGGTGGTTAGATAGAGAAGAGGGCGCTGGTGGTGGTCGGCGTCATCTCCCAGCTTCCCGAAGGCTCCCGCTATTGGTCCGCGGCGCGGCTCATGTGATTGGTTGGCGTCTCGCGCATGCGTGAATCGACATATGTGTAAATCCGCGAGCCGGCGAGCCGTCTCGTGGAAGCGCCGTCAGATGGCGCGAACAGTGGGCATGCCACGCCGAGAAATAAATCGTTTCAGACATGCTAGAAAATTTTCAGTCGAGAGGTCTGACACAAGTTCTAAATGGATTGCTTTTACAGCAAAGCATACAAAAAGTGCAATATAGCCTTTAGTTACAATGGGATTTCTTACACGAGCGACCTTTAAATTAAATGGGCCACAAAAGTCAATTCCGACATGCTGAAAGGGCCTGCTCTGAGTGATTCTTTCTTTTGGTAAATCCCCCATCAACTGCTTCGCTGCTTTAGCTTTCATACGTACACATTTAATACATTTATGCACCACTTTTTTGACTTCTCGAATCCCATTTACCAGATGGTGCTTTTGAGACAGAGAGCCTAACACTAACCTTACTCCCGCGTGCATGAGCCTTATTTGCTCTCGTTCTATGATGAGATGAGTAATAAAGGAATTCTCGGGCATTATTGGTGGGTGCCGTTTGTCATAAGACAAGTTGTCTGCATGTTGCAGCCTTCCCACGGCTCTGATAATGCCTTTTTTATCAAGGAAAGCTAATTGATCACCTATATTTACAGGTTTGTTCTTAGAATGTAAGATCAGTTCTTTCGCAAAGTGTTCATTCTGCGTACAACGTATAATTATCAACATAGAATCACGTAGCTCCTTGGAGGTTGGGTTATCGCTTTTTATTCTATTGTTTTTGTTCAAGCAGTTATTATAAAACCTGTAAATAAAGGCCTAAATTACCTTTTGAAGCATGTGAATGCTTGAACATCTTTTTAATAAGTTATTAGTTTCTACATTTGTGGTATTGCACAAAATGTCATCCATCTTGTTGATAGATTCATCCAGTTTTACACTGGGCGTTGATTAAATTTTTTTGAGTTATTATGAGTGTATTTTACATCACTTAAATCAGGCGAGCCGTGCCACCAAGCATAACTATGCTGAAGCTTTTGTGGCTGTACGCCTCTCGACAATAAATCAGCTGGATTGTGATTTGTCCTAACATAAAACCAATTTGATTTTTCTGTCAACTGTAGAATTTGCTTTTTACTTCACCTGATAGGAAAACTTCATGAGCTACTCTTACCTTTAAAGTTTTGCTTACTCTATGAGCCAGTTGGGCTAATAGGAGTGCACTATTGAGCTCAAGTTGTGGGATTGTGTGGGATTTGTTTAATGGTGCCACACGAGACTTTGAACATAATAAGTTTACCTTTACAGAACCATCTTTTATAAAAGTTCTCAAGTAGAGACAGCTTCCAAAGGCTTTAAGTGATGCATCTGCATACCCTACTAGCTCTACATGGGATACAAATGCACCATGTACACATCTATTTATTTTGATTTGACCCATTTGGTTCAAATTATTTAAAAACTTGGACCAGTATAGAAACTGATCATCTGGAATTATAGAATCCCAGCCAATGTTCGAAGACCATAGCTGTTGCATGAATAGCTTGGCAGACACAATTACAGGGCCAATTAAACCAAGCGGGTCAAACATTTTTCTTATAAAGCTGAGTATTTTCCTTTTTGTGTTTTGTTTGTTAATTTCCTCAAGCATAGGGCTAGAGAAGCTTAACTCATCAGAGTTTATCTGAAACATAAGACCTAGTGTCTTAACAGTTTCATTTTGACCCATCTCTATATTATGAACCTGCCTGTGCTCGACTGGGATATCATTCAACAGCGGAGCATGGTTAGAACACCATTTGTGCAAAGTAAATCCACCTACATTAAGCAGCTCTACTATTTGATTTTTCAGCTCATGAAGTGTTTCTATATCATCCGCACCAGACAGAACATCATCAACAAAAGTATTTTTTAGCATGGCTTGTGAGGCCAAAGGATATTTTTCTTTATAATTATTTGCTAATTCAATCAAGCATCGAGTAGCCAAAAAAGTGGATGCCTTTAGACCATATGTTACAAGCAGCTGATGGGTTCAGTGGGTGAATCGCGCCATAAAATGTTTTGCAGGCAAAGTTGATGTTCATTTATAAAAACATTTCGAAACATCTTTTGAATGTCACATATTAAAACAAAACTGTAGGTCCTGAATAAAACAAGAATGTCAAAAAGCTCACTCTGTACAACAGGCCCATTCAGCATGACGTCATTGAGTGATGTTTTGCTCCGTGACAGCGTCGAAGACGACCCGGAGCCGAGAGCTGCGACTTGCCTCATTGATTACAGCATGATGTGCTAAGAAAAACACAGGACCATTTTCAAAATCATATCTCCCAACATCAAATATTTTTGCATGTCCTAGTTCTACGTATTGGTGTATAAACTTTTTATATTGCTCAAAGAGTGCTGGTTCTTTGTGCAGCCTTTTCTCCAACATTAAGAATCTATTGTAAGCCGTAGAGAAAGAATCTCCTAATTTTCTAAAATCATCCATGGGAGATATTAATGGCATGTCCACATAAAAATGATATTTTTTTATTGATACAGAATCTTTAAACACTGTTTCAGCCTTTTGAAATGCATCACATATGGGCTTTGTCAGCTCAGGTAATTTTTCTGAGAGCCAAAATTGCTCCATTACATTTTCTAATTTCTCACAGTTTGAAATGACAAAGTTATTTACGGTATCAAATCCTATACTGCTACAAACATTTTCAGGAATATTGCCTGCAACTATATATCCAAATATAGTATTTTGGAGTACAGGTTCATTTTCAGTCTTTATGCAACCCTGCAATAAAATATTGAAATATATGTCGGCTCCCAGCAAAAGAGAAATTTCTTCTGGTAGATAAAAGGTATCATCAGCCAACAGTATATTATTTGGCAACTGCCAATTTAACAAATTGATCCTTTTTTGGGGCAAATTGGAAGTTATTTGTTCAATTACATGACATTTCAAATTTAATATAACATTATTGTTGCAGGAACCTATAGTTAATTTTACATACTCATTTATATTGTTTCTCATGTTACCAAACCCAATTACACTATTTTGTTGAATTATTGCATTCAACCCAAGCTTGGTAACCAACTTTTGTGTGATAAAGGATGCTTGACTACCAGTATCTAGCAGCGCTCTGTAAACCACCTCCTGATTACATTGGTTTACTATTTTGACTTTAATGGTTGGTAGCAGAACACCACTAGGCATATTTTTTAAAGCAGTAGCAACAGCTGGAGACTCACCTCTAGATGTTGAAGGTTGCTGCTGGGCAATGGTGCTCAGAGCTTCTTTCTCCAGGTGCAACAATGTGTTGTGACCCTGTTTACATAGTTTGCATTTAAAACTAAATTTACATTTGCCATCATGATTGTTAGCGAAAATAAATAACGCTTTAAAAAATTTAAATGTAACAACCTCAAATTGTCATAATGCATCAACATGCAAATTGCCAAACATTGAGATTCCGACATTTGACAGTCGTGACTTCACGAAATTCAAGCCATTTTTTGATCTTTTTATGGCAGTCATAGACCAGAACAACTCTTTGTCCAATGTTCAAAGGCTTTTTTATCTTAGAAAATACTTGCATGATGATGCATTGGCAGTGATTATTAACTTACCATTGGTTAATGAATCATATAATGAAGCAATTCAACTGTTGAAAAAGCGCTTTGACAATAAGTCACGTTTAATTGCCAATCATATTGGTGTTTTGTTAGATATACCCACAATGAAAAAGGGTACAGCGGCCTCGATACGGGCGTTTGTTTCCCAAATTAATCAGCAGTTGCATGCCTTAAAAAACTTAGATGAACCAGTAGATAAATGGAACATGCTACTTATATATATTTTAACCAGAAAACTGAATCAAATTACAAACCGGGCGTATCAGTTGGATAGGGATTCGGATAACATGCCTTCCATGGCTAGTTTTATAGACTATTTAGAAAAGCGTGCTATAGCGCTCGAGGATAGTTCTCAAAACAGGAGCGCCTACTATGATGGTGTTACCAAATATTTTCCAAATAAAAGTACTGCCTATGAAACTCCATACAAGTCAACATCAAAAGTATCAAACGTGGTATCCAAGCCGCTGCCACCCTGTAGATATTGTCTCAATAAAGACCACCAAATATATAATTGCCCTATGTTCAAAATGTTACATGTTTCGCAACGGCAATCATATGTTATCGATCCTCCACCTATATTTGTTGACAAAGTGGAAAACATCCAACCCCTCCTAAACCTCCTTAACGAACATGCTCAGAATATGTATGATCTAAAATTTCTCCGTAATGATCAGGTGAAAATACAATCTAAAAACCCAGAGACGTACCGAAACATAGTCAAGCAGTTGGAACAAAGGAATACGGAATTTTATACGTACAAGCCCAAACAAGAAAGAAGCTTTAAAGTGGTGCTTAAAAACATGCACCCATCAACTACACCCGAAGATATAAAAGAATCCTTAAACGAAATAGGTCATGTCTGCACAAATGTTTGGAACATTAAACAAAGAGGAACTAAAAAGCCGTTACCAATGTTCATAGTTGAACTAAAATCAAATAATAATAACAAGAACATATATGAAGTTAAAAACCTCTTGAACTGTCTGATATATTTTGAACCCCCCCGCCCAAAACGTGAGCTGCCACAATGTGCCAAATGTCAACAGTATGGACACACTAAGGCGTACTGCCGCCGAAGCCCTAGGTGCATTAAATGCGCCGGAGAACACCTCTCAATTGAATGTACAAGACAATCGAGATCTGATGATGTAAAATGTGTCCTTTGCGACGGTAACCACCCAGCCAACTACAGAGGCTGTAAAATCTACAAGGAACTACAAGGTCTTAAATTCCCAAAAAATACTGTAAGCAAGAAAGGAGCACCTCAACAACAACCACAGACGGCGGTGGCTACGGATCGACATGGATCGTCAGTCACCACCTATCCAGATATAGATCCCAATAACATACATAAACATTCATACAGAGACGCACTAATCTACAACAAGACATCGACAAAAAATACAACGCAGAAACTGAAGCTACCAAAAATATAGATCGGAACGAAATACGAGAAATAATGGATCTGATGAAACAAATGATGCAACAACTAACTACCCTGACTAATCTTATAATAGCACTCACGACGAATTTATCTAAACGGAGCGACTAAAAATAGCTCTGTGGAATGCCAATGGGCTGTCAAAACAAACCCTTGAGGTAAAAAATTATTTACAGACAAACAATATAGATATACTATTAGTTACAGAGACTCATTTTACCAAAAAAAGCTATTTTCATCTTCCAAATTATAAAACATATCATACAATGCATCCGGATGGCACTGCCCATGGAGGAAGCGCAGTCTTAGTAAAATATAACATCAAGCATCATGAAACAGTACACTACTGCACAGAGGAATTCCAAGCCACCAATGTAGTAATTGAGGACTGGAAGGGGCCGTTCACTGTATCTTCTGTCTACAGTCCACCCAAACATAAACTCAAACAGGAAAACTACGAAAGATTCCTCTCCACATTAGGCCAAAGATATGTCGCCGGCGGTGATTATAATGTGAAACACCAGTATTGGGGATCACGTACCAACACCACCAAAGGTCGACAACTGCTAAATACAATTGAGAAGCTAAACTTGAACGTAGTCTCCCCAGGCCAGCCTACCTACTGGCCTACTGACAGGAAAAAAATACCCGACGTGCTCGACTTCTATATCATCAAAGGCATCGCCAGAAACATCTTTACATGTAAAACTAGTCTAGAACTGTCTTCTGATCACTCCCCAGTAGAAATGATCATGGAAACAAAAATCACCGTAACTCCCCAGCCCTGCAAGCTTCACACACGCAAAACTGACTGGAATTTGTTTAGGCAAATGTTATCAGAATGCCTGGATCTAAACATTTCTCTCAAAAGCGACAGTGATATCATCGAAGCAATCGAACATTTTAACCACTGTGTTCAACAATCAGCATGGCAAGCTACTCCAGTGTCTTTGAACACTAAACATAATCAAGGATATCCTTTATCCGTTAGAGAACTCCTGACTGAAAAACGCAGAGCTCGTAAAAAATGGCAGGAAACGGGGCATCAGACTGACAAGAAACATTTAAACTACCTCCAATCAAAATTAAAAAAACTGATTAGCGATGTCGAAAACCACAACGTCCAAATGTTCTTAAATGGCCTGGACGCTACATCAACATCTGATTACTCTCTGTGGAAAGCCACTAAAAAACTTAAACGCCCAGTTACAAATCAACCGCCAATCCGAAATGGAGACGAATGGGCAGCTAGCGATGCTGAGAAGGCGTCAACCTTCGCTGAACATCTCAAGCAAGTGTTTACGCCAAACCCAGATTCCGGTTCAAGCAAAAATCTTGAAATTAGAGAAATACTAGCCCAAACTCACCAACTAGATCTCCCCATTAAAAAATTCACTGCGGAAGAGGTAAAGGCGGTTATTAGAACCTTAAACCCCAATAAAGCACCCGGATACGACCTAATAACGGGTAAAACCCTAAAGGAGCTACCAGAAGAAGGTTTTAAATTCCTCACTATATTGTACAACGCTATTTTACAACGAGGTTCGGTCCCCGTACAATGGAAAGTAGCCCAAATAATCATGATTTTGAAACCAGGTAAACTAGCGGTAGATGCTAAATCATATAGACCCATAAGCCTACTGCCAATCCCATCTAAAGTAATGGAAATACTCATGATGCGCAGATTGCAACCAATTATCTTCGAGAAAAAGCTAATACCAGACCACCAGTTTGGTTTCCGCCAAATACACAGTACCACTGAACAGGTCCACAGGCTAGTTGACTACATCAATGAAGCTTTTGAGCTGAAAAAATACAGTACTGCCGCCTTCCTGGACATATCTCAGGCCTTTGACCGCGTATGGCATGACGGACTTTTATATAAAATTAAGAAGCAGCTACCCATAAACTTCTATAACTTCATAAGGTCCTACTTGGAATCGAGGTATTTCTTCGTCAAGCAAGGTGTCGAAACTTTACCCCTATATGAGATTCTCGCGGGTGTCCCCCAGGGAAGTGTAATGGGCCCCACATTGTATTTACTGTACACTGCAGATCTGCCGACGAAAGAAGGAGTAGTCACGGGTACATTCGCTGACGATACAGCTGTCCTATCAGCAGATACTCTGCCAGAAGAAGCATCACGGAAACTACAAAACAGCCTTGACCAGATTTCGGAATGGCTTAAAGACTGGCGTATCAAAGCCAATGAGACCAAGTCTATACAAGTTACTTTCACCACTAGAAAGGGTTCATGCCCTCCTGTGTCCTTGAACAACCTCCTCCTACACCAGGACGAAAGCGCTAAATACCTCGGAAATACTTAGATAGACGCCTTACATGGACAAAACACATATTCTCAAAACGACTAGCCATGGGTCAACAGCTACGCAAAATGTACTGGCTACTTAATAGGAAGTCGCAACTTTCACTTGAAAATAAACTACTACTATACAAGTGCATCATTAAACCAATCTAGACATACGGACTTCAACTGTGGGGAACAGCGGCAAAGTCAAACCTAAATATACTACAAAGATTCCAATCAAAAGTATTAAGGATTATTGTAAACGCACCATGGTACGTCTCAAACGACAGACTACATCATGACCTAGACATCAATACTGTGCAAGAAGAAATCGTAGAGAGAACCAAAGCATATAAAGTTAGAATGGCACATCACCCCAACAAATTGACGACAAACCTAATGCAGCCAAAGCCAGTTACCAGAATGTTAAAAAGAAAGTGCCCACAAGACCTCATTGCATGAGACTATATGAATAGACAGGCTCCCAAGTGAAGAGAGCGCTGCACAAGCCCTAACCTACTACTACACCAATTGCTGAATATCCACTGATGATAGATTGCAATAAGAAAAACACAAAAAAAAAAAATGTTTTCGATAAGGATATGTGTAATGTGTGCCTTAACAATCATGATCAATTAATCAATTACACTGACCTGTTCTTCATCCTCCTGGTCTATGCTGAGAATATCCATTTGGATTTTCTCATAGTCTTTCAACGTTGTTATAAGTTTTTCCTTTCGTGCTTCCAAAATATCGACACTCGCGGACGATAAACTTGACGGATCGTTAAAAAAATTGTCAATACGCGTAATTGTTCCTTTATATTGACCTCGCGCTACACGTAACCTTCTTATTTTTTCGGACTCCGTCATTTTTGCTGCCGATTTAGTTAAAAACAAACACTCCACAAACTGTCACCACTATCAGATGTCAAACTAGGTGTCAGCTGTCACGTGCTGTCAGAGGACTAGCACGAAATTAGCAACAATGCCGCATAATTATCTCGGCTGCTGCGGCATAGACTAAGTGCCACTTCAACTTCACTGTACTTTTAAAATGCAGAATGGCGGTGATCGAGAAACTCGACTTTGATGAGTAATTGTGTAGCCACTACTTGCGGTTTTGATGATGCTCCCTTTTGCAGATCCTCTCCTTCCTTCTGTTATAGACAGAACAAAGTTGCAGGCGAGCGTACACACGCCACACGACGTATATGAGGAAATAGAACAGCCAATATAGATGGCGGCCCAATGTGCCTTTTGGTCTCGGACTGAATCGGGCACTTTCCACTTCACTGGTTATTGAAATTACACTTTTTAATTGCTTCAAAGGACCACTTACACATGTTAAAATCAAATGCGTAGGAATTTCTTTAACTGTATATTTTTAGTTGAATTTTACAATAGAACACTCGTTACACCGTTCGGATCATGAGAAGAAGAGAATGTTGCTAGGTAACAACATTTTAGGCAAGCAACCTTGCCATATTAAAAATATAAAGAGAACTTAAATCTATTATTACATTATATGTTTTGTATTAAACACAAAGCCTCTTTTGTTTCAGCTTCCGGCTTGTCGTAGCGTCTGCTACACGGTCGCTGAACTTCTCCTGTCTCTACTCTTTAGTGGAGCCCCGCCTTGTTGTGATACAAACACCTCTCTATGTGAATGGAAAGTTGGTGGGGTTGTGCCAGACACATAGTAGAGCTCTTTTTATTTTGACATCTGTCGAATCTTATTTTTTCTCTCCTTGTGCTTGGAAGATAGGTAGAGTTGCGCCAGTCACTTGGATGAGTTTCTTTTTACTTCTCTGTGCGGATGGAAGGTTGGCAGAGTTGAGCCAGTCGCATAGTTGAAGATTGTTTTCTCCTGTTTTTTCCCTTTGTGAATGGAAAATTGGTGGGGTTGAGCCAGTCACAAAGCAGATTTGCTCTTATGCAATTATTGCTCTTAGTTATCGCGTTATAACTATTGAATTTTTGTAAGTGATGAACTCTAACTTCAACTTTTACAACTAATAATTTTTTTTCAGCTGTTGTGGACGCTTACTTGTTGAAAGATTCCGAGCCGGAGGCGAGGGTGCCTATCTGTCATTTTAGTAGTCTTCAACTTTGAGTTGTTTTAGCTGATAAATTTAGTGGAAGCTTACATTAATAAATAATTATAATTTTTTATAAAAAAATAAATAAATAATAAATTAGCCGGTGGCTAGGTGGCCTAACCGTTCTAGATAGCTAGCTCTACTGTTAGAGTCTGTCTAATGAAAGATGAACCTGAGAAAAAGCGGCAAATTCAAAAAATCTTCATATGGTATTACCGATCAATGTAGTAATAAACGATTTTGATACTTTTCTTATTTTGTTTATTTTGGTGGGCACAAAGGAAGAGGAAACGCGTACTTTTTCACAATACTAAGGCCCGTATTAATAAACTATAGTTACTCAAGTCTACTAATACCGCACTCAAGTGTCCGTTTATCCATATTAAGACCACACACGGTATCATATTATAAGTACAGTTTATTAGTAGAAGCCCGAGAGTCTTACTACTTAATACGTATGGGTGGATCAACTTTTTTGTTGTTGTTAGTGTCCCGTAAGCCAGGAGACAACAGTGATAGTTTCTTAGAAAAAATGTTATAATGTATACTTCTATCACACTCAGGAGAAAAGCCATAAAATAATGGTAGTGGACTTATATCCTTTGAAATCATTGTTTTAATGAGTGACCCAGGAAACGTCACCCTGGCACCGAACTACAAAGAAAAGTTGATTGACCCGTATAGTCAGCATTAAATAAATAGATAGTGACACCAAAAGTCGCCAAACGTGTACCGAACTATTTAGCAACTTTGGGTATCACGAAGTATTTGATGCTTTGAAACTATCTATGAAAAAAAAATGCAGACCACCATAATAATGATTGCATCAGCATGCTTTCTTATTTGTGAGCTCTTTTAGTAAATAAAATCACCAATAACAAGTCATTAAGTAAAAATATTTTATTTATTATTAGGGTAAAACCGATGCTTTCTCTCAACTCTGCTAATAGGCATCTGAGTGTAGGCACTTTTTTTTTTTTAAATTTATTTTCAAACTTTTAAAGAGACATGTAATATGTATACATTTTAGCCACTATTGAAAACCCAGTTGGTTTATGTAATAGTTGGCGAGCTCGCGCGGTAAGGCCCGCGGTATTAATTATATATTTATTTACATATATAAGAGGTTACTCCACTAAACTAATGTTGTAAGTGCTGTACATTCCAGGTAATACTTCTTAATTAGAGTTTTAAATTTAACATTATTGTCACAAGTACTAAGAAGACTATCTAACAATTCTTTTGGTAAGGTGTTAAGAATTAATGGGATCACATGCTCATTGGTTCGCCTGCCGTAAACATTATTATTATTACTTGCTTCTTTACAATATAAAATTCGTTCACTTTATTTCTGATGGCATGGATGTCAAAACTATCTAAATTGGATACTGTGGCCTTGTGAGTTCGCTTCTTTCCTGGAGTACTGAAGACACCATTGTTTACTTTGCCTTCATTCTCTTCAATTTCGAAACACTGATATCTGTAAGAAGAAAGAAGGAATGAATTAAACAGAACACCATTTACAAATATATTGTGACACGCAGTACAGCCCCATTTTACAGTTCGACAGCTCTAAGAACATTTGGGTTTAGGTGAAATCAAATTGCATCGGTGAGGTTCAAATCGCAACGGTTTAATAACAAGGAAGACAGGTATAACCCGAACATCTTTTCCAAGAGCTCATGAAGTGTACGTAGGTACATATTAATATGTTTATGATATCTTTTAACTAAATGTATACAAACACCTCCTTAGTGTTTTACTGAAACTAGGTATGAGTGTCAGTTATATTAATCATCTGTCTATTTAATTAATTTAATAAAATTGTGATTGTTAAGAGATTCAACATGGTATAGGTACAGACAATACACCTATGTATAGGGAAAGACAATGATTTCATTAATCTTAGTATTTACCGGTCATTGATGATAATTCTTCTAAATACTTCGTTTGACTCTGGCATAGTAAATCGTTTTGCCCCAACTCTTTCAACTGCTGAAGATTTTTCAAAACCGTTTGTTTTTCACCATCCACGTCCAGCTTATCTGAAAAGAATACATCGTTTAATTTCTTAATGGAAAAGAAATACCAATTTCAAAAGATAGTTGGATTGAAGATATAGAAATAATAAGTATCAAAATTAACATGCCATACTAACCTTGTTATAACCTATGAATTCGGTCACCGTATGTAAACACTCTATTTTTTGATTCAACAATGCTTCCCTCTTCTCTTGTTTTTCTTTATATTTGTTTATAATGGTACAAAGGATCTGTCGCACACCACTTTTGATAGTTTTACGCATGTTTAGTCCGTAAATTTCGAGAAGAAAACTTTAATTTGACAGACTCGAACCAACGACTTGTTTGTCAATGTCAAAACGTCATTTTAATAGTTTTGCCAGACCTGCCAGTCAAATAAAAACCCGGTTCATCATTCATAAGACCGACTCTAATTAAATGTACCCAAGGCTAGAACCCAAAAATATAAAAGTGCAACATAGCACAGAATAAGAAAATAAATCTATCGGGCGCCAGGGTCCTATGCTAGGCAAAAAAAGAAAACGGATAGCTAAAAAAACAGAGATGGTAGAGTACTGGATACTTTTAATCTCAAGGCGGGCGTGGCTATAGTCAGGAGTTAAATAATCAACACTAAATTGTTTACAGGCTGTTTATTTACTAATAAATTATGTTCAGGCGGTTACACAGTACCAAATAACCTATATTCTTAGGTGGTATCCTAGCTAGAGCTTAGGTCTATTAGGTTACAAAGTGATTAGGTCTTAGGTTTTTAATTAGAAGTTGGATTTGGTCGTTCACCTGGACAGGTTGAAATTAGATAAGAAAGAAAACTTACAATTTAACGAAGATAAGGTTACTAAAGTCTACCAACTGCACCAGAGTCTCGAGGTAGAACGGGGCCGTTTCACGCCAACCACGTCCTGGCTGCAGAACTCCTGCTTCGCAGATCCGGTACCATCGGTGTAGGGCAACGTAGAGGGGAAAATCAAAGAAATTAGGACCAGAGGGGTCCGGACAAAGTACTAAACTGGGGAGACGTTAGAAGAGGAGAAAGTAGAGAGATGGGGACTCAAAATAGAAAATTATAAGAAGAGGAAAAATGCACATGGGCGTTAAATCATACTTCCGTAGGTCGAGCGTTTTCCTATAAAATAAATTGCACAAAGGCTTGAAGTCCTAATTCCCTAAAAGTAAATGCATCAAATGCACCAAAAAAGGGTCCATATATAATGGAAAGTCGTCAAAGGAGTGAAAGTTTAAATCCACATAGTGGGTGAGAAAGAAGCTAAGGCGTCTGACGGAAGCAGGTGTGGTACATATCGATCTCCAGAGGGTCAGGGTGGCTGACCAGTCCCCCTTGGTTCAGTGCTCGCGCTGCCTAGGGTACGGACATGGTAAGCGACTCTGTCACGAAACTCTGGACGCGTGTAGCCACTGCGGAGGTCCTCATTTAAAAACGGAATGCGCTGACTGGCTTGCTGAATCACCCCCCAGCTGTTGCAACTGTCAAAAGGCAAAAATGGATCAAGTGGCTCACAACGCCTTTAGCACGGAGTGCCCAATCAGAAGAAAGTGGGAAGCAATAGCAAGATCCACTGTGGCATATTGCTAAGGTGGCCCCGGGCAATGACAGGATTATTAGCAATGCGGCGGGAAAGTACAAAGTGGTCCAGGCGAACCTGCAACGCAGTCAACTAGCAACGGCAGAATTAATGTTGGAGGCAGCAAAGAAAAAAATTGCATTTGCTATGATTCAGGAGCCCTACACCGGAAGTATTGGTAGGATGAAAGACTACCCAGGAGTCAGACTGGTGCAATGCGACCGGGAACCGGAGCGAATCCAAAAGTCCGCCATAGCAATCTTTGACGCAGAAATTGATATCACCCTTTGCCCATCTCTCACGACATCCAATATCGTGGTCGTAAAATTGAGGACAGCAGCATGGCAGATAGGAGTGATATTGGTGTACTCGGAGGGAGATGCACCAGTTGAACCCTATATTGAAAAGATTGAAAAGGTGATAAGTGAGATCGGGACCAGCAACGTGCTAATGGGAGGCGACTTCAACGCATGGAACCCGTGGTGGGGAAGTGTGCAAGTGGATGCCAGAGGAGAAATCTTTGCGGGCTTTTTCGAGGAGATGGATATGCATATTCTTAACCGGGGCTCTGAGCCTACATTTGACACAATAAGGGGGATTATTAGTTCCGTAGTATCTCGCAAATCGGTCAACGTGGACAACCTTGTAGGGACTTTGCTGGCTCCGCTGTATCCGATACGTAACGTCGTTGATTTTGGTGACTACTTTTTACGGCCCTTCCCAATTCGGCGATAGTTTCGGCGATTTTCCTTTTCTTCGTAGACGGCCACACCAATGAACCTTCCTTGAACCCCACTTGGTTAGATTTTCGGTCATATCGTGTCTTCATCTTTGCGCTGGCTTGAAGTCCATGTTCACGAACGTGACTATGAACATCGTCTATCCGGTTACGCAAATCACTGGCATACTCGGTGATTGATTTCGGCGAATCTGGAGGACGTCCAGTTAAAAGGTCTGCAGGCAAACGAAGTTCTCTTCCAAAGTTCACGTAAGTTGGGGTGACCGTACTTTCGTGAGTTGCCGACCTATATGACCTATGACATCAGAAAGAGAGGAATATGCCTGTCCCAATCCTTTTGGTGACTTTCAACCACCTTGGCCAAATGTCTCTCCAGCGTCTGGTTGAATTTCTCGACCATTCCATCCGATTGTGGGTGATATGGCGTTGTCCTGGTCTTATAAATTCCCATGGTTCGGCAAGTCTCCTGGAACACCTGGGACTCAAAGTTTCTGCCTTGATCACTGTGAATTTCGAAAGGCATCCCAAATCGACAACACACTTCCATCACTAATTTCTCCGCTACAGTGACTGCTTCTTGGTTAGGGATGGCAAATGCTTCAGGCCATTTGGTAAAGTAATCCATTATAACGAGGATGTACTTGTTTCCCGAGTCGGATGTCGGAAACGGGCCTGCGACGTCTAAAGTAATCCTTTCCCAAGGAGCTCCAACATTGTACAACTTGAACGCTCCTCTACTGCGTGTTTGCGGCCCTTTGACTGAAGAGCAGTTTGTACACTTCCTGCACCAGTCTTCCACATCCTCACGACAGTGAATCCAGTAGAAGCGTTACCGAATTTTCATTAAGGTCCTCTTCACTCCAAGGTGCCCACCGGAAATGCGGTCATGGAAGGATCTCAAAACATCACTTACTCTTTTTCTTGGAACAACCACCTGTAGGTGAGCATCCTTTCCATTCGCCGACTCCCATTTCCTGCACAGTACGCCTTTATGCATAACCAAACTTTCCCATTGGGCCCAGTAGCTTTTTGTTTCAGTACATGAGTATGATGACGGAGCTACTTCACACCATTTCGGTTTGGGCACGCCTGCTTTGATCCAATCGAAAATGGGTTTAATATCCTGGTCTTCTTGCTGCGCTTGTTGCATGACTTCATTGCTTCATTCTTCACTTACAGTATCAGTTCTCAACATTTTCACACAATCTTTGCCCTCTTGCCTTAAACAATGCTTACAGTCATCCGGACAAGGTCTTCGGGAAAGGGCGTCCGCGTTTCCGTGTGATTTTCCACTGCGATGTTCAATGATGAAGTCATATTCCTGTAATTGTTCAATCTAGCGCGCTACTCTACCCTCAGGATTTTTAAACTCCAATTACTATTTTAAAGCAGCATGGTCAGTTCTGCTACGAAATTTGCGCCCAAGCTAATATTTGCTGAAATGCTGCAATGTCTTGACAACTGCCAGCAATTCTCTCCGAGTGACGCAGTAATTTCTCTCTGGCTTCGATAGTGACTTACTAAAATAGGCGATTACGACTTCCTGATCTCCTTTCTTTTGTGACAAAACTCCTCCGATACCAGTGTTACTTGCGTCTGTGTCAACAATAAAATCACTCTCAGGGTCGGGGTATCCCAATATTGGAGTTTTACAAAGCCTGTGTTTGAGATCATCAAAAGCTGCTGCGCACTGATCATTTCAGTCAAATCGTCGTTTTTCTTCCGTAAGCTGGTGCAAGGGCTTCGCTATATCTGAGAAGTTTTTCACGAAACGTCGATAGTACGAGCAAAGTCCCAAGAAAGCACGAACTGCGGTCTTGTCCTTCGGTGTCGGCCAATCCTTAACGGCGCTTATCTTCTTAGGATCGGTCTGGATACCGTCTGTTGACACCACGTGTCCCAAATAATTCACCTTACGCTTGAAAAGTGAGCATTTTTTCGGGCTGAGTTTCAGGTTCGCATCTCGCAGCTTAGCCAAAACTTGCTCCGATTATCCAAGGTGATCGTCGAAGTCTCTCCCAACTATTATAATGTCATCCAGATATACCAGGCAAGTATCTACCAGAAGACCAGCAAGTATTTGTTCCATCAATCTCGCAAAGGTTGCTGGTGCATTACACAATCCAAACGGCATAACATTGAACTGCCATAGTCCCTTTCCGGTCAAGAAGGCCGTTTTCTCCTTATCCTGGTCCTTGATTTCGACTTGCCAGTAGCCATTTTTTAAATCCAGTGTGGAAAACCATTTCATTCCATTTAAACATTTAACGTGTCGTCGATTCGTGGCAGTGGATAACAATCCTTTTTGGTTCGATAGTCAACACATCATCACACAACAAATCTCATGGTCCCGTCCTTCTTCTTTACCAAAACTACTGGTAAACACCAAGGACTTGTTGATGGCTCAATAACTCTGTTCTTCTTCATCTCTTCAATCATGTTTTCCACTTCCTTTTCGCGAGCTACTGGAACTCGCCGAGGACGTTGTCAGATAGGCATGGTTCCGCTAGTGTCGATCTCATGTTGTACAACTCCAGTTCTTCCAATATCACCGTCGTGCGCAGAGAAAACATTGCTGTAACGCAGCAGTAAATTACGCGCCTTCAGGAGTTCTTCCTTGGTGAGATTGTTTTTGCAACCATCCAATAATCCTGTAATGTCCACTCCTGTACTTGCAGGTTGTCCGCTTCCATTAAATCCCTGGCAACTTCGTATCCAAGAAATTTCTTCGCAAGTCCCGATAAGGGTTCCTTTACTAAGGGCGTATTTGGTGTCGCTTAGATTTAGGATCCGTATAAACGCAGCAGATGACGCTGTCACAACCGTGCGAGCTGTTATCCAAGGTTGGCTACCGTCAATTTTTTCTACTAAGACGCAGCGATGAGATCCTCGTCCTGCACAGTGTGGTAAGTTCGCAGGAACTAAGGCTTGCGATCTTGGTTGAAGAACGGTCCTTCTTGCGCAGTAGACTTGTCCACTTACACCACCTTCAATAGGGACTTCATCAACTCCTAATTTCAGGACTCCACCTTTCAAGTCGATTTTGCAGCCATGTTTTCTCATAAAATCCAATCCAATAATGCAATCGTCGATGATGTTAGCAACGATGACTTTGTGCCAGTAGTTTTTTTCCCCAATTTGCACCTCCACTTCTTACTCCCCGAGGACGGAAATGTAATGGCCGTTTGCAGCTGAAGATGCTTGGGTCGGACTAAATGATCTCTGGTTAAATGTTTCAGTAGCCGAGAACTGATCACAGTTCGAGAAGCTCCGGTGTCGATAGTAAGGTGACATGGTATTCCACCAATTTCTCCTTTGACGACCAGACTGTTCCCATCATTCACCTGTGAGATGATAACTGGGACATTTTGACCACCAGCCAGCACTCGTCCCTTAGTCCTGGCTTCTACTCGTTTCCCTGATGCAGCTCTACTGCATCAGAGCCTGCGGGCCTGTCCGTTGGGCCTACATCTCGTTGTGTTCTCTTTTGTTTTGGGCAACTTGATTGTAAGTGCCCGCGTTCTCCACACCAATAACACCTTGGTCCAAACTCACGGCGAGGAGCAGTCGGCTCCCTGGCCGAAACTTCTCGCACCCTAAAAGGCCTCGAGTCCTGGCGTACAGCTTCTTCTTCCAAGGCGTGGGCAACTGCGTCCTTCAGGCTTCCATGATGTCCTAGACGCACAGCAGCTCTAACTTCTAAATCACGGATTCCGTCAATAAAGGCCTGCACTAGCATGCTGTCTACCAACGAGCTTGATGCAGTTTGATACGCCTTTCTGACCAGCTTTTTTATTTCCAGAGCCCACTGTTGTAATGACTCGTTACGTCCCTGGGTTCTGTCTTTTAGCTGAGCTCTAAAGACGTGCTCGAGATGACTGTCACCATAACGTGCCTCCAAAGCGTCAAGAAGGCGGTCGTAAGTCCTGTGTTTTCCCAGCGCTTCCAGAATGGTGAGGGCTTCATCTCGTAGCGCCAAGGTTAAGGCCGTCTTCGCCTGGTCTTTGTTCCACCCATTCGCCTGGGAAACAGACTCAAATTGGAGTTTATACTTAGGCCGTCCATGATGAAGTTCCGTCAAATGGTGGAACTTTGAATCTTCCAGCTACCGGGGCCGACGACTCAGGTCCGGAGGCACCGTTGACCACTTTAATTTCAAGCTTTTTAACTTTGTTCCTTAAACGCCTGGAGACGATTTTCAACTTTTTCATTAACTCCCTGGAGACGGTTCTCGAACTTTATGTCCAAGTCAACAAGTTTTCCTTGAACCTCAGTAATTTCCTTCTTCCATTCGCAAGTGGCCTCTCGTACCTCTTCTAGGAGAATTCTCGATTGTTCCTCTTGAGATTTCTTCTGACTATCTCATTCCGGAGGCTTCTAGTTTGTTTCTCTTGAGATCTGGATTGTTTCTTTTGGGCCCTGGATTGTTCTTCCTGGATTATTTTCTGACTCCGTAGTTCATCACGGATAGCTCTCGATTATTCCTATTGTGCTTTTGACTGTTCCTTCAAGAGGATTAAGATTGCGTTCAGGTCAAATTCCGGCTTAACTGACGCTGCTGTAGTAGCCGGTGCAGGAGCGGTGGACGTACCGGCGGCAGCTGCAGAGTCGTCAGCTGCAGTTTGGCTCCGGGTTTTGACCCCCTCCTGCTCTGGATCTTGCGGAGTTGCTGGCATTTTCTATCCCACTTCTGACACCAAATGTTACGTACGTGGGGGTAGGTAACTGATAGAAATGCACAAATACACCGATAATCAAAAGTAGACTTTAATAACGCACTCACTTAAACCGTTACAAACAATTATCGCACAATAAATTCGAATACTCAGATCGCTCGGGTCGCTCTTGTTCGCACCGTTCGCTTTCCAATTAAAGACTGAATAGGTACTTGCAATCGGTCCGTCTTTATAGTTCCCGTCTCCGATCATTCCGAAATGCGTTCTGGAATGATCGATGTATTTTGCCCCGCCAAGGTCGTTCGAGACTATTTGTTGCTGGAATGTTCTACGCCTTTCTACCTTGTATTGTTCGCGATGTCCTTGACCTTGACTCACGGGTCTGGAATATTCTGCGTATTGCCGTCTCATTTTTAATCGTGTTGTCTTTTTCTCATGCTTCTCGAAGGTTCCCAGTATTGCTGTCTCTTTCTTATCATGCTATCTCTTTCACTCTTAGTGGAAAATTGCCATATACTGAGATGTACTTCAAAGGCCCATAAGGGGTCCTGAAAACGTTTGAATTTTGATAATCTAGTATGTGATAGAGCTACCTCTGAAACGGACTGAAACGATATTTCAGCCTGCTGAAAACGCTTCTAAAGCATCGAAATTCACGATTGAAGATGAGACGCCTTATCCCATCGGCGTAACAATATCATGATGACTGAACGTTTGTTCGTGGATCTTCAGGGATTTAAATCGTATAAAAATGAATTTATTGTTAAGGAATTTGCATACAGTACAAATGAATACACACAAGTATTTTCAATAAAACCTCCATACCCATTTTCTACTTTATCGGAAAACGAAAAAAGACAAGTGAGATGTATAGAGAAGAACTGTGGTATTTTATGGCGCGACGGATATATTGACTATAGGGCATTTAAAAGAATGATTCCCGGCTACTTGGAAAACAAGAAAATATATGTAAAAGGGTTAGAAAAAAATCAGTGGGTTAAAGATTTATGTAGTAATTGTACTGTAATAGACTTAGGTGAAAATGGCTTACCTAAATTCGAATCTATGTATCAAAAGTATTGTAAAGACCGAAGTACATATAATTGTTTAATTCATAAAAAATCTTGTGCGTTAAAAAAAATTATGTGTATAAAAAATTGTATTCTGAAAATAATTTATCATTATATTCTCATTTGTAATTTTCAATCTCTGTATGAAGTACTTTGTCAAAGAAAGATTATACTTATATTTCATTAATTAAAAAGAGTGTGCGTTAAAAAAATTATACATGTGTTTGAAAAATGTATTGTGATTGTTTACATGATTTAATAAAAACCATGTTACTGTTAATTTGAATTTTTGTTTCACCCTATTGATTAACAAAGTTAGTTATCATTTGTTTTAATTGTAGCTTTTTATTATTTAAACCACTTTTTAAATGATATATTAGTAGTATAATATTGGGTATTCTGGCCCACCTCGTTCGATCGGGCAAATTTCGCCCTCCTCACTCGTGTGATCCAAATGCCCAATATTATTTTGTGGATTTCAAAATTTGGGTTTGCGCAAAATGAAATTCATGCATGCATTCTGTCCCACCTTTTTCGATATCGAGCGAATTCGTCCTCCCCACTCGTATGATCCAAATGCCTGGCATTATTTGTGGATTTCAAAATTTGGGTTTGCGCAAAATGAAATAATCGCGCTAACGTGCGCGTTTCGCAAAATGTAACGGAAATTGGGTTTGTGCTTAAAATAAAACGATTATCTCTCGCGTTAACATGCGTATTTAACAAATAACACGTTGCAATGTAAATTGGGTTTGCGCAAAATGAAATGATCGCGTTAACGTGCGCGTTCGCAACGGGAATTATTAGCTAACAACCATCGCATCAAAATTGTTATATATATGTGAAAACGTAGTCGTGATTTCCCTTAATTGGAATAAGTCTTTCATGCAAGTAAAACGTACCTATGCATCGCTTGAGAAATTTTGAAGAAATATGAAGTTCGTAAAACAAAATCAAAGCTTGCAGTTGGATGTTGTTTTTTCAGCTCGCAATAAGCCTTGTGTACGTCATGGTGAACTTTTACCTTACTGTATTCGCAGTATAATTTGTGGTCCTTCTAATTGCGGAAAAACTAATTTAATCGTTGGTCTTTTACTTCATGAACAAGGGTTACGGTACCAAAATGTTTATGTTTACTCAAAAACCCTTTTCCAACCTACGTATCGTATTTTTAGAAGAAGTATTGGCGTTAGTTCCCACGGTTAAATTTCAAAAATATTGTGAAAATGAAGAAATACTTAGCCCAAACGAAGCTAACTATAACTCAATCATGATATTTGATGATGTGGCTTGTGAAAACCAAAACAACATAAGGGATTACTTTGCAATGGGAAGACATAAAAATAGTAAATGGTCATACTTACTATTTAACGCCAGGTTTATTCGAACTGCTATATAAGAAAGTACCGGATTTAGATATTGTAACTGAGGATGATAGATGTAATTATAAAACCTTATTATTAGAAACTAATGCACATAAAAGAGAGTTTAATCCTAATAAACCAATAAAAAGCAACAAAGGCATGAAATATTTATATGTAATAAGACCTCTTTTTAAATTAGCTAAAGAACGTTCAGTAAGTGGTGAAGGATTACCGATGATGAAAAATGTTAAAAACGATGTGTCATATGTATATTGGGATAACCCGAACGAATTAGTAGAAAGGTTAAAATTACTTATAGCTTCTCGTGATGCTGGTAATACAGGATTGGATAATGAAATCATATCTATTATTGAAGAACTACAAGAAGAGGGATTAGTGAACAATGTTTATATATAAAGCAGTTACTTTACTATTATCGTTAGTCGAAGCAGAACTTTTGGCGTAAAAATATATCATAAAATGAACATAGATAAATTTGGTCACCATGTTCATAAACTTTTACGTGTAGCAGGTGTATCTAAAGTCAACGAACTTAAAAGTCAGGCTTTGCTTCGTTCAGAAGACGGAGATTTTGATTTACAATCACTGAAATTAAAAGGTGTTGCTCATCCTTTGTCGGCTGATGATGCAGTAAATAAGGAGTACGTCGATCAGCTCGTTCAGAACATTTATGACAAGAAGTATCTAGATTCTTTAATCAAAGTTATAAATTCTCAAATTCATCAGCTTGCAACTCAGTTGAAATTGAACTTTTATACAAAAAACGAGGTAGATAACATTGTAAAACAATTAAGCAATGGCAAAAGAACAAGTAGTGAACGAGATCCACAGATCAGCTCGTAAAAACTTTAAGAGACGAGCAGTTGTTTTAAAAGGCATTCACGATTTGTGGCAAGCAGATTTGATTGACTTACAAAAAATCCATAAAATAAATAAAGGAAATAAATATATTTTAGTAGTCATTGATGCATTTTCAAAGTACGCGTGGTGTATTCCAACAAAATCGAAAACTAGACAAGAAGTTTAAAATGCATTTCAACAAAATATAAAGTCAGCAATCAAAAAGGAGTTATATCTGGCAACACTGTTATTTAAGCTGATTAGGGGAGTCATTATAAACAGTCAGCTATTGAGTCACATGAGCCTATGTGTCCCGGACAGGTACGTGTGGCGGCGCCGGCAGCCGCGGCTGCTGGCCGTGCCGCGCGCGCGCACTCGCCTGTTGGGCGCGGCGCCGCTCACTCGCGCACTGGATACTCTCAATTTAATCGCGGACAAAATAGACATTTTCTCGTGTTCTCTGAATGAATTTACAAAGACGGCACTACTCGTAATATGCTACGAGAGCCTTAGGTAATTTGGATCCTGAAGCTTAAAATAGTTACACTATTGTCTTAGGTTGTAGTACCTGTAAAAATAGTTGTAAGTGTGGAAATAAATAAATAAATAAATAAATAAATTCCTGGAAACTTTTTTTTTTTTTTTTTTTTTTAATGGCTTTCACATCTTTTGTAACAAGATGTATTTCGCCAATGACAACTTGACATTAGACACGCTGGGAAAATGTTCGGTGGAGATTTTTTTTAAATTATGTGAAAGGATCCGGACTTCAGGAAACCTAAAACAAATAACATGAGTTAAGGACGACACAGACATGAATAAACAACAAAACGTTTGACGGACAAATACGGTGGTGTTAGGTGAGAGGAAAAAGAGTTAATAAAAGCAGGGTAGGAAAAGTGTCACAGAATGATACGTTACTATAATACAAAATTGCAAACAATTTGACACTAAAGGTTAATTTTGTGCGATTGTATAAATTTTATAAGTAATTTGAGTGAATTAGGGCAGGCGAGAAGAGAGTGGAAGTTAGTTGGACGCGGGATATCCCGAGGCAAAATGTCATACATTGAATAACTGAATCTAGGACAGTTGAAAAAAATATGGTCAGTAGTGCCTTCGTCGAGCCCACATTCACACAGAGAGCTATCTCGAACCCTGATCTTGGCAAGGAAGACTGGGGTACAAACATGTCCTAAACGTAGACGACAGATGGTAGACGTAGTTTGTTTGGTGGCCGACCTAAACCGAAAGAACCAGGGCTTTGTTGGAATGTTAGGTTGGATAACTCCATAGTGTTTACCTTTGCTAACCCTAGAGAGGTTCCATTCTTCCTGCCATGAATCCTTCGCGTCCGCATGAGCCATCGCTAAAAGGTCTGAAGAGAAGAGAGTGTAATGGTTCTTCAAACCGGTATCAATAGCATTTTTGGCCCATGTATCCGCAGATTCATTGCCTTCAATGCCGCAATGACTTGGAACCCACGCAAGTACGACCTCTATACCCTTATTCTCGCATACCAGCAGCAGTTTTTTAATTTGTAATATTAACGGGAATTTGGTTTTCATCTTGAATTGATTTCCGCTAATTGTTTGCAGGCAGCTTCTACAGTCGGAGAAGATGATGGATTTGGAAATACTGTAAGATTCGACGTAAGAAATAGCTTCAAATAGGGCTACCGACTCACCAATGAAAACCGATGTCTTTGGGGGGCATTTGAAATTTAACAAGATTGCATACTTTGGGATCCAAACTGCAGCACCGACTTCCCCTTCAGCGGATAATTTTGAAGCGTCCGTAAAAACTGGTAGCCAGTCCTGCCATTTTTCTAGGGCTTTTTTAAATTTTATATTGGCTCCAGGGTCATCTTTAAATATTCCGAAATCAAGAATTACTTTTGGACGGTAAACTAAAGCATTATAATCAGTATCAAACAATGGATTTTTTAAAGTTTTGAAGTATGGGAAGGAAAGATTTTTTAGCTTAATAAAACTTAAAACCAACCTTGGAGGGTCCTTATGGGACCAGTATCTGTTGTCCGTCATCTCACGGGATAAAGAATCCAATCGTGAGTGAAGGGGGTGACTAGATAGTGATAGGGCCTTGTACACAAACCGGTCCGCTAAGTATTGTCTCCGGAGGTATGAAGGCGGCTCAACACATTCAACTTGCATAGCGTTCTTAGGGGAGGACCTCATCGCACCAAGTATAATTCGGAGGCATTTTGACTGAACCAGATCGACTTTTTTTAGGGCTACTTTATTACAGGGTTCAAGAATAAAGGATCCGTAATCAATATGGCTACGAACTAATGCATTATACATAATTTTTTGGCAGTACGGATGAGAGCCCCACCAGACACCAGAGAGACTACGGAGAACATTAATACTTTTCTCGCACTTACCAACAATATAATTTAAGTGCTGAACGCCAGTCATTTTAGAGTCGAGGATAACGCCTAAAAATTTGACTGATTCACAGTTAGGGATTAAATTGTCCTCGCAAGATATATCAACTGTTGGTATAACCCTTTTTCGCGTGAATGTGACAACCCGACTTTTAGATGGGGATAGTGACAAGCCATGTTCATCCATCCAGTCTGTCAAGTAACTAAGGGCTTCATTAAGTCGAGAGGAAGCAGTGGTGACGGAATCAGTTGTGATATATATAACCAAGTCATCAGCGTACTGGAGAATCTGGCAAAATGGAAGAACCGACTGGTCAAGATCAGAAGTGTAAATGCTGTATAAGAGCGGGCTGAGGACAGAACCCTGGGGGATCCCTTGCCAAAGAGTTCTTTGAATGGAATTTAGGCTACCGTCTCTAATTTTGATTGTTCTACCCATGAATAGTTTGCAGATGAAATGAACAATCCTCGCGGGGATACTCAGCTGGAGCAGTTTAGCTCTGAGCAGCGGAAGTTGGACATTATCATAAGCCGCATTCACGTCAAGGAAGCATGCAAAAAGATCTTGTTTTTTAGACAAGGCAAGACGAATATCCGAAGTTAGGATGCCTAGACTATCCATGGTACTTTTTCCCCTTCTGAAGCCAAACTGAGTGTCTGCCAAAACCATTTTATTTTCAGTCCACCATTCGAGTCGATTCTTTACTAAATGCTCCAGAATTTTACCAATAGACGCAGAGAGGGCTATAGGTCTATAGGAATTTGCTTCCAAGGTGGTTTTATTACCTTTAGGGATAGGTACTATCACCTGGCTCTTCCAAGACTCGGGGATCTCACCAAATGTAAAGCAGCTATTAAGGATCTCTAGAAGGTACTTACGTCCAAAAGAACCGAGCTTACTGATGAAAATGTACGGAACCCCGTCTTCACCAGGTGAAGTGTTACGGACGCCATCAAGCACTATGTTAAGCTCCGACAATGAAAAGTTTTGGTCAAAAGAATCATTAGATGAGGTCGGAGGAGTAAGGGAAAGCTGTAAACATTCAGGGACATAAGGAGGGGCAAGCTTGTCAGCAAAGTCCTCCACCCACACAGATAAGTTGCTCGACGATAAAGGGTCAGAAGTAAATGAACCTCTATAACGTTTGATGTTCTTCCAAACTACAGTGGAAGGTGTCCTGGGGGCTAAACCTTCACAGAAACCTTTCCATCCCTTCTTTTTTTTTTTGCCAAGAACCGTTTTGTACGCGCTGAAATTTTTTGGAAGTTAATAAAATCGTCAGTATTCCCAGTTTCGTTAAAAGATTTCTCGGCCTCATTCCTCTCTTTGACTGCCGTCGTGCAATCTGTATCCCACCAGGGGGGAGAGGAAACTTTAGGGTTGGGCGACTTTTTCAGGGGGATATAATTATCTGCAGTTTCTAATAAGATTGTAAGAAAATGGTTATACTGGGTAAGGTAATTATTACAGGTTACAGGGTCTAAATCTTTAATCTTCTGATCAGCATAAAGGCAATAATTTGGCCAATCAGCTGCATGAATTTTATATTTTAAAAGTGGTTCAGGTACACATGAGGGAAGAACAGTACTAGGGTTAGTGACGATTATAGGGAAGTGATCACTCCCACAGGATTGGTTTAAAATCTTCCATGAAAGTAGGGATGCGAGGTTGGGGGAGCAAGCAGTGAGGTCAAGGACTGATTTATTATTCTGACCAGGGTAGACTCTGTGAGTGGGGGATCCATTGTTGATTACGCAAACATTGATGTCATCAAATAAATCTAACAGAAATGGAGCAAAAGAGTCAGTGTAAAAAGAGCCCCAGGAAGTATGATGACAATTAAAATCTCCCAGTATTACCAGGGGGTGGGGGACGGAAAAAAGTAAAGAAGACAAGTCCGGGAGAAGGTTCAGATTAGGATGGGGAATATAAATTGAAACAAAATTAATGCCCATAACTTGAGCAGCTACGGCATTAATATCTTGGGAGTGGGGAGGGAGGGGAATTGATGAAAAAGGAATGTTTCTTTTAATAAGCAGTGCAGAACCTGCACGGCCATCGTCACGGTCATCTCGAAGACATGAAAAACCTGAAATCCTAAAGCGTATTCCAGGTCTCAGCCATGTCTCCGAAATGGCTGCAACAGATATTTTGTTTGAGTTAATTAAATCTATAAGGTCCATTTTTTTAGGTACTATACTCCTGCTGTTCCACTGAAGGATGTGTGTCAGCAAGGGGGCCTTCGACGCCATTGGAAAGTTTTTCAGCGAGGGTGATCATTAGCGGGGTAACGTCGTACGGTAACACATCACTCCATTTGGAGATGATGTTGGTTAGAAGCTTGAACAAAAGCTCAAGGAGGTCTTCATTCGGGGTGACTCTTCCTATCCTTTGAGGGGGGCTGGGATACCCTTGCCCATTTGGGAATTGTGAAGGTGGAGATGCGACAATGTTTTGGTGAGCACGCCTGTCATAACCCTCATGAAGAGGGGACCTAGGGCGTGGGGAACGTTCCACAGACTTGCGGTAAGAGGTGGACTTTTGAGGGGTTAAAGGGACAGAGGAATAGGAGTGTGATGTGGAGGGGCGCCTTGGAGGTTCAGAAACAGGAGCAAACATGACTTTAGCTATATCAGCATAAGGTCTCCGTACCTGAGGGAAGCGCGCTGCAGCTTCTGCGTACGAAATGCTTTGTTCCGACATGACTCGTTTAATTGATTTTTGTCTAGAAAACTCAGGACAGTTGATGTCTGTAGCAAAGTGCCTGCCAGAACATGACAGGCAGGTAGAATTTTCCTGGGACACTGTGCATTGGTCACCTGGGTGTTTTTGAGCACACCGATAGCAGCGTGCTTCTGAGCGGCATTGATTTTGTACATGTCCAAACCTAACACATTTACGGCATTGTATTGTTGGAAGCTGGTATGTTTCCACTATTAATGAAGTGTAGAAGGCATACAGTTTTTGGGGCAAGTTTTGTCCTTCAATCGTAAGGACAACAGACTGAGTTGGTATCCAAGCAGGGCCATCTGATTTCATTTCTTTGCGGTGTAGGCGCCTGGCCTTTAAGATTTTCCCGTAACCTTCCCTAATATCAGTTGCACTTACAAATTCCTCCATGGACCATTCCACAGGGACTCCGCGAACAAGTCCCATCCGAGATACATTGTACGAGGGGATTGAGGCTGACAGTTTGTGACGGGCTAAGAAAGGGTTCCTTATTACCTTATTTGCATCGTCTGCAGTTTTAAATTCAACCGAGACCCTATTACGACCCAGTGACTTAATGCCGTCTTTTTTAACATTTTGAATGTTGTTTTGCACAAAAATAAGCCCAACTTTAATTGGTCGCAGTCCTACACCAGAGTCAGCAGACTCTGTGACGCGGGAGACATGGACAATAAATGGACCGCAGTCTTCCTTATCGTACGTATGGGATCCATCATTCTCTAAGGACGGATGTTTATACATGTTTGCGACCGACGGGTTAACATTTTCCGGATCTACAATAGTCTTTTTGATCTCTCGTCTCGCCTCTTCAGAGGTCAGTTGCAAGGCTGTGCTGGCGCGTTTTCGAGATGTTGAGGTAATAGTGTCGTCAACGACCATGTTACACAGCTTGCCACTGCCCTCATCCGGGGGTTTCTCCTTTTCGTTCTCCGCCATTGTCCAAGAGGCCGAACGGCCAATTGGACAAAACTACGCTTAGAACTCACCTGATAACTTTGTTACTTTACCACCACCAAACAAAACACAACACAAGGATAAACACTTTACAGGGATTATAACCAAAAAAAACACAACAGATCCACAACACGCGCTTCTGTCAAGTCCTCCTGGAAACTCGCAGACAGACTTTGGAAAAGAATTTTACAATAGTGAATTTGATTGTTATTAAAAATCTTTAGGAATAAATCATTATTCAACTCAGGTTAATAAAGACGCTTAAAAACAAACTGTACAAATATTTCAGTTTAATTGGAAATTATAAATGGGTTGGAAAACCTTTAGATGATACAGTCAAATCTTATAATGAAACTTTTCATAGTACAACAAAATTTAGACCAAATGATGTTAATTTTGAGAATGAATCGGAAGTAAAGAACAGTATTAAGAAACGTCAACAAAATCTACATCATAAATTCAATAAATTCAATGTGGGAGATCGTGTACGTATAAGCAAGTATAAAAGCGCTTTCCATAAAAGTTATACGCCTAATTGGTCAACAGCGGGCCAATTATGCGTGACACCTTTTTATCGAGTGGATATGTCTAAATTTTTAACTAAGTCGTCTATTTTATCTAAATCCCTAATATGGTTGACAGTGTCGATTAAGTTATTGCGCCGATATAGCGACGACAATTGTGTTTAAGCCCAGTGTGACAAGAATCACGCAAGATTACTACCATTTTGGAAAAAAGTTGCTAGTGTCACGAAATCAATCTATTTTTGTACATGTTGGATGTTGAGTGGCGGACTTTATATAATGCTTCTAAAATGAGTTGTTATCAAGTAGTCATTGAAAGGAGCGGACTAGGCATACTCTTTAAAATGTTTAGGTTATCTTGACAGCTCGATTCGAGTTCTAGGATCTGTGGTCCGAACTGATCGGAAATTCGAATGTTTATTTTTGTAAGAACTAAGATTGTTAGTTTTAAGAATTTATATACAGAAACGAATTAATGCTCTAGAGATGTGGTGTTAACGGGGAATGCTCGATATTTCGTGGTTGGAATTCCGAACAAATGAGTCCATTCTTCGAGAGCTAGACATCAAGAAGACACTATCAAGCATAGTAAAAGCTCGTATCCTCACTTTCTTTGGACACGTATCGCGGCGCGGATGCGAATCTATCGAACGCCTGGTAGTGTGGTAGTGCAAGGCACGGTCGAGGGCATCAGACCACGCGAAAGATAGCTGATGAGGTGGACGAACCAAATAAAAACCGCCGTCGACGGTCCTCTACACGAATGTACCAGGAGGGCGGCAGTTCACGAAGAATGGCGTCGCATTGTGAAGCAGGCCACAAAATCAACGTGACGACCACGACCACTCTGACAGGAGTGTTACGCCCACGTTACGCTAAAGAGAAGAAACCTCCATAAAGAAAGAAAATTTCAAGAGAAAGTTGACACATCAACAATAAATCAAAAAAGAAATGTGTAAGTTTAATATAGTGAACTAATATGAATCTAGTCGATTTCTTTATTATTGTTACTCTTTAAAAATTACATTGTGTTACAGTTGCTGTACAGCAATGCAAAACAAGCTTTGAATACATGGTAAGCCACCCCCATTTGCCAATGGTGAATTTAGTGGGCCACTCGGGTTCAGAGAAATAAAAGAGGCAAAATCTCCCTTCTATTTTACGAGACTTGAGCTAGACAAATCTGTGGAAGCTTGCAAAGCCGTAAGTACCTATTTAATTTGTTTCACACTCATTCACACCGGGTAAGTTTGAATACTTGGGTAATAATTACCTATCGGCCTTTAAAGTAATACTAAGATGTAGCGGAAGTAAAATTACCCAGTGTGACTGTATACATTTACTCAATAATAGATCAATAATAAACCGCTGAACCGATTAAACCTAGTATGTAGATAGCTTGAGCTCAGGCTATTTTTCATCCAGGAAAGAATCAGATTACCTGCTCTATTTTGTAATACATTCTATTATAAAAAACCTGGTTAGTGTGATTACTTCTAGTATGAAAATGAAATAAAACACAGTGTTAAGTAAAATAATAATTTATTACAGTGACCATTTTTTTGAGTTACTTTTAATTAATGCCCTATTGCTGAAAACTTCTGGGTGGCAACAACATCATTGCTATCTGCGGTAGTGTCCAGCTGTATTCTGAAAAATAATGTGTAAATTAGTAAAATGTTCTGAACTCTTGTAACATAGTAAATTACAAAAGGTACTTAAAATTTATAATAAGTAATAACCTTATTGCATCATATTATATAACACACTACAGGTTTTAATTATTTTGAACGCTCTATAGTTTTACCCCTGATTATGCCCTAAGCACTGAATACCTTTTTACATGACACAATTCAGCGTATGAATGACTACATTCATTAAATGAGTATGTTCATAGGCTAAAAATGCCATTGGGTGTATTTTCCATCTGGACTATTCGGCCTAGCATTCAAAATAGGCACCATGATCCATGGCTCAAGAGAGTACCCGAGTCACCTATATAAATTACAATATACAAATATAAAATAATGTTCTTTTTTTTCCAGGTTAGAGGCCACGAAAATTGTTACCGAGGTGGAGTTCCAAAACTATATAATATGTATATAGGTTAATTACAGTTTTATCTATGTTTATATTAAAAATTGCAATTACAATAAGATCTTTTAATGCTAATAAAAGCATATCCCAAACAATTATTATACAAGTTTATTAAACAGAGCTTGGTCTGCCTGACTCTACTAGATTTTGTTTAACATGCACAGAAGAAACTACTTTCCAATGTGCAAGTTAAACACCCTTTCGAGCTTTATTTTAAGAACAGAGATATGAAATATAAAGGAGTCATGCATTCACTGCTAATACTTTGCAATTCACATAAGCTATCTACTAAACATAAGTTATTAAGTTGAAACACCCACATCTACTCTTTTATACTATTATATTTAATTAATTTTTTGTTTGTTTGTATGTTGAAAGCTGTCTCTAATAGAGACATAGGCAAAACTAAACAATAATTGTCAGTAGATACATAACTTTCAAAAGGATGGAGGGATGTTAATGTGGTTTTTTTAATTAGAATATAGGGTGGTTTGATGAATATCGGTTGAGTCGTTTGAGGGTTATCAGCAGTGATCGGAAATAGATGAGCTAATTTACCTAAACTTGACGCATATTCATTCATGCGTGAGTGAGATGGGAATACATTATTGAATGAACATGCATCATCATAGCTTAAGGTTATTTAAATTTAAACATTTTCTTATTTTCTTTTATTTCATCTTTGTGTCCTTATAACCTTTTCCTTACTAATCACACTAATATTACAAATGCGAAAGTGTGTGTGTATGTTGGTTACTATTTTACACTGTAACGACTGAATGGAAATGGATGAAATTTGGAATGTACATAGCTTTTACCCTGAACTAACATATAGGATACACCTCATATCTCAGAAAACATGCGGATGAAGTTGAATGTTATAAATGAGTTTGTGCAGTGAAGCTAGTTCCTGTATTATGTGACTGTGGACAAAGTAACAATGCAATCAAATCTTAGATGCCAATTTTAACCTACTTTTAATTTGTTGGATTGATTTGAAATTTAGCATACTTTTACAGTTCCGATGACAATATAAAATGGAACGATCAAGCTGGTATGATGATGGAGATGGAAGGTAGCCATAGGAATTTTGATAGTGAGTTTACTAACGGTGTTTGAGGTATAGTCTGCAATAATGCGTGTTGTTTTTTTTACTTTTAGTTATGAGTTACTTTACTTTGAAAATTATTTCCTAAGCCTTAATAGTGACATAACTAACATTAAGTATTCAAGTTGGTAGGTATAGGTACTCATAATAGTCTATTATATATATGTATATAAAATTTAATTGCCACATCTATGACGGAGCATCACTTGAGAACGGCTCGACCGAGTTGGCTGTTTTTTGTTGTTTTCGTAATTGTCAGGACAAGGTTTGTATGAAACAATAAATCGCCCGAGTGATACCAAGCACGAACAGCTAGTAAATAATAAATATTACTTACCTTAATGTTATTTACATGGGTAATTCGTCATTATTGTGCGGCTGGAGGTCTTATTCGAATTCGGCACATAAACGGTGTGCTATCTCCTTGCACCTCTATATATTATGTCGAAATTCTCCATCCTGAAGTTCGAAGGGGTTGGGAGCATCCCTTATAGCCCTGCACAGCAGTTTATTCTTTCTTTTTTGGCTTGAAGCGGGAGGCGACAAAGACGCACTTGACATTCTGCAAATAATGGTTACCAATTGTAATATAATGTTAAACACCTTTCTTGTAAGTATCGAAGCCTTTTTTGATAAGTGAAACATTACAAAACCAATACTCACGCTTAAATTTTAGTTTTTTTCAAGATTAATGTCGTATCCAAGTCTTATCGTCACCAACATGGCACTCGTATAAACTTATCGAATTGAGATGTCAAAAGTCGATCCAAAGTGGCCACCCATATTAAGCAAAATCGATAAAAGATGACGATTGTCATTTATCGTTGTCAAAAGTGGATAATACAATGTAACCGATGCCACCATGTTAGCCAACGTCGACAATGATAATATGTCTATGATCTTGAGATAAAAACGTTTTATTGCGTGGATAAGTGTCACCATAATCGGCCCGCTGAGCTATTTACTATTAAACAAGTCAGTAACACTCAACCGTTTACGTATCATATAGAAGATCAGCAAGGAAACACTATTCTGGGCACATTTTACGAACGAGAACTTCAAAAAACTAAGTACCCGGACGTTTATCTCATTGAAAAGGTGGTAAAAAAAAAGGGAAGAAATTATACGTTAAGTGGTTAGGAGTTAATGATAGTGAGAACAGCTGGATTAATAGAAGTGCCATTGTATGAATATATTTATATAGTTACTCGCACAAAAAATGTCATTAACATATAGGATATGAAAGGAAGAGGACTTTTAAACAGTGTAATTAATCACTTGCCTTTTGAATTACACTTACCTGGTTACACTTATTGCGGACCAGTCACTAAATTGCATAAACGGTTATTAAGAGGTGATAAAGGAATTAATGAATTGGATGACGCGTGCATGAAACACGATATAGCTTATGATAAACATTGTAACCTAACAGATCGACACCGCGCAGATTTAGAACTTTATAAAATGGCTAAACAGAGGTTGAAGTCGAAAAGTGCTGGAAAAGGAGAAAAACTTGCTTCATGGTTAGTTAGCAAAGTGATGAAATCTAAAATGAAAGCTGGTGCAGGCATAAAATCATTTAAAGGTTTCGTTACAAAGATGCGGAAGGAACTGAAAAGAAACAAATCAAAAGATAAAGGCACTACAATCACCCGAGCTCTTGCGCTCGCAAAGAAAGTATTTACTAGAAACAGTAAAATTCATATTCCGCGTTTAATACCGATTCCAAAAACTGGCGGTATATTACCACTGATACCTATTTTTGCGGGACTTTCTGCTTTGGGATCATTGGCTGGAGGAGCTGCTGGGATAGCTAAAGCTGTTGGTGATTACAAAGCTGCAAAGAAAAACTTAACCGAATCACAACGTCACCACAAAATGATGGAATCTATAGCATTAGGTAAAGGATTGCACATTAAACCGTACAGAAATGGAAAAGGATTGTGTTTAGAATACTCAAAAAACTAGTCGACAGGCTTCCCAGACGTGCTCTCACTAATATAGATATTTTAAAACACTCTTCAGATATTCCTCATTTACGTGGCGTTTATATGAGAGATAATTTGCCAAAGCGTTCGAATAGAGTAGAGTGCGCAATTATTAATTTAGATAGTTCTGAAAACCAAGGGACACGTTGGGTAGCCTATGTCAAAGATAATAATTACTGTGAATATTTCGATAGTTACGGCGTTCTTCAGCCTCCAATAGAATTAATAAAGTATTTAAAAAATAAAATTATTTCATACAACTATGTCACTTATCAAAAGTTTAATACTGTAAATTGCGGTCATTTATGTTTGAAATATTTAAAACAATTTTGGAGTAACCGTTTAAATATCTCTGTTCAATAAAAACCATATCATTCACACGATGTCTTTCACTTTGTCCATAACTGGAACCTCTTCTACCCTGATCACAAATCATTCACCAGCTTTTCAACTAAATGGTGAATATGAATGCGGGTTACTATATTTTTCGACTTTTAACTCTATACCTAATATAGACTATAGAAATAATATGTTTTATTATGGCCAAAATGAAGTAGTTGAAATTCCTGAAGGGTCATACGAACTTCAAGACCTCGACGATTACCTGACAAGACATCTGAAAGGATGTTCATTTTCACTGACATGTAATAATAATACCTTAAAGACGTCTATATTGTGTTCTAAAAATGTGTATTTTAATAAAGAAAATTCGATTGGTAACTTACTAGGTTTCGGTCAAGAAACTATTCAAGCTAATATATTAACAGAGTCTCCTTTTCCTGTGTCCATTCTCTCTACAACTATAGTGCGAGTTGAATGTGACATTGTGAGTGGTTCATTTATTAACGGAAAACCAAGTCATATTATTCACGAGTTTGTGCCTAATGTGCCAACAGGCACACCAGGCAGGCAGGATTATAGAAACACCTAAAAACGTTATTAATTTTCCCCTTAATCAAAACAGTTTAAGCTCTTTAAAGTTAAGAATATTGGATATAAACGTTAACTCAATCAATTTACGCGGTGAAGAGATCCAGATATATTTGCATCTCAGGAAAAGATGATAGATAGATAGATAAAAGATTAGTTTCGCGCAGTACAATTATTAGTACGCATTGTGCTGTCAAGAAAAGAACACCTAAAAATCAGCTTACGAGGCTTTCTAAGGAAAATAAAAAATTTCTTAAAACTATTGGTTTATTAAAATGAGTATTCTAAACTTAACAGAAACTTTCGGCTACGATAACACAATAGAAAGTTTTGAATTCCATTCCATACCAATAAACCAACAAGATCTATACGTGTTACCTTCTGAGAGTGCCTTATACATAGAGGGAAACATGGTAGTAGTCAACAGAGAAACAAAACTACCGGTGGCCAGTGTTCAGTTTACTAATAACCCTATACTTCATTTGTTTCAAGATATTCGATATGAGCTTAATGGAATCGATATAGACAAAATTAAAAATGCTGGAGTTACAACTATTATGAAATCTCTCTTATCTCTAAATGAACATGAATCGAGAATGTCAAAGTCATGGGGTTGGGATGTTAACGGTACAAAAGTTTCGCATGGGTCGTTTTCTGTATGCATTCCTTTAAAAAAGATTCTTGGCTTTGCAGAGGATTACAATAAAATAGTTAAAAACTGTAAACATGAACTTATTCTTTTGAGATCCAATACTAATTTAAATAGCGTAACATTAAATACAAATGAATATATAGATAACATTACGATATCTTAAATAGTATGGCGTATGCCACATATAAAAGTTTCTGATCGGGAAAGGTTAAATTTAATGAAGTTCTTGGAAAAAGATCGTGCTATTCAGGTAGCATTTAGAAACTGGGATCTTTATGAGTATCCACTTTTACCGAAAACATCAAAACATTCCTGGGCAATCAAAATTTCATCTCAAATTGAAAAGCCACGATATGTTGTTATCGGATTAAAAACAGATAGAAAAAATATGACTAACAAAGATATGACACACTTTGATCATTGTCATTTAAGAGATGTAAAAGTTTTTTTAAATTCAACCTATTTTCCGTATGAAAGTACTAATGTTAGTTTTGCAGCTGAAAAATTCGCTATATTATACGATCAGTATGCTAAATTCCAACAGTCGTATTATAACCGCAGTCAAGCGCCGTTGCTAAGTCCGCAAGAATTTAAGGATAAAGCACCTCTGTTTGTTATCGACTGCTCTCTTCAAAACGAAACCTTAAAAACGGGTTCAATAGATGTGAGAGTTGAATTAGAGTGTGAACAGGACATACCCGGTAATACTGCGGCTTACTGTCTTATTTTGAATGATAGCATTGTAGAATACAAACCGTTGACCAATACTATCCGAAGGATATCATGAGCTCAGACTGCTTGTTTGTAGATCTCCAGGGGTTTAAATCATTTACAAATGAATTTATTCTTAAAGAATTTGCGTATAGTACAAATGAATACACGCAAGTATTTTTAATAAAACCCCCGTATGCATTTTTTACTTTATCGGAAAAAGAAAAAAGTAATGTTATATGGATAGAGAAAAACCTCGGTATCTTATGGCGTGAAGGATTCATTGATTATAGAGAGTTTAAAATAATAATTTATGTTCACTTAGAAAATAAGAAAATATTTGTAAAAGGGTTAGAAAAAATTAAATGGGTCAAAGATTTGTGTGATAATTGTACTGTAATAGACTTGGGTGAAAAAGGCCTTCCTAATTTTCAATCAATGCATCAAAAATATTGTAAAAACAGCGGCACATATAATTGTTTAATTCATAAAAAAACTTATGCGTTAAAAAATGTTTTATGCATTAAAAAATGGTACTTTGAAAATAATTTAGCATTATATCTGATTTCAAAATAAATGATATTATTGACAAACATATTTTTTATTTCACCTATTCAAAGAGAATTACCAATTACCAAAAAGTTTTTCCACTAAATTGAATTAATATCACTGTCAGTCGAGATGAAGAAAAACGTGTCGGTAAAAAAAAAACTGTTAAGGTCACTTGCAGCTTTTTCTTACTATACGTACTATTACTGTTAAATCTAGTTTAAAAGTTATATCGAAATTTAAAAAAGCTGCAAGGTGCCATTAATAACTGCAAAATGAAACAACAAGTTATTTTCATTATATTTATTTACTTACTAAAACTACAAACTAGCGCTGTATCCACTCGGTTATTTTGAAATCTTATTTATCACACTTTCGGCATGATCTATAACTTCATCGTAATTATCGTCCGCCAAATATTGAGCACTCAACATCACTTTGTCTTCATCATCACTGTCTTTGTTCAGGTCAATTATCTGTATTTTTAGTAGTCTCGTACCTTTCCCTGCTTTATTATTTATTATTAATGATGGCAGACGGTCGTGACCACTTCTTTTAAAAACTTTATTGGAAAAATTTCGTTTTGATCTTTTTTCTTTATTTTTTTTCTGGATTCCGCTTTTAATTTTCTTCACCAGCTTGCTGTCTTCTTCTTCTTCCACTAGGAATTCCTCCAATGGATCCTGAGCATATTGTGAAAATAGGAAAGTGTCTTGTGTTCCTTCCATATTCTGAAACAAGATAAATCAAAATAAATATTTTTAGCACATGCTTGCTATTTGTAGACAAAAAAATAAAAATAAAAATGCAAGACGATAACATTTACATAAATAGATCCAGTCTAACTTGAATAATTTGTTAATATATAAATATATCAAATGTTTACTTACCACACCGGGCCTGAGGATATGAAGCTCGTAACAACTTGTAAAAACTTGTAACTTCGTTCTGAAGATAGACTGATGTTTGGCTGAGTATTATATGAGCCTTTATTTATAACGATTAGAATTCATGAATCGACAAAATTACACAACAATTGACGAACAATTTCAGTCAGTATCGTATAACGCGGTCATAGCTGACTCGACAAAGTGTCAGCAGCTAACCTGCTGATTGAGAAACATACTTAATTTAACATTTCATTTTAAGTAAGTATTTTTATCGGCTAGTTAGGAAGACAATACATTTTAGAATACCGGTATTTTTAATTTTCACGCAATCTTTGATTATCATTGAAGAAAATCTATTTTTAACATTTAACTGTCTTTCTTTCTTTAGCTAATAAATTCACTTAATTAAAAAAACCGGTCAAGTGCGAGTCGAACTCGCGCACCGAGGGTTCCGTATTGAAGATAATATGCTTGGTAACCGCAAAACAAAATACTCATTTTGTTTTAAGCTTTATTTTCCAGGTAATAAGGTCGATTTTGACTAGCCTAAATTTTAATACAGATTTTCTTAGTTTTTTGTTATTTCTCAAAAACTGATCACTCAAAAATTTTTAGTGATGTACTTTTTGATTTATAGCCAAAAATGTACAAAAAAATGACCGTTCCCCCCCCTTTATCTCCGAAGTTTACAAATCAAAAATTCTGAAAAAAAGCCTGCCGTATAGATAACTACTTATATTTTCTGGGAAAAATAAAATAAAGTGTTCATTATTTACAGTTTTTGAGAAATAACAAAAAACTAAGAAAATCTGTATTAAAATTTAGGCTAGTCAAAATCGACCTTATTACCTGGAAAATAAAGCTTAAAACAAAATGAGTATTTTGTTTTGCGGTTACCAAGCATATTATCTTCAATACGGAACCCTCGGTGCGCGAGTTCGACTCGCACTTGACCGGTTTTTTTAATTAAGTGAATTTATTAGCTAAAGAAAGAAAGACAGTTAAATGTTAAAAATAGATTTTCTTCAATGATAATCAAAGATTGCGTGAAAATTAAAAATACCGGTATTCTAAAATGTATTGTCTTCCTAACTAGCCGATAAAAATACTTACTTAAAATGAAATGTT